>CM031235.1:51058836-51658836 GCA_018340775.1 Taxus wallichiana var. yunnanensis
ATTTAGTTATTTCTCACTACTTCACAAAGTGTGATTGACATAAGAGCACCTAGGGCATGGCATGCACAAACACACCAGAACTACATTTGGGTCTGAAATGTAGTGCAACACTCAGTTGAGTAAGCCCATTATTGTAGGAAACCGAGGTCATCGACCCATTCATTACATCTTTTATGTTTTAGGGTTTTGATACTTTTTGTCTCTTGCAGGTCTTCAACTTCATCTTTCTATATTTGGTAGATTCAATGTAGTTCAACGAATCTAGTGCGATAGGTAGCGAAGGTTACAGAGCATTTCCAACTCAAAAATAATAAGGTTTTCAGTTTTCCGAGAGACCAAAGAGCATATTCGCCATACCAAGGCACCTCGAGTGCCCCAATAACCTCTTGGGTTCTCCACTCTGCTCGAGATCTTCCATATGTATGATTTTCGGAACCTTTGTATAAACATTCCAACTTCTTTATTTTCGTTTCGAGGCATACAACACCTTGTGACAATTATCCATAATAATCATAGTTCATTCCTTACCTTCCTCTTTCACATTAAGGTTTTATTTATATAAGATCAATCATTTTAACCATTGTAATATTAAGGTTTTATTGTGAATGGAGGTCGATAAACGCAGAGGGCTAGGTGAATTTTCAAATGTAAATTGCGACCTATTTTACTCACCATATTCTCCATGATTCGAATAAGTGTTTTATTAGTGGATTCTTCCTGCCCCTTACCTTGAGGGTAATATGGCATGGACAACTTTAGTCTTATCTGAAAGTGATGGCAAAGATATTTTACCATCTTCTTCTTGAAATTTTCGATGTGATAGCAATGGCGTAGGAATGTCATACCGGAAAATAAGGTGAATCATTATGAACTTTGATATCCGAGCACACTGTAACATATTTCTATGGAATGGACTCCACCCATTTGGTGAATTATTTTGTGCCCGTGATGATGTGGGTATGACCATCAGATGAGGTAGGGGTGAGCTTCCCTATTAAGTCTAATCCCCATTTATAAAATGGCCATGGTGTTGTGATTGGTTGTAAAGGTTGTGATGGTGCATGAATGAAATTCCCATACTTCTGAAATAAGACACACTTCCTTACATAGTTGTAACAATCTATTTCCATAGTAGGCTAGTAATAGCCTACTCTTAACAACTTCTTGGATAATACCATTCTATTTTTATGGGATCCACACACTCCTTCGTGTACCTCTTTGATCATTTACACGACTATGTTATATCTAAACATGCAATGATTCCCATCATAGCCACAATGATAGAGCATGCCTCCAAGGAGGGTCTAACAAGCTATTTGGCGGATATGAATTTATTTTTTGGAATGAGTAATGTCATGAGGAAAGGTACCACTTTAGAGGTAGTTAAAAATATGGGCATACCATGGGGAGTGGGGACCAACAACTTCACATACCTAGGAAATAATTTGGCATGTCATATGCAGGTTAACATATATTTTCAACAAAAATGGCCTATCATTGTTTTTTTGGCAGAATCTATAGCATAAAACCCACTATTTCCATTGCATCTACAGATCAGTTTTGTGCCCTTGGAATTTGTTCAAAGGTGATGTGCACAAAATATTCTTTTAAATTTTCCACCAAATTTTTATATGGGATGAGTTTTTCATCCTTGACCTTATACTTATCATTGACTTGCTTGATAATCAGTTGTGACTCGCCAACAAAACTAAGGTGGTGGATATTCCACTTTATAGCTAGCTTTATTCCAGTGATGAGTGCCTCATATTCTGTAATTTTATTTGTGGAAGGAAAGAAAAGATGGAAATATTGTGGTATGGGGTCTCCTGAAGGAGTGACTAGCACTACACCTACCCCCTGAACCATGGAAATTAAATGATCCATCAAAATGTACTTTTCATATAACAAATTCTTTAATATACATCAATGATGTGTTAGGTAGATCCAAACTCATAGGCTTAGTTTGAGGTAAGGGTGCTTACATGAATTGGTCGGTGAGAACCTGTCCCTTGACTAATTTTTGGTGTACGTACTCAATATCAAATTCACTAAGTAGGATGATCCAATTAGCCATCCTACCAGTAAGGGTAGGTTTTGACAATAGGTATTTGAGTGGGTCAACCTTGGATATAAGCTTGGTTTTGTTATTCAATAGGTAATGGTGAATTTTTGGAAGGTAAAAACTATAGCCAAACAAGATTTTTTGATTTGGGGATAGTTGCGCTCATATGAAATTAGGGTATGACTGAGATAGTACATTACTTTTTCTTTTTGGCTTAGGTCATATTGAGGAAGCAAAGTTTTAAAATAAAAGCGGGTTGCAGATATGTATAGAAAAAGTGGTTCACCTAGGGTTGGAGGCATGAGGACTAGTGGATTTTCCAAGTATTGTTTGAGCAAGGAAAAGGCCTGTTGCTGCTTTGGTCCCCAAATGAAGTCAACATATTTCTTAAGCATATGGGTGAAGGAATGACATTTTTAGCAAGCTATGAGATAAAGTGGTGGATGGCTTGTATTTTTGTTGTGAGCTGCGTAGCTATTTGATGTTCTTAGGAGGAGGCATTTCAGTAATAGTAGTTACTTTGGCTGGGTCTACCTCAATCCCTCTTCTTGATACAATAAAGCCCAATAGTTTTCCTAACAATACCCTAAAGACACACTTCTTTGGATTTAGTCTGACCTTATATTCTTGGAGCCTCTCAAAGATGCACCTCAATACTTCAGGATGGTCTTATCTTGTCTTTTATTTTCCTAATATATCATCCACATACTCCTCCATGATTTCATAAGGCATATCATGCAATATTACGGTCATTTCCATTTGATAAGTTGTGTCGAGAATGTTTGAGGCCGAAGGGAATTACTGAAAACAAAATGTTCCCAAGGAATCATAAAGGTTGTCTTATGTTGATCTTCGTCTGCTATCTTGATTTGTTTGTAGCTCAAAAATCCATCCATAAGGGATAGAATTTCATAGCATACTGATTGAATTGATAATCATGTCAATTTTGGGCAAGGAAAATCATCTTTTGGACATTCCTTGTTGATGTCTTGAAAGTCCATGCAAATTTTGATTCTAGTAGGCTTCTTCTCGTACTAGAACTATGTTTGATATCTACTCAGAGTATTCAATGGGTCTGATGAATCCTGGTACTAACATTCTCTCCAATTCCTCTTTAACCAAAAGGGCCACCCATGGATGCATTTTCCTTAGCTTTTGTTTAATAGGATTTGCGTCTGCATGCACAACTAATTTGTGCACCACCAAAGTTGGATCTAATCCTAGCATATCTTTATAAGACCATGTGAATATATTGAAAAATTATCTAAGAAGCAAGGTGAATGTTTTTTTCTTGTGGTGAAATCGAAGCTCACTTGACTATCTTTGGTTTCTCTTATGTTACGATATTTACATCAATAGTTTATTCTACTAACATTTTTGACATATCCTCCATACACATAGGATCAGGAGGAAGGTTGAGATATTCTTCTAAGGGCGTCTCTATGAGATTTTCACCCTCAGTGTGGTCACTTCCTTTACCCATTGATATTTTTATTTTTTGGTCAACCAATGCCTCAAAGAGGTTTTCACGGTGTGACTTGGACTTACACTTTTTTTTTGGCTTTTCTTTGGAACTTTTTCCCTCACTTTTTCTTAAATTTTTGACCACGAAGCTTTGCTTCCTCACCAAAGTATGTGCAGGTATCTAGGTCAATGAAGAAACCTTTCTTATGATCTCCAATAGGAATGGTATCACATATGCCCATAAATTCTATAATAGCCTCGTCATTCTCAAAGAGGTATAATGGCACATGACATTGTTGGTTCTAATCGACAAGGGTAGGGTATACAAGGTCAATTTTAGGATCGGGGGGTTATGGTAAGGACAGTGGTATCCATGAAAAGGTTCATGGAGGTAAGATCCTCATATTGGATAGAATGGGAATCTGTGTCACTATCCGAATAAACAAAGCTATCCTTACATTCAGAGTAGGTAACATCTTGATCCATGGGGTGCGACCCATATGGCCAAATACCTATACCATATCTTTCAGTTTTGAAATGTGGAAGTGGGATCCCTTGCTCCTTGTTTAAATTTTCCACATCTAAGGCCTTTGTATCCCATGGAATACATCATTCTACTAGAATTTGTGTATTCTAGAATTTCATAGCATGTAGGCTTAGTGTCTTCGGGGACCCAAGTTGTAGGTGGGTCCAACAAATTTCTCTTCTACAAGTAGTCCACTAGGTAAGAATGTCCCAATAGTTTGTTCATCTCTAGGCCATTTGAAGTGATAATTGGGTCTACCTCTTGTTTTTGGTGACAAAGATAGATTTGAAACCAAGAGAGCCTATTGAACATTGTATTCTCTACAACCATACTCAAGGATTTTCATCTCCCATGAATCAAAGGGAGAGGTAGATGTAGAAGCCTCATGAGCTCAAAAAATTAGGTTGTTTAAATCTACCTATGATTTAAGAGATTCGTATAAAGGGGAAAAACAATATCAGCGGTGGGACATGTATATGCACACCTACGCAAAAATTTGTTGAGAGCTCTGGAGTGAGCAAAGGGTACCTAATTGCCTTGAATGATAATAGTGTTTCCCTCATGTTTCAATTTAATACATTGATGAAACATTGATGGTATGGCCTACATGGCATTGATCCATGGGCATCCAAGAAGCATATTGTATAGAAGTTTCAAATCTAAGACATGAAACTTCATGTTGTGGTACGTTGGCCCTACTTCCATTGGTATTTTTATTGTTCTAGCTAACTCCCACTCCATGTTGTCGTATGTAGTTATGGTGATAATGTGGGACTCTAGATATTCCTCCATATTTCCCAACTATTTTATTAGATTCAATTTATATAATTGAACTAGGTGATGGACAAGATACTAATGACGAATATACCATCACGGATCCAAGCATGGCATCCATATCTCTTAAAATTTGATCAATGTAGTGTAATATTTTGATTAAAATAACTCGGAGTCACCAAGGATCTAAGTGTAGCATGTCGGATGGGATTCAATGACGGATACCCATTTAGACACTTAGAATGCAATATTTGACTATCTTTGATAGATGAAGAAACCATTAGTATACTTGTATACACACTCATAAAGAGTAAAAACACTCACAAAGAGTGTCTGAGGGGGATTGAGTAGGATCTATATACTCTCATGAAGTAGCACATGATTCATGAAAATTCTAATATGGATTGACAAAGATGATGTTAGTTCTAAATTAAGTTAATTTAGAACAAGGAAACATGAGATATGAAATTAAGATTATCCTATATTTAAATATATGGGTATTTAAATCAATAAAGCATAAGATGAAAAATAAATTCCTAGTTGAGTAGAATAATAAATTGGATGTTACATTTTTGTATAGAGCTAAATATTACAGCTCTTAGACTTATTGGGTGCTTACGCTACTTTGAATTCTAATTTATTAACAAGATAAATAGAATTGGAGAAGGATGTACTATGGAAAATGAATGATAAAAATTATGCTTGAGGTTTGGTGATAAATAAGTTAGATAACACTCTTGTTTGGGATAAATATTATCAGTCTTCGACATGTGTTTACAAGAAAGTTGATAATACCTTCCAAACCTCGATATGGCGGGGTTTCCATGATACCCACGGATGTGGATGGGAAACATTTGATGTTGTGATCCATGGAATAATAGATCAAGCTCCTCTTCTGCGAATGAATGCTGGAATCACAAACACTACACAAAATAGAGTTGGTAAAATATAAGGTGGATTGACTAGAAAATGCCAGTCCCTAAAATTCGGTGAACTTCCTTGAAAGGATGTCAATCCACATTCAAGAAATTAATCTGTTAGTGATAAATAAATGGTAAGCGGATGAAATAGAAGAAATGATTTGATCTATCAAATGATGATTTATTAAGCCAATGATCCGAATGAAAGGTACTTATCTTTATCAGATTGAATAATAAGACTAAAAATACGATATTACCAAATTTGGGAAGGATGTGAATGATATTTTTGTTGATGGCGAGGCTCTGGACCTAACGAAAACCAACCTCGATGTTTTTACAATAACCTTTTGAACCATAGCTCCTTTTTGGAAACCAAAAGATGCATCGGAAAGCTAACTTCAAGACCTTTCGGTGGTGTAGAGAATCATAGGAGATTGTTTGTGAATTTCTAGATATTAAGCCTATCTTTCTTGATTTTGGGCAATCGCCAGTGATTGTTATAAAAATGTACTGGCCAAAAATGGACAAATATGGGAC
The DNA here is from genome assembly GCA_018340775.1 of Taxus wallichiana var. yunnanensis. Classification (NCBI taxonomy): domain Eukaryota; kingdom Viridiplantae; phylum Streptophyta; class Pinopsida; order Cupressales; family Taxaceae; genus Taxus; species Taxus wallichiana. Next base: position 51,065,120 of record CM031235.1, read on the forward strand.
TTGAAAGAAATGTTAGAAAGGTTGATTTAAGCTTAAAAATGATGCATAACGATGTAATGAAACAAGGGAGACCACTTACCTTGCATAATTTGAGAAAAAGTGGAACAAAAGGTGATATTACCTAAGATGGAAATTTTGTTAATATAAGAAGACTACTAACATGATTCGGACAATTGAATGATGTTCGAAGATGATTTGACTTTTGTTGGATGATCTCTAGCTCTGTGAGAGGTCTATGATGTAAGAAGAAAACAATATGAAGTCCTAGATTCATATCTACTTTCCATTCTCCTTCAAAATGGAGGATTGAAGTAGGTATTTATAAATTTAATAGGAGAGAATAATTGGTGATTGGGGAATCACCATTGATTGCATGCGATTTGATTTTGGGAGGATAAAATTGATATTTTGGTCATAGGTGTTTGAAGATTTAGGGGAATCATAACTAGATAAGTTATAGATGTCGAGTGTGAGGTTTAGAGGTGGAAAGGGTTAGTTAGGATAGAGTAGGGATAAATTTGAAGGTTTCCCAAATTAATCTAGTCCTAACTAGTGAAGAGTAGAGAGGTGGTAATATGGATAAGTTAGAGGTGTTTAAAATATTTTCAAAAGGTTTAGTTAAACTAGTCGTAACTAGTGAGTTAGGATGAGTGAGGTTTAGAGATAATTTAGAGGTGGTGTGCTCATGTATTAATTAGCTAAGTAAATATAAATTAAACTAACACCTTAGTAGTCTTAAAACTAAGCTAAAATAAACAAGAACCATCGTGCTTTAAGAGATAAATAAGTAATAAACATCAACATTATGCATTATAACCTTGAAAGAAATTCAAACCGACATGCTAACATTTATTCCTCTACTCTTTAGAAAGCTAAAACACATGAGATGGACCTATGTAGATCCTTTATCTATTAAATGGTTGATAGTTTTGCTTGATCCTAGAGGATTATGGATGGAGGTTCATCAAGTCATGGCTACTGAGGCCTTTCTTGATTAACTCCATGTTCTTCACAAAAATCTTGGATGGATGAATGCAAATTAATGATGCTTAGTTCCACTCTAATGGATAATTTATCTAAGATGAAATTCTTATAATGAGTTTACAAGCATGTAAAGGTGTAAGTATAAATGTTAGAGGAGGTTCCTCTTATAACCCAATGGGTAAAAGAAGATTTACATATTACTACATGTGGGATAAAATCCCAAAAGTAACTTTAGCTTAATTAACCAAAGCTATATGAGTTAACATGTGGGTTAGGAATGTATAAGGTTACTTTAGTTAAGTTTGATTTTTCATTTAGCAACCATGGGAATTAGAATATGTTTATAATTAATCAAATGTGATTAATTAATAGGGGATATGCCTATTAGGCTAGTTAGAAGAGATTTAGCATGATATCGAGTGATGTACTAGAGGAATTTGATTAAATATATTAAGGTTTATAGTCTTAAACGAGCGGTCATAATTAATTAAGAATAATTCATTAATTTGGATAGAAAGGGATAATGTAGCTTTTAGAAGTATTTGAGAAGGAAATAGTTTGATGTATACTATGAGAGGATTTTAATCAAATAAATGATGATTTATTGATTAAAGAGAAGAGATCATTAATTAATTATAAATAATTAATTAATCTAGCTAAAAATAAGGATAAATTAAGAAAACATCGTTAATCATCATTTTGAGAGATAGAAGGAAAATTAAGTGTCGTAATGTAATCATCGTAATGTCGTTAATAACATTTACTTTAGATGTGTCTACCTCAATCCCTCTTCTTTATACAATAAATCCCAATATTTTTCTGACAATACCCGAAGACACACTTATTTGGATTTAGTCGACCCTATAATCTTGGAGCCTCTCAAATATGCGCCTCAATATTTCAGGATGGTCTTATCTTGTCTTTTATTTTCCTAAGATATCATCCACATATTCCTCCATGAAGTCATGAAGCTTATCATGGAATATTATGGTCATTTCCATTTGATAAGTTGCACCAACATTTTTAGGTGAAGGAATTACGATAATGAGAATGTTCCCTAAGGGGTTATAAAGGTTGTTTTATGTTGATATTCCTCTTCTATCTCGATTTGGTTTTAGTTTGAAAATCCATCCATAAGGGATAACATTTCATATCTTGCAGTCGAATTGACAATCACGTCAATGTTAGGCAAGGGAAAATCATATTTTGGACATGCCTTGTTAATGTCTCGAAAGTTCATGTAAATTCGATTCCAACAGATTCTTATGTACTAGAACTATGTTTTATATCCACTCAGAGTAGTCAATGGGTCTAATGAATTATGTTGCTTTAACATTCTATCCAATTCCTCTTTAACCCAAAGGGCCACCCGTGGATGCATTTTCCTCAACTTCTATTTAATAGGCTTTGCATCTTCATGTACAACTAAGTTATGCACCACCAAATTTAGATCTAGTCTGGCATATATTTATAATACCTTACGAATAAATCAAAAAATTCTCTAAGAAGTAGGGTGAATGTCTTTTCATCTTGTCTTTGAAAGCTAAGCTCCTATCTTGACTACCTTTGGTTGCTCTTCTATTTTGATAATTAAATCAATAGTTTATTCTACCAACATTTTTGACATATCCTCCATATGTATAGGATCAAAAAGAAGGTTGAGATCTTCTTCTAAGGGTGTCTCTATGATATTTTCACCCTCAATGTGCTCACCTCTTTTATCTATTGATATTTTTATTTGTTGGTCAACCAATGCCTCAAGGTGGTTTTCTTTGTGAGACTTGGACTTACATATTTGTCGAGGCTTTTCTTTGGAAAATTTTCCCTTGCTTTTTCTAAAATTTGCTAACCACAAAGCTCGATTCCTCACCAAAGTATGTGCAGGTATCTAGGTTAATGACGAAACCCTTGTTATGATCTCAAATAGGAATGGTATCATGTATGCCCATAAATTCCATAATATCCAGTCATTCTAAAAGAGGTCCAATGGCACATGACATTGTTAGTCCCAATAAAAAAGGCTAGGGTATAAAAGGTCAATTTTAGGATTAGTGGGGTTTGTTTTAAGGATAGTGGTATCCATGAAAAGGTTCATCAAGGTAAGATCCTCGTATTGGATAGAATGGGAATCTGTGTCGCTATCCGAATAAACAAAGTTATCCTCACATTCAAGGGAGGTAGCATCCACATCCATGGGGTGTGACCAATATGGCCAAACACCAATACCATATCTTTCAGTTTTGAAATGTGGAAGTGGGATTGGTTCCCTTGCCCCTTGTTCAAATTTTCCCCATCCAAGTCCTTTATAGCCCAAGGAATACACCATTCTACTAAAAATTGTGTATTCTAGAATTTCATAACATGTAGGCTTAGTGTCTTCAGGAACCCAAATTGTAGGCAAGTCTTACAATTTCTCTTCTACAAGTAGTCCACCAAGTAAGAATGTCCCAATAGTCTGTTCATCTCTAGGTTGTTTGAAGTGATAATTGGAGTCTGCCTCTTGTTTATGGTACATGAATCTAGGAGATCATGTTGAACATTTTATTCTCTATAACCATACTCAATTATTTTAATCTCCCATGAATCAAAGGGAAATTTAGACATAGAAGCCTCATGAGCTCAAGATTTTAGGGAGTGTGATTCTACCTATGATTTAAGAGCTTACGGCTAAAGCGGAACAACAATATCAACAAAGGGACATGTATATGCACCCCTATGTGAAAAGGTGTTGGGAGATCTAGAGTGAGAAAAGAGTTATGGATTACCTTGAATGGTAATAGTGTGTCCCTCATGTCTCAATTTAATACACTGATGAAACATTAATGGTATGGCCTACATGACATTGATCCATGGGAGGCCAAGAAGCATCTTGTATGGAAGTTCGAAATCTAAGACATGAAAAATCATGTTGTTGTAAGTTGGCCCTAATTCCATCAACATTGTTATTTTTCTAGCTAACTCCTGCTCCACGTTGTCGTATCGATTATGGTGATAGTGTGGGACTCTATATCTTCCTCCATATGTCCGAATTGTTTGATTAGTTTTAATCTATATAATTGAACTAGGTGATGGAAAAGTTCCTAACGACGAATGTGTCGGCATGGATCTGAGAATGGCATACATGTATCTTAAAATGTAATCAAAGTAGTGTACGATGTTGATTACACTCGCTCGAAGTCACTAAGGATCTAAATGTAGAATGTCGGATGGGACTCAATGATGGATACCCATATAGACACTTAGAATTTAATATTTTACTATCTTTGATATATGAATAAACCATTAGTATACTTGTATACACGCTTGTAAATAGTAAACACACTCATGAAAAGAGTGTTTGAGGGGATTGAGTAGGATCTATATAATCTCATGCTTTGTTGTACATGGTTTATAACAGTTATAATATGGATTGAGTAAGATTATGTTAGTTCTAAATTAAGTTAATTTAGAACAAGGAAACATGAGATATGAAATTAATATTATCATATATTTAAATATATGGGTATTTAAATAAATGAAGCGTAAGGTGAAAAAAATATCCTAGTTGAGAAGCGTAATAAAGATGTTACATTTTGGTATCAGAGCTAAAGGTTGCAGCTCTTGGACTTATTGGGTCCTTACGCTTATTGAATTCTAATTTTATTAATAAGATAAATAGAATTGGAGAGGATCTACCTTGGATAATGAATGATAACAAATTATGCTTCAAGTTTGGTGGTAAATAAGTTAGATAACACTCTTGTTCGGGACAAATCTTACTAGTCTTTAACCTATGTTTGCAAGCAAGCTGATAAGACCTTCCAAACCTCGATATGGTGGGGTTTCCATTATATTTGTGGATTTGGATGGTCGATGTTTGAGGTGTGTTCCATGGAAGAATAGATCAAGCTCCTCTTTTGTGAATGAATCTTGAATCATAGACACTACACAAGACAAAGTTAGTAAAATATATGGCGGATTCTTGGAAAATGTGAGTTCTTTGAATTCAATTGACTTCCTCAAAGGATGTCAATCTGCATTAAATAAATTAATCATCAACAATAAAATAAATGGTAAACGAGATGAAATAAAAGAAATTATTTAATCTATCAAATGATGATTTATTAAGACAATTATTTGAATGAAAGGTACTTATCTTAATCCAATTGAATAATAAGACTGAAAATATGATATTACCAAATTTGGGAAGGCTGTGAATGATAGTTTCGTTGATGGTGAGGCTCTAGATCTAAAGAAAACCAACCTATGATGTTTTGATGATAACGTGTGAGCCATAGCTCTTTTGTAACTGAAAGATGAATTAGAAAGATGAATGCAATACCTTTCTAGTGATGTAGAGATTCGTGGGAGATTGTTTGTGAATTTCTAGAGATTCAGCCAATCTTTGGTGATTTTAAGCAATCGTTAGCGATTGCTATAAAAATTTACCAACCGAAAAATGGATGAATATGGGACTTGAAAGAAATGTTAGAAAGTTTAATTTAAGCTTAAAAATGATTCATAATGATGTAAGGAAATAAGGTAAACCACTTACCATGTATAATTTGAGAAAAAGAGGAACAAAAGGTTATGTTACCTTTGAGAGAAAGTTTGTTGATACAAGAAGATTGTTGACGTGATTACGAACAAATGAATGACGTTCGAATACTATGGATCTAAGAGAGGTCGATGCAAGAATAAAACAATATGAAGTCCTAGAGTCACATCCAAATGCCATCCTCCTTTAAAATGGAGGCTTATAGTAGGTATTTATAGAGTTAATATGAGATAATTTCAGTGATTGGGGAATTGTCAATGATTGGAAGAATCTCAGAAGCTGGCGGAATTACCGTCGATTACATGTAGTTTGAGTTTGGGAGGATAAAATTTCTATTTTGGTCTTAGGTGGTTGAAGATTTAGGGGAATCATAGCTAGATAAGTTAGAGATGTTGAGTGTGAGGTTTAGAGGTGGATGGGGGTAGTTAGGATAGAGTAGGGATAAATTAGAAGGTTTCCCAAATTAATCTAGTCCTAACTAGTGAAGAGTAGGAGGTGGTTATAGGGATAAGTTAGAGGTGTTTAAAATATTTTTAGAAGGTTTAGTTAAACTAGTCGTAACTAGTGAGTTAGGATGAGTGAGGTTTAGAGATAATTTAGAGATGGTGTGCTCATGTATTAATTAGCTAAGTAAATATAAATTAAACTAACACCTTAATAGTCCTAAAACTAAGCTAAACTAAACAAGAACCATCGTGCTAAGAGATAAATAAGTAATAAACATCAACATTATGCATTATAACCTTGAAAGAAATTCAAACTAACATGATAACATTCATTCCTCTACTCTTTAGAAAGCTAAAACACATGAGATGGACCTATGTAGATCCTTTATCTATTAAATGGTTGATAGTTTTTGCTTGATCCTAGAGGATTATGGATGGAGGTTCATCAAGTCATGGCTACAAGGCCTTTCTTGATTAACTCCATGTTCTTCACAAAAATCTTGGATGGATGAATGCAAATTAATGATGCTTAGCTCCACTCTAATGGAGAATTTCTCTAAGATGAAATGCCTATAATGAGTTTACAAGCATGTAAAGGTGTAAGTAGAAATGTTAGAGGAGGGTTCCTATTATAACCCAATGGGTAAAAGAAGCTTTACATCTTACTACATGTGGGATAAAATCCCAAAAGTAACTTTAGTTTAGTTAACCAAAGCTAGATGAATTAACATGTGGGTTAGGAATGTATAAGGTTACTTTAGTTAAGTTTGATTTTTCATTTAGCAACCATGGGAATTAGAATATGTTTATAATTAATCAAATGTGATTAATTAATAGGGGGATATGCCTATTAGGCTAGTTAGAAGAGATTTAGCATGATATCGAGTGATGTACTAGAGGAATTTGATTAAATAGATTAAGGTTTATAGTCTTAAACGAGCGGTCATAATTAATTAAGAATAATTCATTAATTTGGATAGAAAGAGATAATGTAGCTTTTAGAAGTATTTGAGGAGGAAATAGTTTGATTTATACTATGAGATTATTTTAATCAAATAAATGATGATTTATTGATTAAAGAGAAGAGATCATTAATTAATTATAATTAATTAATTAATCTAGCTAAAAATAAGGATAAATTAACAAAATGTCATTAATCATTGTTTTGAGTGATAGAAGGATAATTAAGTGTCGTAATGTAATCATCACAATGTCATTAATAACATTTACTTTAGATGTGTCTACCTCAATCCTCTTCTTTATACAATAAATCCCAATATTTTTCCGGACAATACCCTAAAGACACACTTATTTGGATTTAGTCGACCTATATTCTTAGAGCCTCTCAAATATGCGCCTCAATATTTGAGGATGGTCTTATCTTGTCTTTTATTTACCTAAGATATCATCCACATAATCCTCCATGACATCATGAAGTTATCATGGAATATTATGGTCATTTCCATTTGATAAGTTGCACCAACAGTTTTTAGGCTAAAGGGCATTACCTAATAATAGAATGTTCCCTAAGGGGTTATAAAGGTTGTCTTATGTTTATATTCCTCTTCTATCTCGATTTTTTGTAGTTCAAAACCATCCACAAGGGATAACATTTCATATATTGCGGTCGAATTGACAATCATGTCAATGTTAGGCAAGGGAAAATCATATTTTGGACATGCCTTGTTAATGTCTCAAAATTCCATGCAAATTTTGATTCCAACAGGCTTCTTTTGTACTAGAACTATGTTTTATATCCACTCAGAGTAGTCAATGAGTCGATGAATTATGTTGCTAACATTCTCTCCAATTCCTCTTTAACCAAAAGGGCCACCCATGGATGCATTTTCCTCAGCTTCTATTTAATAGGCTTTGCATCTTCATGCACAACTAAGTTATGCACCGCCAAATTTGGATCTAGTCCTGGCATTTATTTATAATACCTTAAGAATAAATCAAAAATTCTCTAAGAAGCAAGGTGAATGTCTTTTCATCTTGTGTTGAAAGCTAAGCTCCTATCTTGACTATCTTTGGTTGCTCTTTTATTTTGATAATTAAATCAATAGTTTATTCTACCAACTTTTTGACATATCCTCCATATGTATAGGATCAAAAATAAGGTTGAGATCTTCTTCTAAGGGTGTCTCTATGATATTTTCACCCTCAAAGTGCTCACTTCTTTTGTCTATTGATTTTTTTATTTGTTGGTCAACCAATGCCTCAAAGAGGTTTTCACTGTGCAACTTGGACTTACATTTTTGTTGAGGCTTTTCTTTGGAAAATTTTCCCTTGCTTTTTCTAAAATTTGCTAACCATGAAGCTCGATTCCTCACCAAAGTATGCACAGTATCTAGGTTAATGACAAAACCCTTGTTATGATCTCAAATAGGAATGGTATCATGTATGCCCATAAATTCCATAATATCTAGGTCATTCTCAAAGAGGTCTAATGGCACATGACATTGTTAGTCCCAATAAAAAGGCTAGGGTATAAAAGGTAAATTTTATGATCGGTGGGGTTGTTTTAAGGATAGTGGTATCCATGAAAAGGTTCGTCAAGGAAAGATCCTCGTATTGGATAGAATGGGAATGTGTCACTATCTGAATAAACAAAGTTATCCTCGCATTCAGGGGAGGTAGCATCCACATCCATGGGGTGTGACCAATATGGCCAAACACAAATACCATATCTTTCAGTTTTGAAATTTGGAAGTGGGACTGGTTCCCTTGCTCCTTGTTCAAAGTTTCCCCATCCAAGTCCTTTATAGCCCATGGAATACACCATTCTACTAAAATTTGTGTATTCTATAATTTCATAGCATGTAGGCTTAGTGTCTTTGGGAACCCAAATTGTAGGCAAGTCCTACAATATCTCTTCCGCAAGTAGTCCACCAAGTAAGAATGTCCCGAATAGTCTGCTCATCTCTAGGTTGTTTGAAGTGATAATTGGAGTGCGCCTCTTGTTTTTGGTACATGAATCCATGAGATCATGTTGAACATTTTATTCTCCATAACCATACTCAATTATTTTAATCTCCCATGAATCAAAGGGAAATTTAGACATAGAAGCCTCATGAGCTCAAGATTTTAGGAGTGTGATTCTACCCGTGATTCAAGAGCTTCGGCTAAAGGGGAACAACAATATCAATAGAGGGACATGTATATGCACCCCTATGTGAAAAGGTGTTGGGATATCTAGAGTGAGCAAAGAGTTATGGATTACCTTGAATGGTAATAGTGTGTCCCTCATGTTTCAATTTAATACAACGATGAAACATTAATGGTATGGCCTACATGACATTGATCCATGGGAGGCCAAGAAGCATCTTGTATGGAAGTTCCAAATCTAAGACATGAAAAATCATGTTGTTGTAAGTTGGCCCTAATTCCATCGGCATTGTTATTTTCTAGCTAACTCTGCTCCACGTTGTCGTATCGATTATGGTGATAGTGTGGGACTCTATATCTTCCTCCATATGTCTGAATTGTTTGATTAGTTTTAATCTATATAATTGAACTAGGTGATGGACAAGTTCCTAATGACGAATGTGTTAGCATGGATCTGAGAATGGCATACATGTCTCTTAAAATGTAATCAAAGTAGTGTACGATGTTGATTACACTCGCTCGAGTCACCAAGGATCTAAATGTAGAATGTTGGATGGGATTCAATGATGGATACCCATATAGACACTTAGAATTTAATATTTTACTATCTTTGATATATGAATAAACCATTAGTATACTTGTATACACGCTCATAAAAAGTAAACACACTCATGCAAAGAGTGTTTGAGGGGATTGAGTAGGATCTATATAATCTCATGTGCATTGCACATGGTTTATACATGGTTATAATATGGATTGAGTAAGATTATGTTAGTTCTAAATTAAGTTAATTTAGAACAAGGAAACATGAGATATGAAATTAATATTATCATATATTTAAATATATGGGTATTTAAATAAATGAAGCGTAAGGTGAAAAAATATCCTAGTTGAGAAGTGTAATAAAGTGGATGTTACATTTTGGTACAGAGCTAAAGGTTACAAGTCTTGGACTTATTGGTGCTTACACTTATTGAATTCTAATATTATTAATAAGATAAATATAATTGGAGAGGGATGTACCATGGATAATGAATGATAACAAATTATGCTTCAAGTTTTGTGGTAAATAAGTTAGATAACACTCTTGTTTAGGATAAATCTTACAGTCTTTACCATGTGTTTGTAAGCAAGATAATAATACCTTCCAAACCTCAATATGGCGGGGTTTCGTGATATCTGTGGATGTGGATGGGCGATGTTTGATGTTGTGTTCCATGGAAGAATAGATCAAGCTCCTCTTCTATGAATGAATATTGAATCATAGACACTACACAAGACAAAGTTAGAAAAATATATGGCGGATTTTTGGAAAATGTGAGTTCTTTGAATACAATTGACTTCCTCCAAAGGATGTCAATCTGCATTCAATAAATTAATCTATCAACAATAAAATAAATGGTAAATAGATGAAATAAAAGAAATTATTTAATCTATCAAATGATGATTTATTAAGACAATTATTTGAATGAAAGGTACTTATCTTAATCCAATTGAATAATAAGACTGAAAATATGATATTACCAAATTTGGGAAGTTTGTGAATGATAGTTTTGTTGATGGTGAGGCTCTAGATCTAAAGAAAATCAACCTATGATGTTTTGACGATAACATGTGAACCGTAGCTCTATTTTGTAAACTGAAAGATGCATCAGAAATCGAATGCAATACCTTTCCAGGTGATGTAGAGAATCATGGGAGATTTTTGTGAACTTAGAGATTCATCCAATCTTTGGTGATTTTGGGAAATTGTTAGCGATTTCTATAAAAATGTACCGACCGAAAAATGGATGAATATGGGACTTGAAAGAAATGTTAGAAAGTTTGATTTAAGCTTAAAAATGATTTAAGTTTGATGTAATTAAACAATGTAAACCACTTACTGTGTATAATTTGAGAAAAAGAGGAACAAAAGGTTATGTTACCTATGAGTGAAATTTTGTTGATACAAGAAGATTGTTGACGTGATTCTGGACAAATGAATGATGTTCGAATACTATGGATCTATGAGAGGTCTATGATGCAAGAATAAAACAATATGAAGTCCTAGAGTTGCATCCAAATGCCATCCTCCTTTAAAATGGAGGCTTATAGTAGGTATTTATAGAGTTAATATGAGATAATTGCCAGTGATTGGGGGAATCGCCGATGATTGGAGGAATCTCAGAGCAAGCTGGGGAATTACCGTCGATTACATGTAGTTTGAGTTTGGGAGGATAAAATTGCTATTTTGGTCTTAAGTGGTTGAAGATTTAGGGGAATCATATCTAGATAAGTTATAGATTTCGAGTGTGAGGTTTAGAGGTGGATAGGGGTAGTTAGGATAGAGTAGGGATAAATTAGAAGGTTTCCCAAATTAATCTAGTCCTAACTAGTGAAGAGTAGGAGGTGGTTATATGGATAAATTAGAGGTGTTTAAAATATTTTAAAAGGTTTAGTTAAACTAGTCGTAACTAGTGAGTTAGGATGAGTGAGGTTTAGAGATAATTTAGAGATGGTGTGCTCATGTATTAATTAGCTAAGTAAATATAAATTAAACTAACACCTTAATAGTCCTAAAACTAAGCTAAACTAAACAAGAACCATCATGCTAAGAGATAAACAAGTAATAAACATCAACATTATGCATTAGAACCTTGAAAGAATTTCAAACTAACATGCTAACATTCATTCCTCTACTCTTTAGAAAGCTAAAACACATGAGATGGACCTATGTAGATCCTTTATCTATTAAATGGTTGATAGTTTTGCTTGATCCTAGAGGATTATGGATGGAGGTTCATCAAGTCATGGCTACAAGGCCTTTCTTGATTAACTCCATGTTCTTCACAAAAAGCTTGGATGAATGAATGCAAATTAATGATGCTTAGTTCCACTCTAATGGAAAATTTATGTAAGATGAAATGCCTATAATGAGTTTACAAGCATGTAAAGGTGTAAGTAGAAATGTTAGAGGATGGTTCCTCTTATAACCCAATGGTTAAAAGAAGCTTTACATATTACTACATGTGGGATAAAATCCCAAAAGTAACTTTAGTTTATTTAACCAAATATAGGTTAGTTAACATATGGGTTAGGAATGAATGAGGCTGTTTTAGTTAAGTTTAATTTATCATTTAAGCAACCATGGGAATTAGAAGATGTTTATAATTGATAAAAGGTGATTAATTAATAGGGGATAATCCTATTAGACTAGTTAGAAGAGATTTAACATGATATTTAGTGATGTGGTAGAGGAATTTGATTAAATAGATGAAGGTTTATTGTCTTAGATGAGAGGTCATAATTAATTAATTTGGATAGAAAGGGTAATGTATCTTTTATAAGTATTTGAGGAGGAAATAGTTTTATTTATACTATGAGAGGATTTTAATCAAATAAATGACAATTTATTGATTAAATAGAAGAGATCATTAATTAATTATGAATAATTAATTAATCTAGCTAGAAAGAGGGATAAATTAACGGAAGGTCGTTAATTGTCGTTTTGAGTGATGGAAGGGCTAATTAAGTGTCGTAATGTAATAAATTAGTGGTGATAGAGGAGAAATGGTGTGTTATTGACGATGTGTTGTCAATTTTTGGGATAGGGTATAATTAGCACAATTTAGTGTTTACATTGTTCGATTAAAATTATAGGTGTTTACTGAGATGGTTAGGATAATATATTTAGAAGGTTTAGTTAAACTAGTCATAACTAGTGAGTTAGGACGAGTGAGGTGTAGGGATACAATTAATTAATTAATTATTTTAGCCATGGGAGGGGAAATATGACCTAGGTAATGTGAGGTGAGGGATTAATTAATTAATTTAAGGGGTGTAGGGGTAATGACCTTGGTTTAGGGATGTCGTTTAAATGGTGCGACGATGAGTTTAATTAAATTTGATGGAGTGTACATGTTTATAAGCGAGATAACCTAAGATGACGAATATGTTAATATGTTAATTAATGATAATACAATACCATTTACGTGGTGGAGTAAATTTGATGAAATAACCAATTCACAATGGTAAAGTACGGAGTACTTACACAATTTTGATTGTTTTCTTATTAAAAATGTACTTACCAAGTATAAGTATAATAAATGGATCTAGAAAATAGGAAAGGAATGTTAATGAATTCTTAAGTTATCAACTATGAACATAATAACTTAAGACTAGAAAATAATCTATAAACTAAACTAGGTGATGGATAAGTTTCTAATGATGAATGTGTCATCATGGAACCGAGCATCGCATACATGGCTCTGAAACTTTCATCAAAGTAGTGTAAGTTATTGATTACTCTATCCCGAGTCACCAAGGATCTAAGTGTAGGATTTTAGATAGGATTAAATGAAGGATACCCATGTAGACACTTAGAATGTGATATTTTACTATCTTTGATAGATGAAGAAACCATTAGTATACTTTTATACACTCTCATAAAGAGTAAACACACTCGTAAAGAGTGTTTGAGGGGGATCGAGTAGGATCTATATACTCTCATGTAGTTGCACATGGTTTATGATAGTTATAAGATGGATTGACTAAGATGATGTTAGTTCTAAATTAAGTTAATTTAGAACAAGGAATACAATTAAGATTATGTTGGATTTAGTTATATGGGTATTTAAATCAATGAGGCATAAGGTTAAAAAACAAAATTCCTCATTGAGAATCATAATAAAGTGGATGATACATTTTGGTATCGAGCTAAAGGTTATAACTCTTGAACTTTTTTTTATTAAGGGAAAATAGTTTTGAAGGGACTATACCCTGTATACAAAAGGGCTCAAAAGCCAGATAGTAAAGATGAGAGAAGCAGCCCAGAGAAGGGCAAAATAGTCAACCAAGGAAGGCTCAATAGCCAAATATTACAATATAGGTGAAAAAAGGATCTAAACGTACAAAGATCCAGAAATAAGAAGGCAAGAAAAAAGAAACCAAAAGAGAAACAACATGAAGAGCTCCACCAAAAACATCTCCAGAACCACCCGATGACAGCCACATCGCAGCCAAAAAATAGCATCACAACAACCCGTTACTTGATGGCTCTATCAATTTTGGTCTTGATAGCCTGCAGTGACATGAAGAAGGCAATGGCAGTGGCCTGAGAGGAGTCTTGCAAATCTACTTGGGCAATTGCAATGTCCCTTTTCTCTTTAGGGCCCCATATGTCCTCATTAATCCCACTTAAACTGCAAACACTGTGGACATGTTGTTCAATGAAATTATAAATGCTTTTGAGGGCAGACAATATGCAGTCATTTCGGCTTTTAGCATTCCCCAATCTGCCATCTAAGGACTGAAGTTTCTTGAAGACTTCCCCAATAACCCCCTCTTCCTCCTCACTTTGAAGGATCCTTTTACCCTTAGCTCTTTCCATGTTTTTTATAGCCCCTTTGAGCTCTTGTATCTCCTTTTCTAATCTGTCCACCCTATCTAGCAATTCCTCCTCTTTGGGCTCCTCCACCGGCTTGCTAATATGCAGGAGGTTTTCAGCTAGTTCCAAGTCTTTGTGGCTCCTTAGGACCCATTGGGAAGCAGGGATTTTAGCTTTGAGGCTCTTGCTTTTCTTGCTGGAGACAACATCTTCATTCTTTCTTTTTAGCAGGGGGAGTGGGAGCAGTGTGGGCAGGTGGAGGTATGAAGGAGGGAGGTGGGATAGGATTCATGGGAGGCAGTTGGAGAAATGGCGGTGAATCAAGAGGATAAGGCCCTGGTGCAAAGGGACAGCCCTAGAGTGGCTTTGAACTTCCCTTATAGATTTCTCCAGAGAGTTAATCAGATAGTGAGGAAAGCTGATAATGTTATTTCTATGAAAATGATTCAAAAAAATCAGATGCTTTTGAGGTATAGTCACATATCTTCCTTCAAGGGTAACATACCTTACCACCATTTTGGCCAGTTCATCAAAAGGTTCAGGGATCGACGCCACCTTGAGGCCAGCAATCACGAACTCAAGATTCTCCCCCTCTTCCAGAAATTTCTTGGTTTCCACCTCCCTGTCTACCTTCTTATTGA
Organism: Taxus wallichiana var. yunnanensis; assembly: GCA_018340775.1. Classification (NCBI taxonomy): domain Eukaryota; kingdom Viridiplantae; phylum Streptophyta; class Pinopsida; order Cupressales; family Taxaceae; genus Taxus; species Taxus wallichiana. The sequence goes on from CM031235.1 coordinate 51,080,201, forward strand.
AGAATTTTGTGCCTTCCAGGCTGAGGCCCATGATCTGAGCTATGAGCTCTTCCATGATTTCCATTTTCATGTTACTATATTTGACTATTCTATTCTTCCAACCCTGGGTGAATTTGATAGAGATGTCTTGGTCGAAGCCTTGGATCCTTTCAATGAAATTAGACAGGCCCCCGATTTACAGGTAATCCCAAAGCTCCGTGTTCTCTTTCCACTCAGGATTGTGGGTCAGTTCGGTTTTGCATGGAGGCCACTTCATGTTTCTCTCCGCTCATTTTCTGTTCTCAATGGTAAAATAGCTACCAATGTGCGGGATAGGCCGAACTTTGATTTTGGTATTTGAATCTTTCCTTCCCGTGAAAGCCGGTTTAATTATTATGCTACACTTGTTATTATTTCCCCACTCCTCGGCTTTCCTCCTATGCCAAGAAATGATGATAGTCCAGCCCGCACAGATCGCAACAATCATCCAAATCTTTTGTGATGTCATCATCATGTACTTGGGGATCCGCACATTAGCGTCTAAAATACAGCCGTTAGTTATGATTTTCACTACCATGTAGATCAATGATAATGGCTTTATTGACATGAGCGGGCAGAACGTCCCCCCCAATCCAAGTTTGAAAGGGATTATTAACACCGAAGTTAGCCAAACTGTCAGCGACCCTATTTCCTTCCCGGTAGGTGTGGGTGATTTGGACATTTTCAAATCTTTTACATATATCAATAGCTTCCTCAATATAATCCCTGATAGACCAGCTGGGGTGTTGCTTTTTATTTAGAAGATTGATAATATTTAGAGAATCACCTTCAATTATGATGTTTGGAATATTACAATCTCTGCAACTCTTTAACTTATTAGGTCCTTACACTTACTGAATTCTAATTTTACTAACAAGATAAATAGAATGGGAGAAGGATGTACCATGGATAACAAACCAGACCAAATTATGCTTCAGGTTTAGTGGTAAATAAGTTAGATAACACTCTAATAGTCCTTTGTGACACACAAAACTAGAAGGATGCAAGGAGTAGTTGGTCAAGTGTGAAAATGATCAGTTCTTTATAAAATAACTTTAATTGATTGATGACAATTAGCAAGGGAGTTGCTTGATTATTGAACTATCAAGATGACAGATATTGGAACTTGAATCCAACATGATATAAAAACCTGTAAAGTGTAGATGAAGTAGATAGAGAAGAGGACTATCTTCTATAGAAGCAATGATTAGAAAGGTCAATCAGGATATAATGAAATCTTCAATAAATTGTGACTCAAAATGAGAAAAAGTATACAAGAGTGTTATCTCTTATCCACCTGTGACTTTGGGAAAAGTGATGGAAACAACATGGTAGCGAATGTAAAATTCCATAATGATTTCAATAAGAAATACTTATTGAGATTTCCAGCAAGTAGCAGAACAATGCTACGGTGACTAATAAGCTAAGATGAAGGAACAATTTTCCTAATGACATCAAGTAAGTTAGGTAGAACTTCTTATTATTGTTTTAATTTGATACTAGTACAACTAAGTTCTTAGTATCTAGTGATTAGCTTAAACAAAATTATAAAACTGATTTATTCTTTGTGCATGAATAAAAATTGAAAACCTATGATTTTATATGCAACACGACATTGACATTGACTAAGCCTCATCATTCAATTTGGATTTAATGAGTTCTTAAAGTATTCAAGACAGCGATAAACTTTGATTAGAGTGAATCATCGATAAGATGATGTTTTTAAGGGGGATGTATGTAATACCATTGTTGCATTATCAGTCATGTTTGGATTTATGTGTTGGTTTGACATGCTTTTACAATGGAATTGTATTCTTCTTGTTCTTTGTTAGTATTTGTATGTAAAGGCATTTCTATAGCATGACGAAACAATTTGATTTTACTCAATTGATCTAACATACTTGCATATCTTGGTTATTAATATTTTGTACTTTATGATATGTTGTTGGTTATGCTTGTAGATTATGATCATACTATTGTTATTTTCTTACCTTCGGTTATGTTAATCATTTTGATAAGTTTAAGTGACTCTGGGTACTTGGTCAATATGATCCGGACTCAGGATCGGAATAGTGTTGACATAACTCAAGGTAAGCTCTAAAGTGATTACTATTATTTTTCTTGATCAAAGCACCACCTTAGTAAATTTGGGATAGGTATAATTTAATTTGAGACCTATTTTACGACTATGCAAAGATATGCTTCAATATAATACCATGGTTTAGTTTATTATGGCCTAGGCTATTATCTCGAGTCATCATGATAATGTGGATATGTAATGTTAAGGTGTTTCTTTAGTTTCACAAGGCTCTAAGGTTACTAAATTAAATGTGCTGAAGTTGGCATGGAACCTAACCTTAATCTAAGCTAAGGTATATGAAATTATAATTATGAAGACTTGTATCTATACTATCAAAGGCTTGGCATAGTTTTAAGGAACCTAAAATTGAATAACCATGTTGTTATTTTGAATTGGAAGGGGCTTAAGCTTAATCAAATATTGATTGAGCTAGAGGCCTAAATTTATACTAAACTAATGTCTATGGTTCAAATCAATGGTTTATGGGTTGATATGATGATTTGTCACCACAACCACCTTAGCATGTACTCATTGTGACTACAATTAAATGTATTAATTAAGTGCCACCAACCACCCAATGTGGGGAGAAAGTAATAGAAAAGTTCTGTTATCTTATACTTCACTAAAACTCGGTAATTGTACTATGAGTTTATAAATCATGCTAAATGTTTTATGGAAAATAGTTAGCAGTTAAATTAAGGAGGGAAACTACACTGGACTCCTTCATTAATGGAATTAATTGTTCACCAAAGTGTATTTTGGGGCATTAGAGAGTTTGTTAGAGAATTTTTATTTGGTGGTGGTTTTTGGTTTCATTCGATGGTTATGCACTATGAATCTCTACATGTTTAATACCTTCGCAATCATCGTATTAGTTTTTGTTTTAAATTTGTTACATATATAATGCAACTACAAGTTGAAATTTATTACGAGGAAACTTTGATACACTATTATATATAAATAAATATGGAGGTTATTGTGGGTTTTGGTTTTGAGTGGACTCCAAGATGTCTTCTATGGAAATATTTGAAAGCAAAGAAGATTATTTGAAGGGACTCCTTGCACGGGCATGATAGGCTCTATTATCTTGTTCCACCTGTTATTTACGTAGATGAAATTATGTTTTAAGTTCTCCTTGTCATTTGTGGTCATGGATTTGGGTTGTTTGGTTAAATGTGTGATATCTTGATTATTCCCTGAAAATGATTGACTCTAGGTATAGAAGACAATATCAAAATAATAATGAATGACACCTACTTAGAGCTAATACCTTGAAGGTTGGTTTTATGATATACATATGTATAATACTAAGAGATACAATGGCTTGATTATGTATGAAATTTGTGGCTAGGGTGGCTTCAAGTTATAATGTAAATGCATATCGAATCCTTTAAGGAGGTTTCGTGGTTCTAGGTTTATCGTTTTGTTAAGGTTAGGAATCTCTCTGTGATATGCAATAATGCTTGATTATGATTTTTTTTTTTAGTGTCATCAATTGACAATTTTAGTCGACCTCTGCGAATATTTTCGATAGATGATATGCATGTATATTCAGCTTGTTAGCCAAATGACGTAATACCCATGAATAATGTTTTCAACCTGTAATATATGTTTATATCTCGGGGTTGTATCCATGGACATAAGGGAGAGAAAATTGGGTGTATCATCTTGACTCTTATCCTTGATATTGTGAATTTTTTAGGAGGGAACAAGTTGTTGTGATAACATTGATGTTCCTTAAATTTATTTGTTGGGTGGGAGATGCATTGTCACTTAAAAAGGGTTAATGGTTCTAATTTCTCGTAGATAGAAGCTTGCTCCAAATCACAAGGAACAACTAGTATCAATGCTTGATTATTCCATAAGATAAGTCTTGAGAACCCTAAACCATGTTTCTTTTCTATTTTTTCTTTGTTTATCATGTTGGTTGGCAATGAGTTCATTCAAGTAGAAGTGATCGACTTTCGGTTTGAGAATATGTCATCGAGATATGAAGCCATTGTTAAGGCTTTACTAGGTCATATCTAGGTGTGATTGGGTATTATGTTCGATCTAATATGGAATGGTTAGATGTGAAAATTAACTTTGATACTTATTGCATTCATAAACTCTAAGGTAAAAGAGATTATATTGTTAAGGATTAGTCTGTTGACTCATGTTTGAAGTATACGTTATGATAACATTACTTTTTCATTTTCTCATGTTGATCAATGATTCTTTGTTTATCTTACTTTTTCTAAAGGCGCATTTGTAAGCCATGCTAACTATGATCCGTGCTTACAAATGGAATCATCATTACTATCACCTGGATGTAAGATTAAGTGGCATGGAGTTAGTCTTATGGTTATCTAAGATACATTTGTTCTATTAACATGATTGGATAATATTACCTTAAACTATGTTACCTTATTCGGTGATAGTAGTACGATTACCCTCATTTTATAGAGTGATAATAAAAATATTGATGCATGTGTATATTAAATGAATTATTATAATTCATTATTTACTAAGATAAATGTACTCTGTCAAATCTTATGAAGATGGTTGTGGACATATTGTATGTCTTGAATGATTGTGATAAGTTATTGGTATAAGTTGAGGAATTATATGACATTGTATTAGGGTGATGAGAATTACTATAAGCAAACTATATCATTGTGTTATTAAGGTTAATCACTTTGTTAATATAAACAAGTGGTACTAGTTTGATTATGAGGTAAATATATTACTAGACATCTTTGAATGGTGAGCAAATAATAATGATAGTTGTATAAATACTTGTATACTTTATTCTACCATAGTATTAATCAATACTAATATCTATCTCGTGTGGAACAAGAATTGTTGACTTGTATATATTATAATGATTGAGCCTTAGACATTGTTTTTGTCAAATGTAATGTATTAAGGACTGTTGAATCTTGTACATGTTATGTGAGGTTATATAGTTTATTATTAAATTTATATTAGGAAGTTGTAAAAGTAATAATGATACTACGAGTATACTCAATACGGTAAATGGTAATTGGTAGATTGACCTTAATGATTATATAAATTATACTTGAGTGTTTACATTTGAGTTATTATATTTAAATGAATTAAACATCAATGTATCTCCAAAGTGGTTTCTGGAAATGTTTCAAACATGATTTGTGGTCTTTTTGGTCAATTATGTCATTTTAACTTAATGTAATATTTCCTATATGTAAATACTAGATGGCATAATTTATTATGGGAGATATAGATCTTCTCATTCTATTTCGGTTGGCTCGGTCATGTACAATGGAATCTTTTCCATACAAAAGTTATTAGCATTATAGGTTTATTATGAAGAAAGAAGTGTCTTACACCTTTTCTCATTGTCATGTCTTTTGATGCAATCTATAAAGTTGTTCTTGATGTGAAAATATGAAAAGAATTGTATTTTAGTAAGGCATGATGCTTGAAACAAGATGTGATTATTTTGATAATCATTTATGGACATGTATTAGTATTATCTATTGATGATGTTGTACTAAATTGAGAAGTGTAATTAATTGTATTGTATTTTACTAAGAATTGAAAGTTATACTTCATTGTGATATTAAAGATAAAAAGGCAGTTTTTGGTCATTAATAGAACATTATATTTGAGAATACATATTGATTGCATTAGTTATGAATAGAGTGAATTACATGGCTATGATTTTAAAAGAATAAAGTATGTAATTAAATTATGGATTACTACAAATGTTTGAATTAATTTGATTAAGTATAATAATATACTTAACACTTAATTTGATAAAAAGGATTAAATTATGATTGAAGTAGTAAAATTGACATGATGCATTGCTAGTGTTAATAAGTAAAATATGAACAAGGGATTTAATGTGGAATGCTAAATAAAATCTTCAACTAGCAAGTGTAATGATCATTATGGAAATTAATACATCAACAACAGAGTACTACAAGGCACTGAAAAGATTCTTGTATATAGATATACCTATTGATAGTTGATACACATAAATGTATAATCTAGATTACAAGTGCAAAGCATGCTTGTAGGTATTAAGTATAAAGGATGGAATTGTTAAACATGAATAAACAAGTTGGTACATAATAACTAAATAGGTATGGAACAAAAAGTGATTCAACTATTGTACCTTTATAGCATCATCTTAGACTTTATAAAGGCTTTATATATCTGATGATTAAGCATGGTGATTAAAGTATGATGAATGATGATAAAAATTTGACAAGGATTGTTGTCATTTAAATAGGAGCACCATTTACGTGGTGGAGTACCTTTGTTGAAACAACTAATTCATGATGGTACAGTACGAAGTACTTACACACTTTTTGATTGTTTGGTTAGTACAAATGTACTTACCAGTATTAGTAGAATAAATGGATCTAGAAAATAGGAAAGGAATGTTAATGATTGCTTAAGTTGTCAACTATGAACATAATAACTTAAGACTAGAAAAGAATCTATATAACTGAACTAGGTGATGGACAAGTTCCTAATGATGAATGTGTTGTCACGGAACCGAGCATGGAATACATGTCTCTAAAACTTTGAACAAAGTAGTGTAAGTTGTTGATTACACTGTCCCAGTGTCACCAAAGATCTAAGTGTAGGATGTTGGATGGGATTAAATGACGAATACCCATGTAGCCACTTAGAATTCAATATTTTACTATCTTTGGTAGATGAAGAAACCATTAATATACTTGTATACATGCTCATAAAGAGTAAACACATCCGCAAAGAGTGTTTTAGGGGAATCGAGTAAGACTTGTAGACTCTCATGAAGCTACACACATGGTTTATGACAATTATAAATTGGATTGAATAAGATGATGTTGGCTCTAAATTAAGTTAATTTAGAACAAGGAAACATGAGATATGAAATTAATATTATGGTGTATTTAAATATATGGGTATTTAAATCAATGAAGCATAAGGTTAAAAAAATCCTACTTGACAAGCGTAATAAAGTAGATGTTACATTTTGGTATTAGAGTTGAACGTTGCGGCTCTTGGACTTATTGGGTCCTTACAATTACTTAATTTTAATTTTATTAATAAGATAAATAGAATGGGAGAAGGATGTACCATGGATAACAAACCAAACCAAATTATGCTTCGGGTTCAATGGTAAATAAGTTAGATAACTCTCTAACAGACCTTCATGACACACGAAACCAAAAAGAAGTAAGGAGCGGTTGGTTGAGTGTGAAAATGATCAGTTCTTTGTAAAATAAATTTAATTCATTAACAATCAAGTAAGGAATTGATTGATTAATGTATTGTCATGATGACAGATTTTGGAACTTGAATCCAACATGATATAAAAACCTATAAAGGGTAGATGAAGTAGATAGAGAAGAGGACTATCTATTGTAGCAATAATGATTTGAAAGGCCAATCAGGATATAATGAAATATGTAATAAATTCTGACTTGAAATGAGAAAAAGTATACAAGAGTGTTAGCTCTTCTCCACCTGTAACTTTAGGAAAAGTGGTGGAAACAATGTGGCAAAAATGTAGACTGCTAGAATGATTTAAACAAGAAATACTTGCTACGATTTTGAGTAAAAGGCAGAACAACATTGCGGTGACTAATAAGCTAAGATGAAGGAACGTTTTTCCTTATGACATCAAGTAATTTAGGTATAATTTCATGTTGCTATATTAATTATATACTAGTACAACTAATTTATTGGTATCTAGTGATTATCTTAAATGAAATAGAAATTTGATTTATTCTTTACGTATGATGAAAAATTGTAAACCTATGACTATCAATGCAACACGACTTTAACGTTGAATGAGAATCATCATGGAATTTTAATTTAATGGATTCTTAAAGGATTTATGACAATGATTAAAATTTATTGTTCGGACATAAATCAATGTTTTGTTGATAGGGAAGATAACCAATACATGGAAGCATGAAAAACAAGCCTAGAAGGTTAAGAGAGGAATAGTTAGGATGAGTTAAGTAATCATTGACCATGAATTTATGATGAGGATAACCGAAGGGTGAAAACTACAAATATATTTTGGTAAAACCATCTATAAAAATAAAAAATCGTTGTGTGAATTGTAAAGAAAATTGAGGATTGCACAAGGAAAAGGTCTAGAAAAACAAGCGAGTAACAAAAAAACAGCTTTGGAAGACTTGTGGGAAATTAAAACCAGTGTTTTCCTTGTTTGTTTTATGAAATATTGCTTGTATTTTACTATTTGTATTATTTATTTAATAATATTGTATGATATGATGGCTGTAATGTAAAAAAAATTATGTCATATTTATGAATGTGTGACAATTTTTGTTGTTAAACAACCGCTACAACCAATTTAACATTGTTTGTGAAAATTTGAAAACTTGATACTTGCAAGTTTCAAACTAATTTTGGATATAATTAATATTGGATAAGAATCTTTGATTGAAGTTTCTTAAATTCTTTTTGATTAGAGTAAATCATTGGGAGGATGATGTTTTTAAGGGGGAGGCATGTAATACCCCTATTGATCAGTCATGTTGGGATTATGTGTTGGTTTGACATGATTTTACAGTGGAATTGTATTCGATTAGTGTTCTTTGTTGGGACTATATGTAAAGGAAATTTTGTAGCATGATAGGATAATTTGATTTTACTCGGTTGATCTAACATATTTGTATATATTGGTTATTAATATTTTTACTTTATGATATGTTGTTTTTTTATGCTTGTAGATTATGATCATATTGTTTTTATTTTCTTACCTTTGGTTATGTTGATCATTTTGATTAGTTTCGGTGATTCTAGGTACTTGGTAAATATGATTCGCAATCAGAGTGGAATAGTGTTGACATAATTCAAGGTAAGCTCTAAAGTGATTACTATTATTTTGTCTTGATCAAAGCATGACCTTAGTAAATTTGGGATAGGTATAATTTAATTTGAGACCTATTTTATTACTATGCAAAGATGATGCTTCAGAATAATACCCTGGTTCAGTTTATTATGGCCTAGGCTATTATCTTGAGTCATCATGATAATGTGGATTTGTAATGTTAAGGCATTGCTTTAGTTGCACAAGGCTCTAAGGTTACTAAATTAAATGGGCCTAAGTTGATATGGAACCTAACCTTAATCTAAGCTAAGGTTTATGAAATTAGAATTATGAAGGCTTGTATCTATACTATCAAAGCCTTGACATAGTTTTAAGGAACCTAAAATTGAATAACCATGTTGTTATTTTGAATTGGAAGGGACTTAAGCTTAATCAAATATTGATTAAGTTGGAGGACTAAATTTATACTAAACTAATGTATATGGTTCAAATTAATGGTCTATGGGTTGATATGATGATTTTTCACCACCACCGCCTTAGCATGTACTCAATGCGACTTCTATTAAATGTATTTATTAAGTTCGCCAACCACCCAATGTGGGGAGAAAGTAATAGAAAAGTTATGTTGTCTTCTACTTCACTAAAATGTGTAATTCGAACTATGAGTTTATAAATCATGATAAATTTTTCATGGAAAATAGTTATACACTTAAATTAAGGTGGGAAATTACACTCGACTCCTTTATTAATGGCATTAACTATTCACCCAAATATTTTGGGGCATGCAAGAGTCGATTAGAAAATTTGGAGTCGGTAGTGATTTTGTGCTTTTATTCAATGGTTTTGTACTATGAAGATCTACATGTTTGAGACGTTCTCCATCATCATATTAGTTTTTGTTTTAAATTGGTTACATGTATAATGCAACTACCCAGTTAAAATTTATTAGGAGGAAACTTTGATACATTGTTATTTATAAATGAATATGGAGGTTCTTGTGGGTTTTGGTTTTGAATCGATTCCAAGTTGGCTTGTTGTGGAAAGATTGGAAAGAAAAGACGAGAAGTTGTAGGGACTCCTTGCACAGGCATGATAGGCTCTATCTCTTCTCTAATATCTTGCTCCACCAATTATTTACCTAGATGAAATTTTATTTTAAGTTTTGTTTGTCATTTTTATTATGGATTTGGGTTTTTCGTTAAATCGTGATATCTTGATTATTCCCTGAAAATGATTGACTTTTGGTATGTAAGGCAATAAAAGCGAAATAATAATGAATGGCGGTACTCGAGTTAATATCTTGATGATTAGTTTTATGTTATACTTATGTATAATATGAAGAGATCTGATGACTTGATTATGTATGAACTCTGTTGCTAGGGTGGCTTCAAGTTGTAATGTAAATGCATATCGAATCCTTTAATGAGGTTTCGGTGTTTTGTGTATATCTTTTCGTTAAGGATAGGAATCCCTCGTTGATATACAATAATTCTTGACCGTGATTTTTCTTTTCTTTGTCATCGATGGATGTTTTTAGTCAACCTATGTGGCTATTTTGATAGATGATATGCATGTATATTCAGTTTTTCAACCAAATGAGGAAATACCCATGAATAAGGGTTTTGAATATAATATATTTTTATATATGGGGTTGTATCCATGGACCTAAGGAGAGAAAATTGGGTGTATCATCTTGACTCTTATCATTGATAGTGTGACTCTGTTATGATGGAATAGGTTGCTCGATAACATTGATGTTCCTTAAATTTATTGGTTGGAGTCCGGGAGATGAACTTTCACTTAAAAAAGGTTAATGGTTCTAATTTCTCTCATAGAAGCTTGTTCCAAATCAAAAGTCATATCTAGTATGAACACTTTATGATTTTGTAAGCTAAGTCTTAAGAACCATAAACCCTATTGCTTTTTTAATTTTTTATTTTTTATCATGTCGGCTATTAAGGTGCGACTAGGTCACACCTAGGTGTGATTGGTTATTAAGTTGTGATCTAATAGGGAATGGTTCCAATGTGAAAAGTAACTTCAATGCTTATTGCATTTGTAAACTTTAAGGTAAAAGAGATTACCTTTCTAAGGATGAGTCGTTGACTTGTGCTTGAATTATACATTATGATAATAATACTTTGTCATTTTCTCATGTTGATCAATGATTTTTTTTTTTATCACTTATTATTGAAGGGGAATTTGTAATCCATGCTTGCAAATGGAATCATCATTATTATTCTTGTATGTAAGATGAAGTGACACGAGTTATTCTTAAGGTTATCTAAGATACATTAGTTCTATTTACAAGTTTAGATATTTTTACCTTAAACTGTGTGTTACCTTATTCGGTGATAGGAGTAAAATTACCCTCATTTTATGTAGTGATAATAAAAATATTGATGCATATGTATATTAAATGAATTATTATAATTCATTACTTACTAAGAGAAATGTACTTTATCGAATTTTATTAAGATGGTTGTGGATATACTGTATGTCTTGAATGATTGTGAGAAGTCATTAGTAGAAGTTGTGGAATTATATGTCAATGTATCGAGTGCTAACAATTACTATAACCAAACTATATCATTTTGTTATTGAGGTTAATCATTGTTAATATAAACAAGTGGTACCGGTTTATTTGAGTGGTAAATATATTACGTGACATCTTTGAATGGTGGCGAGATAATAATGAAATTTGTATAAATACTTCTATACTTTATTCTATCACAAGTATTAATCAATATTATTAACTATCTATGTGGGACATGAATTGTTGACTTGTATATATTATAATGATTGAGCCTTAAGAATTTTTGTTTCTAATTGAATGCATTAAGGACTGTTTAATCTTATACATGCTATGTAAGGTTATATAGTTTAGTATTAACTTTATGTTAGGAAGTTATAAAAGTAATAATGATACTATGAGTATACTCAATACGGTAAACGGTAATTAGTGGATTGACCTTAATGATTATATAAAGTATACTTGAGTGTTTACATTTAAGTAATTATATTTAAATGAAATAAATATCAATGTATCTACAAAGTGGAATCTGGAAATGTTAAAAATATGATTTATGATATTTTTAGTCTATTATGTGACTTTTAATAAATGTAGTATTTCCTATATGTAAATACTAGATGGCATAAGTTATTATGGGAGATATAGATCTTATCATGCCAGTTCGGTTGGAACTGACCATGTATAATGGAATATTTTCCATGCAGGTTATTAACATTGCAGGTTGATTATGAAGAAAGAAGTGTCTTACACCTTTTCTCATTGTTATGTATTTTGATGAAATCTATAAAGTTGTTCTTGATGTGAAAAGATGAAAATAATTGTATTTTAGTAAGGCATGATGCTTGGAACAAGATGTGATTATTTTGATAATCAATTGTGGAAATGTATTAGTATTATCTATTGATGATGTTGTACTGAATTGAGAAATGCAATTAATTATATTATATTTTACTAAGAAGTGAAATTTATACTTCGTTGTGATATTAACAATAAAATGGTAGTTTTCTAGTCATTAATAAAGCATTATCTTTGAGAATACATATTGTATTGCAATCATTATGAATAGAGTGAATTACATGGCTGTGCTTTTAAAATAATAAAGTATGTAATTAAATTATGGATTGTTGCAAATGTTTGGAATTAATCCTAATAAATATAATGGTATACTTAACACTTAATTTGAGAAAAAGAATTTAATTACACTTTAAGTACTAAACTTGACATGATGCATTGCTAGTGTTAATAAGTAAAATATGAACAAGGGATTTAATGCGAGAATGTTGAATTAAATCTGCAACTGGAAAGTGTAATGATCATGATGGAAATTAATACATCAACAATGGAGTACGAAACACGGTGAAAATATTCTTGTGTATAGATATACCTATTAATAGTTGATACACATGAAGGTATAATCTGGATTACAAGTGCAAAGCATGTTTATAGGTATTAGGCATAAAGGATGGACTTGTTGAACATGAATAAACAAGTTGGTACAAAAAAGTGAATAGGTATGGAACAAAAAGTGATTTAACTATTGTACCTTTATAACATCACCTTACACTTTATAAATTATTTGTATATCTAGTGATTAAGCAGGGTGATTAGAGTATGTCGAATGATGAAAATAAATTGACAAGGATTGTTGTCATCTGAATAGCAACACTATTTATATGGTGGAGTACCTTTGATGAAATAACCAATTCACGATGGTACAGTATGAAGTAATTGCAAACTTTATGACTATTTGGTTAGTAAAAATGTACTTACCAGTGTTAGTATACTAAATGGACCTAGCAAATAGGAAAGGAATATTAATGAATGCTTAATTTTTCAACTATGAACATAATAACTTAAGACTGGAAAAGAATCTATATAACTAAACTAGGTGATGGAAAAGTTCCTAACGATGAATGTTCCATCATGGAACTGAGCATGGAATACATGTCTCTAAAACTTTGATCAAAGTAGTGTAAGTTGTTGATTACATTGTCCTAGAGTCACCAAGGATCTAAGTGTAGGATGTCGGATGGGATTCAATGATGGATACCCATGTAGACACTTAGAATGAAATATTTGACTATATTTGATACATGAAGAAACCATTAGTATACTTGTATACATTCTCGTAAAGATTAAACACACTCGAAAAGAGTGTTTTAGGGGGTTGAGTAGGATCATTACTCTCATGCATTTGCACATGGTTTACGATAGTTATAGGATGAATTGACTAAGATTTTGTTAGTTCTAAATTAAGTTGATTTAGAACAAGGAAACATGAGATATGAAATTAAGATAATGTTGGATTTAAATATATGGGTATTTAAATCAATTAAGTATAAGGTTTAAAAAATTCCTAGTTAAGATGCGTAATAAAGTGGATATTATAGAAATAATTATACGTAACATCGAAAACTTAAGTAAATATTGAAATTAAATAAAGGACTATCTAAAATGAAATATACCCACCAATGTGTACCTGATAGTGTGGGTTGTAATGCCACCTACAGATGCATTCCATGCTTCCCATGGTGAAGCAAACTAAAAAGAAACACTAGAGGATCATTAGTAAAATAAGACATAAATCACCTAGCTAGGGGCCCATGGGATGGATGTTATGGATTTGGAATCATAGAGGTAAATTTTCATAGTTTCAAAGCCAAGCGATCAAAAGCAATGTTGAAAAGTGTAAAAAATTATGAGGTAGATGCCATAAGAATAAGAGAGGTAAATAGATCCAAGAAAGACTATGAGCCTAAGTGAGGATGCACAAGACCACGGATATCATGTAGGAAAGTATAGGGTGAACAAATTTATTTTGATGATATTTAGATATTTGTATTTTTGGCTTATCATTTTCATGCTTTCTGTGTGTATGTATGTGATAATACCACATTATTTAGTAATAATGATAATAATATAGTTAGGTAAAGCGGTGAGAAGGGAATTGATAAGATAACCCAACTCATGCAATGTGAAAAAGCCAAGAGGTGGAAAAAATCCGAGACATCCAATGGTAGGATATCGAGTGCGATCAAAGAAACATAAATCCAAGCTAAATCAAGAACCTAAGTGAGGATGCACAAGAATTATGTGATCTAATAGGAAAGGAAAGGGTGAATTGAATCCAAAATAGGGGAATCAAGACCATGCTATTCCAACGATAGGAGATGTCAGGGAAAAAGAAGCCAAGATATGTGGAATCAAGACTGTGGCATTCCAATGATATGAGATGTCAGGGAAAAAGAGAGATGATGATAAAATTAAGCGGGTTGGAGAGCCCAAGCAAAGAAAAGATATTTAGATATGTGTGTAAAACCCAAGGGGGGCCAAGGGCTCAAGTGGAGGCAAGAGTTCAGACAAAGAAAGATTAATGAGATTTAAAATGGGGTGGTGGTTCATATGTAGATTGAGGTTGAGGAGGTTGAGGGGAAGGCATGTGGTTTTGAGAGGATTTGGCCCCACGCTATGAGTGTGTGAAGGGGTTTTGAGGATAAGGATGTTTACTACGTAAAACCGATTATCATCATCAATGTGTGTAATATGCATGATGAGAGTAGAAGAAAGGATTTGAAGAAGAAGGTTGTGTATCCTTCTTGGTTTGGTCATTTTTACTTCAGCTTCAACCTTCTTTATATGGTGTCTATAAGATCTATAATCATAAACATCATGCCCTAGAGCCTCATGCCATGTACAATATGGTTTTACCCGAAAGGTTTGAGGAGTCATAAGGGAAATAGGTGGGAAGAGAGATCTCATAGTTTGTAGAGGGCTAGTGAGTGTGTCTCGATAGAAGTACCAATGTAATGGGTGAGGATAGATCTGATGGAGAAATGTGTCACCTAGTCATCAAGGCACAATAAATAGGATCATCACCCATGAGGTCATCATTGTCATAGTTAAATTTAGAAATATTATCTTTGTTCAAGGAGAAACAATCAAGCTAAGTTGATGTTGGTATGTGAGAGTGTGACTAGTGGAATAATCTAAAGCTTAGGCACCACTAGAGAGGAATTGTTAATAATGTTCAAGGATTTCTTTAGGCTATTAGCCATGCAAGTTGTGTTTTGATAGGGGCCGATATAGTTGATAGAGGCATTGTCATCTTTAGATGTCATCAACCCTACGAAGATATTTCACAAGGGTTGATGGTGTCCGTAGAGGCATTGCTAGCTCTAGACGTTATCGACTTACAAAATATATTTCATAGGAGTCGATGGTGTCCGGAAAATCGGGAGTTTTACCTTAAGAATCCTGTTGTTGAGGTACAAAAGGGTATTGAGGTGTTATTAGGAATATGTCATAATACATGTAAATGGTATTTGTTTTGAATCTAGAATACCTCATTTGAGCAAGGAACATTAATAGTGTGAAGGTTTTATGGTGCCTATGATATTTTCATGGGGCTTATATGATGTTGACTTTGTGATTGGAATGAGATATTTCTAAGGACTAATATTTTTCATTTTAGACCTTTTGTGATATCTCACTGGATTGGTGGAGGAGGAATATGATTCCCATGCACACCCACCAGGGGGGAGGTGTATGAGAAGGCATGTTAGGAACCACATTTTGAGATATTAACTATAACATTTGATTATGCATCTAAATCATGCTAGTTGTGGTGGTATCCTGGGATAAGGCCATATGTTCTAGGAGTTTGATTATCACTATGTTAAGGTCTATAGAAGAAGAGTGACCTTTAGAGGTGGGTGTTTGTTTGTGATTATTATGCTCATTAGTGGGAGTTTTAGGGGACTCATTTTGATCAATTTTGCAAGGAGAAGCCTAATCATGACTGAGTGCTTCTTGATTAGAATGAGGCCTAGTTATTTCCATGGTGTTGGTAGGTATCCTTCGGAAACCTCTATTTTATTTAGGAGTAAAAATTCATTACTGTTAATATTCTTAGTGATAGATCTAGATTCTAGGATCAATCTTCCCAACCTCAACCATTTTACACTCACCCGAGTAACCTTACTCGACCGATTAGAGGGACGAGTTTGGGACAACAAAGTTTCACAAGTGAGATTGAGGCATGTGGGAAGATTGGTGCTTGTAGGATTAGAGAATTTTGGATCATGAAGAGGAGATGTAGACACAAAGGGATATCCCCTGGAAAATTTCAAGTGGTTCAAATGTACCAAAAGAGCTTTAAAGAAGACATTAGTGCGATCTAGAAACTTAAAATAGGATTATGAAAAAGTGTGATCTAGATAGAATAGGCCTTGCACCTATTTTACATAGGGAATAATGGTATCAGGAATGAAAATGAGTTAATACAAACACAATCATCCATACACATATTTTACATAGGGGATGATAGCGTTGGAAATGAAAATGAGCTAAGACGGACATAATCGACATGCAAAATTTTTACAAAGGGGTCAATAGTGTTGGAAATGGAAATGATCTAAGGCGAAACAACCATCTTTGCACGAGATCTTACACAGGGGATGATAGTGTTGGAAATGAAAATGAACTAAAACAGGGACAATCAACCCTACACATATTTTACATAAATAATGGTGTTAGGAAAAATTGATTTTTTAGGTTTTTTCTAAATTTTAAGGATCGAAACAAGATGAAACTAAAAATGGATGGTTTTGATGAGTTGTGTTGGATCAAAAGGTACAAAATAAATATTCATGTTGGGTTCACCAAGGATGTATGAAGCCGATGTGAAGACTAATGAAATAGAAAAAGGTAAATGTGAAGATTACTCAATCAGAATAATTAGTAGGGATTTGGATTAATGGATGTTTTTAATGAGTTGTGCTTGATCAAAAGGTTCACGTAAAGTTCAATAAGGATGTATGGTGGGAAAAAATATGTCTATACATTGTGCACTCTTATCATCCGTTCAACTAGGGTATCGAGGTGACATGTAAGGGACATACCTAGGCGACACACAAACAGATAGAATTAAAGGGGGTACAGTGACTATTAAGATCTCATACCCAAAAGGAATTTTTATCTTCAAATCAAAAAAACCCTATGGTTTACACAAGTGTGTTTCTTTGAGCTCACACTATGATTGGATAACATGGGTACTATCTCCAAGTTATGGGACTTGCTTCTTGAGATAGACCTCTAGAGAAAGTTGGTTCTTGCTCCTAAACTACCTGCCACAATCTACTCTAATACAGGAAAAACTATCTATCCTAATCTAAATTTCCAAGGGACCAAGGAGAGAGAATGCGTGAAAACAAATCCTACACTAAAGTGGTGATACACCAGAAAAGGAGAGGATGAGGGTAGCCTTCCAATGTGTGAAAAGTGGAAGCAAAATGCATG
This sequence comes from Taxus wallichiana var. yunnanensis, assembly GCA_018340775.1. Lineage (NCBI taxonomy): Eukaryota > Viridiplantae > Streptophyta > Pinopsida > Cupressales > Taxaceae > Taxus > Taxus wallichiana. Next base: position 51,097,955 of record CM031235.1, read on the forward strand.
CCAAAAGAGGTGATCACAGTTCTCCACAATCTAGTAGAATGCATTCACAACAATGTTTCATACACACACAATGATAATGAATCCCTATAAATAATAAGATAGACACAATATATATGCAATGAGATTGAAAGGGCAAGAGGAATGCAAACAAACACAACAGGGAAGATACATCCACAAACTTGCATCTATTGCTTCATGAGTATGCACAATCCAATATATTACAAGATAAGGGCTTGGATCACCATGCAAGGAGTCCACTATAAGGGTCTAAATCACATTGGTTTCACAAAATAATTTTGAAAAATTTTGCTACACAAAAACTACCTCCTTTTATAATGATCCCAACACTCCAATTTATAGAATTCTAAGAGGAGAAAGAGAGAGGGAAAAATGAAAATCCTGAAATTTGTCTTCTCACCACTTGTAAGAGGTAGTAAATGAAGTGAAATTATGTTCTTTTGCTTGCAAAAGGCTCACCATGTTGTCCCATGACTTGCAGTAGTGAGAAATGTCAGCCCATGCTTCATTTAATGCACCCCAACTACCAAATAAAACATTGTTCTAAACTAGGCGTGTTTTCTATGAAATCACCATCAATTCCTTGTAAAATCCTAAATTTCTTGATTTTTGTGTGTTGGCCTTGGAGCCATGATTCCAACGGTATAAGTTTTGTGCAATTTTGTTGAGAACTACAAAAGATATGGCATTCTGAGTGGAGGCAGTTGTTTTGGATTTGCTAGGAATTTCGTCATTTTGACGGGACTGGGTATTTAATTGACTGCAGCTGGATATGTTTCTTTAATTTTCATATATCTACCCTCATCAAAATTAATGAATCGAGCTTTAGATCGAAATTTATGGCCTTTTGAAGTTCGGGAGTCGGGCACAAGGCACGGAAGGGAAATAGAGGGAAGGCATGTGCGTAGGTGCGCACACAAGAGGAAGGTATACCTATAGAAGGCATGGAAACAAGGTGCATGGGTGTTCAACTGAAGGAGGGCATGTGGCACAATAGGGTGTACACAGTGCACAAGAGGAAGAGTAGGGATGACCAATTTTAAGGCATGTCTACATAAGGGCACTCTAGGAGGGCACATGAGGAGGGCGTGAGGGGACAGAAAAGAAGGAATGTGAGAGGAAAGCAGAGAGAATGTGCATGCGTAGGTGTGTGCATTGTATAAAATAATGTATACTTACGAAAGAAAATTATGGAAGCAGTGAGTGAATACCTAAGCGAGGAAGGGCTTCGGCGGTAGAAAGAAAAGAGGGCATACGACAGAAGACCCTTAACTTAATTGATTTGGAAGGCATTTGTAGAGGGGTGCATGAAAGAATTGTAAGGTTTGGGGAGTGTGTGGAAGGACTACAGCCTATGCAAAGTATCAAATGAGAAATCCTGCATGCGCGTAACTTGAAATGTAAAGCATCAGAGTCAGAATGAAGATACAAGTTATCCAAATAACTAGGAGAGTTATTTGGATAATGAGAAGTAACCTAAGGTCAAAACAGAGGAAGGGACCCTATTTAGATAACAGAAGTATACTAGGACAACCTAAGGTTTTGTAGACCCTAGGTCAAAACAGAGGAAGGGACCCTATTGAGGTATCGGCACTACATGTGGTGATAATGAAAAAAATAAGCATGCAAAGTCTATAATAACCAAAGTAAAGCATGTAACATGAAATAAATAAACTGAATATAATATGCTAGCCTAACATGTGCATAAAATACTAAGCTAACATAAAATAACAAGAAAATATAGGATACTACTCTATACAAAATGAAAAGTTGGGTTAGAGCACTTACATGGGGGCGATCGATGATGCATCTATCTCCCAAAGGACCATACATAAAGAGAGAACAGATTTTGGGTGGAGAAGGGGAAACAATCCAGTCTAGCTCACTTTTGGTGACCCAAAAATACAAGACAACCAATCCAATTAAGAAGAATCTCCAAGAAATCCAAGATTTGGGTGAGCAGATGCAAGTTGGTACAAGAGAGAAGCTAATGGGAAGTTCCTTTTTGAATTTTTGATGATGTGTATTATGTGAAAATGTGAGTTTAGGTATTTATAATGACACCATCACCCGCGGGTGAAGGTGCCGATTAGTAATTTGAAATAGTGCTAACATAATTGCCCACGGGAGATGGCATTTTCTAAGGAGGAAATGCTAAGGGGTGAGTGCAAAGTTTCACAACAAATAAAAATATTGAAAGGAAGAATTAATATGGCCCGATCAAGTAAGATGTAAGAAGAATCTAAAGGAAAATAAAAGGATAATAGAAAAAATACATAAATAGGAAAAAAATCCATTCTCTCTCCATGTATCATCCCTAACTCAATGGTTATGTGAATAATTATACCCTTATCCCGGAACAAACCCCTTAAGGCACTTGTTCCTAGAGATAGATGCATTAGATACCTCTAACATGAAAAAATAATTATTAGTAATAGGTATGAAAATAGAAAGCATAAAAAAATTAGGTGTATACATGTATTAATATGCTTTATAACATAGAACTATACCTAAATGCATAGATTTTGTGTCTACATTTTCCCCACTTTATGTTGTTGAGTGAATACTCAATAACATAAAGTAGATAGAAGATGTGTACCTTGTAATCTAGAGAGGAGTGTATCCGATAGCGTGTCAAGTGGACAAGTATCCATGTGAAGTGTGAAGTGATCGTAATGTGAAGCGTGACAACTAGGAAAAGGAGGTAGACCTAGGGGTGAATTGTATGCGTAGTAGCATGTTGTTGGAGCTTGTGTTTGTTGATGTGAGATGCTTCTTGTTTCTTATAATTATAGACCTATAGAAAAAGAGAAAGAGAGTAGTAAAATTCTTGTGTGTGAAAAATCAAAGTAACATATGTATAAGTAACTATAAAGTGTGTAAAAGTAGTAACTAAAGAAAAAGCGCACTTGATGTATGAGAGAGTATAGGATAGAAAATTTTCATGATTACTTTAGAGATGTTGCGGATTTGAGCATCCCGCCACCAAGGGTGAGGTTTTGGGTGATCTCATGCCAAGAGTGAGGGTTTTGGGAATCTCACACCAAGAATGAGTTTTTTTGGTGATCTCACGCCAAGGGCGAGTTTTTGGGAAATCTCACATGAATAGAAGAGTTTTGGGAGAGGTTTTTCTCTCATTCCATGACACTTCTCAAATGATAAGTTCCACTAAATATTGACACGTCTCAATTTGTAACCGAATCATAATTTTATTATAACTGAATTGTAATTAAATGATTGAATTTTCTAACTAAATCTAAGTGTATGATATTGTAGATCTATATTGTAAACTACATGAAACTATGTTGAACTCGTAAAGCTGTCCGATTTTTCACTTAGGAAACAAAACACCCAAGTGGGACACAAGCACCCACCATTATTTTTGATACCCACCATTATTCCTTTCCCAATTCCGTATTCATTGCTATTCTATTTTGGAGATTTGTGCTATTATAAGGGTTATTTTTTCACCCAATAGTTTCCTCCCTTGTTGGGTGTATGTGAGGAATGTAGGAGGAGGAAGCCATAATGAGAGGACTGAAACTAATATGCATATGTTGGATTGGATACCAGTAGGAGTAGCAGATTTGTATGGTATAAATCAATGCACGTGTAAAAATAGGCTAGAAATAAATTTTAGTGTAAAAGAGATAGAAAGCAATAGAATATAATGAAGCAAGTAACGATGAAGAAAATATGTAACGCAAAAAATTGGGTTGCATACATGGTACATCACTCACAATGTCACAAGACCCACAAACAATAGCAAACAAGAAGTGATAGGTAGTCATGGTGGTATAGAATCTTGCAAGGAAAATGCTACACATGAAGCACCCGTAAGCATATTAAAAATACAAATAGTATGTCAAAGCATGTATATATTAGTGAAAAGTAAGTGACTATAACAAAAAATAGTAAATAAGGTAGTTATAGGACCTATGATGTGGATTGGGAGAGTATCCAAGGTAGATTCCCAAGAGACTTGGAAATACTCGTAAAGAGCGGTGTCGAGCATCATGGATTGTGTAAGAATCTATACAAGTCCCGTATTCACCTCAAGATACCATGTGAATGTGTATGTGTGTATAGAAAAATATAATGACATACTAAGTATCTGGATATCATAGGAATCAAAGTGTAACATGTAAGTAGTATAAGTTAACAAGAGTAAATACAACCAAGATAGCTAGATTCCATGTAAATGTGATGGTGTGTTATAATATGAAATATGTGTAGATGAGAGGGTCTATGTTTCCCCCCAACAAATATGTGTTTCATGAGATTCATTAATAATTTCTCCTCAATAGTCAAGTATGAACCATAGAAAAATAGTGTCTCATCAGGTGGGCAAAGGTATTGTATGTGATAGAGATTAGATGTTAGGAAAAATTTACCATGAAGCACAGTGTTTGAAGTATATAAAATAAGTTATGGTTATATGATAGAGACAACCAATATTAATGGAGGGGGGCATAAAGTATGATTCCCCCAAGTTCACGAGTGAGGTTCATTTAATTACCTCAATAGTCATGTATGAGGCTTGATAACATGAGTGTGTCATTGGTTAACAAAGGTATTGTATACGATTGATAGAGTATGTAGTAGTAACTTTTTGTTGTATAGATAGGAAGAAGTAATGGTATAGGAAGAAAGTGAGGAGGGGGAAGTCTAATGCCCCCAAATGTGTATATCAGGAGCTGCTGGAAAATAGATGTGATCATTGTGAGAAAGAATAGCCAGAGTATGTATAGTGAACAAAAGGATGTGTACCATATGTATAAATTAGTATGTGTATCATGAATAGAAGGATCCATAAGTAATCATGAGGAGAAAAGTATGTATGGAGTGGCATAGGAGAAGAAAGGGAAGTTGTAAGCATAGATAGATGTATAAGGTGTGCTCATAGTGTAGATAGGAAAAAGTACTGCTAAAAAGATTGACTTAAAGTGAAAAGAAAGAGGGAGATATAGGTTTTTATGTGATTAGAATGGATAGGAAAATTCTGATTAGAATGTGCAGCTATGGGGGAATTCCGATGCCCCCAAGTGTTCAAGTGATGGAGATATATCGATCTTTGGGAGAGATAACATGTCATGGTGGATGATGTTGAAATGGGTCATGAGTATTGGTATTGGTGTTAGGAGGATCAGATTCGCCAAAGGAAGTTGTAGCATTGAGAATGAAAGGAATTTTTTTGATGTGGTAGGGAGGAAATTTTCTTAATCTCCCATGTATTCAAATAAAGCATCATTAGTAAATAATGTATCTAGTTCATGCTAAGTGGGGGAAGCAGGATCACCAATAATCTCGGGGTATAGTAGAGTAAGATCATGAGTATGAAGTAGTGTATACTGAGGAGAAGATGTGGTGGGAATAAAAGGAGCATGCGGAGAGAGATATTTGATGCTGAGTTTAGTGTATTGCATGGGAATGGAAAGATTATCTATGACCGCATTTCCATCTTTACCTAATCTAGTGACATTAAAACCGTAACAAAGCATATATTGATACCTGGACCATACTTTCTGAAATTAGGAGGAGATATGGCAGAAGTAGGGGCTTTGAGAGAATGATCAATAGTGTTACAAAAGGGAAATGGGGAGGGATTTTCTAAGGCCTCATATACCACACCCTGGTATAGTAATTTAAGACACACATGAAGGGTTGAAGGGACCATATGCATTACATGGATCCAATACCATCTGAGAAGAATATTGTAATTAATATTATTAGGCATTACATGGAATGAGATAGGAATAGTGTATGTCCCAACATTAATTGGAATTGTGATTATACATAAGACCCTTTTAGGAATATTATCAAAGCCACAAATACAAATAGATGAGGGAGTTAAGGATGCTTTGGAAAGGCCAATTTGTTGAAGGAATGATAGATTACAAATGTTAAGACCATATCCATTATCTATTAAATCTCTTTTCACCCCCATATTATGGATGTGAACATGAATATAAATGGGGGATCGTTATCTAAAACAAATTGAGAAGAAATTTTAGTAGATGTAAAGGTAATATGCTCTTCGTTAAAAGATAATGTCGTAGTGAATCTATGATAAACATATCGGGAGAAGTGTTAGGAAAAAGGATTGTATTTTGCACTCACATTCAGGATTTTCCTATAAGAATCTAGGAGAGAGACATTCATGTTAGTGAAAATGGAAGGATCCAACGGTATCTAGGGTGACAAGAAAGATGTAGGTAATATAAAAGACTAATATCTAGTGTTAAAATAAGGATTCGAGTGGTCGATCATGAGTTGGGGTTCACCAAATGAATTAATATAAATCAAATTAAATATTATTTTAGAGTAATTTACTGTAATGAATGATATTCAGGTAATTAATTATAGTAATGTGCAAGCACTAAGCATTCAATAATGTAAAACCCTAGTAAAATGAGAGAGGGATGATGAATTAGCTAATTATGTGTGACCGGGAATGATCGGGATTTTCGAGTGCTCGATCTAGCTTGAAGCTTGTTGTCAAAATGGATTGTCAAGGCTTCAAAACCCAAGAATGTACGAGGAAAAGAGTGCTTGCAGGAGAGGACAGAGCACCTCGGGCGTTATTGATTAATCTAGGTGCTTTTTTCTATTAAAATCATTGGAACCTAGATTTTTCTCGGGTCATAAGGTCTTCATTGTTACTAGATCTCGTATCTCTCTAGTTTCAACGTTAGGGTTCCAATCACACCTATAACCTCCAAAAAAATTACTACATGCACATTCCCATAAACCACATCAAATCTAATAAAAATATGTAGAATGTGGAGTTGGACTGACCTTGGAGGTCACCCGAAGAGTGAACTTATGACTGAGCATTGCATTACATCTTAGACTCCATGTAGTTCTTTATGATTATGTGTGTATCTATGTCTCCTTCCCTAGATTTCCCTTATGCAAGTTGCATGATGATAGCGAGCTATATCTAGATTTCCCAAATATGTAAAATGTGTGAGATGGAATAGAATAGTCTCCCCTCTAATGCAGTGTATGTAGATCAATACATCCCTTGAACCTTGTATGAATGTGCTAGATGTATGCTTTATAGTGCTCATATTCCTTTGTTTAAGGTTAAGTGGTGATAGATAATGCTTATAGTGTTTTCCCCTTTATTTAGAAGAATTAACTATATATATATATATATATATATGATTCCCTTGTTTGAATTTCATAATTGACAACTGAAAGGCCAACCCAAAGTATTAAAATGTGACTAAGAAGTGAAAGGGACACAAAAGAGTAAGAAAAAGAAAGAGAGGGACATGTGCACTGGATGCTTGTCCTAAGTGGGTGCTAGTGTCTAAGGCCATTAAAAGATAAATCATTCAAGTGTTGGTAGAGCTATAAGATGTGTAAAATCTAGTAAAGTGCAAGAGATAAAGCAACAAAAATGCCAAAAGGAGTTGTCAACCACTAGTTTTCTTTCTTAGGAATCATGTATACATTAGTATGCTTTAGGACCTAGAAATGTACCTAAGTGCATATATTTTGTGTCTATAATATCTTATGCATGATGTTGATAGATAAATGTTCCAAGAAAAATTGTGCTACTTATCAAGAGCGGGCCCAGCTAATGACACCAAGAATTTCCTTAGCATAATGTCCTCATCATGAGCTATAAGATAGAAAGCGTGATGAAATTCTCGAATGTGTTGTTGTGGATCTTCCTTACTATAGAATTTGATAAACTTTGGAATTTTCTAGTGAGGAGGATATGGTTTAAAGGGAACTAATGGGTTGATAGGCTCATTACATATCTATTTTTAAGAAAACATAATTTTAGGGTCCATGGTGACAGGTTTGAGACTCACGATTCTACTTATCAATGCTTGCATGGGATCATTTTGAGGGGTTGGATGTTTGAGGTGTTAGCTTGATTATAGATGAGGGGGTTTGATTGTTGATATGGTAGAAGTGGATTTTGAAAAGGAGGAAAACTTCCTGTTATGTTGTAATTTTACTGCGAGACTAATGGTTGTGAGGAAGATTGAATATACTGATAGGGTTGAGGAAAAGAACTATTGATAAGAGGATACAACCGTTTTGGATACTATTGATCTAGAATGTATCAATATTGTAGCACACTTGTCATAGTGATAGGATGCGATAGGGGATGAGCGCTAGTGATAACACGTGTATTAATGGGTGGTAAGGATGTAGGAATAGATACTACTAGATTTTGGACTATAGATGTAGATTGTTATGAGATGATGAGTTATGACATGGCCAAAGGAATATAGAACTAGGCATACTTGAAAAATATTTTTGGGGGAGGAAAAGAAGAAGAATGGGTGTAACTAAACATGAGTGGTGAAGTGATAATGGGATTTTGGAAACCCGAGGGTTAGTTGAGTACATAGATGACATGGGCCCTCATTGACTAATAGAAGGAGTTTAGACACCCAGAGGATTAGCTAAGGATGTAGATGTCGAGGGCCTTTGGTGACTAACCATGTTTTGTGATGAGATAGTGTTGAGTTCAAAGCTAACTACGGAGCGAGATGAGATAGGTTTTGATGTTCTTGTATTACCTGTGGTAGGATAAGGACAAATTTTCTAGATAACCTACTAATAAGAGGGATTTATAATCCATGAGTGATCGAATGTTACAAAGTGGTGATAGGTGGTGTAGGATCCGGCCTATAATGGGGAAGGAGGATATCTGGGAAGAAAGATAAATATTAAGGGAAATCATATTGGTGTCTATAAATTCTTTGAATACTTTGGATCTCTCTTTGTGAAAGAATGGTTGAATGGATTCATCATGGATTTTAGATGTATTTGATTGTACATTGGGGAGTGTGGTGGCTCTTGACATGATTTAAGGGATTTTTGTAAGGGTTTGACATGTCTGTGGTATTCTAAATATGATATTTTTGTATAGTCAAAACCATGAAACAAAAAATAAAAATGACATAAATATATTTAATTAAGATGCAAGTCACATAATCAGCAAAAGATTTTAATTATCTTGATTTAAGTTGAAACATGTGAAAATAAAAATATGGTTGAGAAATGGTACTAAGAATTAGGTCATCTATGGTTAGTTTGGTGTGTTTAAGGTTGGATTCATCAATATACCCGAGAATATATGAGGCCCATATATGTGTTCTTTTTAATACGAGGCATGATATTGGGGCCTACCCAATTACTTCATGCTCTTGCAGTGATAAGGGTGTCAAGTGCTTAGCTGATATACCACCCACCAATTGTTTATACTCAGCTAGAACATCAATTCAGCTTCCCCTTGGTGATGAAATCCAAGTAGGTAGACCGAAAGGAAGTTTTTAGAATGCAAATTTTATTTTTAATGTGATTAGGATGTGTGTGAAGGGAAATAGTGAATGCAATTTTAACCCCTATTTAAGCTAGATGAGCAGAGCAAGAATGAAGATTCTTTTTAAGACCCAAAATAAAAAACTGATTTTGATGAGGAAAAATAACACAAGATGCGATGCTAAAAGGAGATTGAAAGAGAAAGGAAAGGCATACCTTTTTTCACTAAATACACCATTTTTAATTATTTTACGCATTTTTGAGAAATATACCAGAGGACTCCACACTAAAAATTTAGTTATTGTGACAAGAAATAGATTTTACTGTTGAAATTTGAAATTTGATCGAAAAGGGACTGGGGTCCAATAGTGTGTGCCAAAATGTTTAGGTAGATTTTGATTTCACTCTCATTATATGAAATAAATCACCAAAACTTGAAAAATAATAGGTTTTAACGATACATGTGTCCACAATGTCTTGATGTACGAGTAAAAATGGGCACGAGAGATTCCTTCTTTGAGAGGGTGAGAAAACTCCTGTACACAAATAGATATTTTGAAAAGAGAGATGTTAGATAAAAATATGACGAGTTGTTTGGAAAAGGAAAATCCCAAGAACCAAAGGGCTTCCTTTGATGGGTGTCAACTTATTTTTAGACAATTAAGTTGGAGATAATGATGGAAATACAAATAGTATCAAAGGATCTGGATAGAGAAAATCAGTTGACGTCCTCAATGAGAGGCTAGGGAGAGTTAAAAATGTTTTCATAATAACATTGGTTTCATAAATTTTTTCAAGGAGGACTTCCAATTTCTTGGTGATATCGTACCGATTAGGTGTGAAAGCGATGGCTTAATTTGTACTTGATATCTAACTTCTCCCACATGAATTTTGGTGCACAATTAGTAAGTAAAATATGGTATCTAGTTCATATCCTTCACCTTGAATGATTATCTACAGATAGAGGGCACTTGAAACACATATTAACATAAAACAAATTATGAAATGAATTAAAAACATACTATATGTGATTAAAGGACCGAGAAGTAGGAATTGTTGATGATTTAGGGAATTCATTGGAGATTCAAGGAATTGCTTGTGATTGCTTTATGTAATTTTATAATTTGAATAGAATGAGAATTTATATTTTGAATGTAAGATTAAATGACTAGATTTTTCTTGATGTGTAGATAAATAAGGGATGTAAAGAGACAATAATACTTTCCCTATAATGGGAAATGCAAATAATGAAGGTTGTAGAAAGGCCTTACAATGGTGTGAGATTTTCAAGGGTTTGGAGTGGCTCCACGGTGTGTTATGTTATAAATAATGTTGTCTTAGTCTCCGAATGTCATAATTTTGATATAATGTCTATCCCGCCCCATTGATGGAGGTTGGTGGGTTTATATAGAATCACCGACAATTTTGGGAGTTGTTGGTGACCCAGAAAAGTGGGGAAAACTCACTTGAAATTGGTTGAAACCACCTCCAAATGGGTGAGTTTCAGGTTGGGGGTGAGAATAGATGGGTAAGAGTGTGTTAGGGAGGTTGGGAGGTTATGAGGGTTTGGCCTTACTAGGATAAAATGGGTTTAGGTGGTTTAGGAGGTTTAGGAGGGGGTAAGTGAATATTTATGGGAGTAAATGGATATTACGGGGGTAGAATATGATTTAGGGAATGATGGGACTTAGGTATAGTGATTAAAATATGGATATGAGTTGTGTGGGTAGGTCACCTAAGGGTGTCGAAAACTAGTGTCTACACATAATTGCTAAGAAACATGAGTTTATTAAGTAAACATGCTTAATGTATACATTATATAGAGATGGATTTACCTAATGGAGAGGGTTTAAATCAACAAAGGAAAATTTAGTGGAGAGAACCACAACTTAAATATTCGAATATGAAACTATGTAAATCCTTTTAGATAATTAAATAAATTAATCTATTTGGAATTGTACCTCATTGAGGAGATTGGAAACCTATTGATTGAGGTATACACATCATATAGGATGTGTAAAAATGAGTAATTGGAATTCTCATCATACCTTAATTATATTTTTGTTGATAATTGGAAAAGTAGGCAATGAGAATCCATTATGAATTGGTGGAATTGATAACCATAGGTCTAAGGATTAGAACTCGCTCATAAGAACAAAAGTATGATTGAATAAATTGATGACTTGGAAAGAGAATCATTTTACTTGATTTTAATTTAGAATCAATTTATCTTAATTTATGACTTGATGTCAATTTTAATTATTATAAAATGAACGTTAGTATGACTTAGTTATAATTTAGTGGGATTTTATAATCCATAGGTCCCGTGGATTGAAACCTAGATCTTAAGGATGAGAAATATAATCAAATCATGTTTTAGTGGAATGAATAACTAAGGAAAATTAATTCCTTTTGTCTTCATTATGATTTGGAAGAAATTGGATCCTTCTTTTCAATATGACCATTTATAAGTCATGGTTTTTCTAGATTCTGCGTGGAACAAATCTAGTGACTTTTCTATGTGAACGAATTGATGTTTTGGATCTTGAAAATGATGAATCCTTTAGACATGACATGAATAATGGAATGGTGTGAGGATGGACATATAAAAGATAGGTTTAGGATAATGGTAATCTTGATTATCATAACTAGTATGGGACAGTTACAAAGTTGTTATTACTAGAGTGCTACTCCTAATTTGGGATGTCGCTAAAGTGAGAAAACCTCGTTAAGATTCCTTGTAATCATGATAGTCGTAGTTTGTATGGGATCGTTATGAGTGGAATTATTTCTTGGATATTTCTCTTGGTTTGGTAAACTTTAATCCTAGATTTTTTTTTTATTGTTTCGTTAAACTATGGAATCATATCACTAGGAAACTAGTTGTTAAACATTGAACCCTCATTTATGGGTAAAATTGAGTATGAATTAGATACTCAAAATTGAAAAATTAAAAATGGAACATATTTTAATTAATTCAAGATGTTGACCTAGCCTTACTGAAAAATGAAACACATAAAAATACAACATATGTTCTAAGACTATTGATGGGACAATATAATTCCAATGTGATGATTTGGAATTCTAGAGTTAGGATCATTGTAATCGAAATTTTTCGGATGGTATGGAAAACTTAAAAGGGTTGCTACTTATTTTTTACTTGCTCTACTTTGTCCTTACTTATATCGTTAGTACGTGAGTGTGAATTAGATGTCAACTAGTGCAAGATGTGAATGGAATTACTTAAAGAGATGTGTACTAAACTCAGATGTGATTTGTATAGCTGAGTAGGTTTTCTCAATGCATATTTCACATAGAACATGTAGTAGGGGTACGAGATAAACTACGAGATAGACTCAAAGTCTACCCTCATGATTGGTCAATGAGATAATTTCAAGCCTCGATACGCTAGAATGACTAGGGAATGACATGTGTGAGATGGTTAGGTAACCATAAATAATGGTTCACATATGACATGTGTTAGGGATTAACGATTGATGCGGATAGACTTAAAATATTCCCTCATGCATAGTCACCGTAGGACTCATCATGCCCTAGTTAGTTATCAAATTTCAATAGGGTACCTTTTGTTATCCTAAGAATCTTGGCCAAAAGCATATTCATTACTTATTATTATTTTCTAAGATATATTTTGAATCCTACCTGTTCATAATTCTATTAGTGTTGGGTGACTATACTATACATGGAATTATGTCTTACCTTCTTGGTTTCTCACATCTTCCCTATCGTGAAGGGTAGGGACACTATCAAATATGAGATGCATGTGGGGATCCATAAGTCTTGTGGTTGAAAATAAATCTTTCGATAATAATATTCTCTCATGTGGATGAATCTATTGTTGGATAGATCTCTGGCAAAGGGCAACGTGGAATATTGATTGTAGTTTTTATGTATTGTATGCATGATATGTATTCATTTATTATATTTGATACACATGAATGTAAACATTACATAATTGTAGCTTATTTCAAGTTGAATATTAATTATGATGTAACTATTTTTATTTGATCATGAGTGAAGAATACTTATGTATTGTCTCACTACAAATACTTGGCTCACTTGGACCAATATTCAAAGTGGATTGGATCAAATGCTCAAATGGCTAAACTACGAAATGTTTTCCATTCAAAATTTATTTTCTTTGGATAACATTTATTCCTTTCTTGTTGAATTTTTTTGTCTTATATAATCATTTCCCCATCATATTTTACATCACTTCGTAATATCGTTGTCTATTATGTCATAAAATGTAGTTTTTCTCAATAAAATGTTGATATAGCATGGGTATGCCTTCAATCACATCAAGTGGGTCTAGAATTTGGTTTTAAAGGCCACATCATCCTAACATCCTATAGCCTTCTCACCATCCCAAGTGGATTCAGTATTGGATAGACACAATGACTAAGACATCTAGATTCCTTAGAATCTATGGGTGTTAGTTGGTCCGAATCAGTGTTTCTTCTATTCACCACCTCGTCTACGCTTAGTTGGGAGGTGGTGGTACTACTGAGTAACCCCTTATCTAAACTAATTTAGCTATAGGTAGTTTATCTTAGACACAAGATTCAAATCGTCAACAATTACAATGCTTGGAGAGCACAAATTCAAGTGCGGATGCATTGGTTTGAAAGTGGATGATTGAGTTTCTAAGGAATTTTTCCAAATGCTCGAGGCTAATCACTCTTCTTAGAAACTTAGATCAATATGAGAGGATGGAAATTAGTTTAGTGATACCTGGGAGATGATCCAATATTTTTTTAGACACTACATGAAGGTATTTCAAGCTCTCTCCCCCTCATAGAGTGCAGAATTGTCTTTGTCAAAATGTTTGGTGGTGGTTCCTTGCAAGGTTTCACCGGATCAAAGAATTACTTGTGACCGAATCCTTTCCATAGAGAAGTTGTAGGAGGCTACTCTACAAATGGCCAATAACAAAGCCCCATGATGTGATGAATTTCCCTACAAATTATACAAAGTGTTTTGGGATATTATTGGTCCAGATATTTACTAAGTTTACTCGGAAGGGTTCCATACTCAATTCTTAGGGCAGAAATCAATAAGAGGAATATCAAATTAATTCCTAAGAAAGGATACCCGAGAAAATTTGTAATTGGCAGCCCATTACTCTCTTGAATGTTTCTTACAACATCATTGATAAGGTTTTAGCCATCCGAATCCACCATTTTCTCTATGTTATTATCGAGACGTAACAAACCAAAGGTTCATTAAGGATGATACGTCATTGAAAACATTATCGTTATATGAGAAGGCATGGAATGTTCTCATCACTCCAATCAAAAATTCTTGTTGATTAAAATTGATTTTAAAAAATCATATGATTGGATTGAATGGCCTTTTATATTTTTCATCCTTCAAGCATTGGGCTTTAGCCCAAAATTCCTTCGATTGGTTCAAATTCTTCGCTAATGTGTCATCTCATATTACCATAAATTGAAGAAGCTCAGAGAATTTTATCATGTTCGTCTAACCAACAAGGTGGTGCCCTTGCTCTAACCTTGTCTGCGTCGGACAGCTGAATGTTTTGGCTATCTCGCTCGTACACACACAATCTAAAGTTCTTGTTCAGAGGCATCTCTCTCCTCGCCACCGATGCCATGCAACTTCTCAATGGGAAATTTTCAGATAACTCATTTCTCACTCTAATTAAGGAAGATTGCAATATTTTTCAAGTTATGCATTTCTTAGATGTGTTTTTCCTTTCCTCTAGTTCTTTTATTCAATGGCATAAAAAAATGTTATCGACGTTCCTTTCTCTATTCACCTCCATGGTTGGGAAAATATGATTGGAAGTGGCTCAAGCATGGAGAAATATTTAAATTCATGGGCATTCCTTTTAATTTTTTAGGATTCCCCCTCGATCTTTGGCAATATGTGGTGCATTGTGTTGCCAAAAAATTGGAATACTAGATCACTAAGTCACTCTCGCTCGCTAGAAAATTTCAAATTTACTCCAAATTTTTGGAAGCAACCCATGTGTATTATTCCTCTTATTGGGTGACTTCAAAGAATTATGTTCAAAAATTAATGGGCTAATCCCTCTACTTTGGAAAAAGATTTCACAGAGTTGCATGGGATTTCTACTATTTTCCCAAGGAATCATGAGGAATGGGTCTTATTGATATACATTGGAAATGTTATGCCCTTGATGTCAAATGGATTATTCAATATTTTGAAGGGAAAGAAGCTAGGAAAGTTTTTCTTTAGTATGGAACTTTTGAAGGGGCTGATTATGGGAGTCCCACATGGAACAAATTAGGTTTTTCAACCTTCTTAATGCCCTAGTCCCTATCAAAATTATGGGTTGTTTTTTATTAAAATCATTTGGAAAGCTTGGTTGAAATTCAAACATTGGCTTCTTTAGAATGGAAACAACTTCCGTGAGGGTATTTATTTCTAATTTCACTATTCTTGGTGGTCCCCGTTGTTTTTTTGCCAAGATTTTTGTCTAGCTAAGGTGTCATGAATCCCAACGCTCGGGTTTTTAGGAAGGGGATATTCACTATCCAGTATCTTTTCTACAAACATTCACAATCTTGGTTATTGTGGCACATCCTCAAATCTAAGTTCAAACTCTCCCAGAGGGAAAAATAAGTCATTGATGAAATTATCTTGGCAGTACCTATGCACATGTTTCACAAATTTCACAAGGTATCATTTATATTTTCTCGGACCGAGGTGGAAGGATTGGAAATGGTATGTTGATACTCCTATTTAGAACTACACAAAAACAAAATCTATAGGTGGCTCTCACCTCACCTTCACATGGTGAAAAACTCAGCTCTTGACTTAGCGTAGGATATTTCAAACTATTTGGTCGGCTTGTTTGGAGCCCAAAATTTCCCAATTTCTACGGTGCATTGTGCACCAAGAAATTATAATTGAAACTACCTTGTGCAACTAGAAGTAGTCACAACCCAAAATGCCACTTTTGTGGATATTTGGAATCCTTGTTGCACCTCTTCTGGTTTTGTTCCAAAGCTCAAAATGCCTAGAGTTAGATTAACTTATTCTTCCACCCGCTGGCCAGATTATTTTTATTGGCAGTGTGATTTTTGGGATATAATCCCAATATTTGGGATATAATCCCAATATTTCACTAAATTTTAACCAAATATGACATGCTTTAAAAAGGTAAATTGTTTTTTAGATATAGAGAGAAATAAATGTTTTTTTATTTTTGCCAATTTTGTTGTGGATCAACATATTTCTGTGTGTAAATAATCCATGGTCATCTCCAATGTGCTATTACATATTCAAGTTCAAGCCAACAAAGTGGCTCTAGAGGTGGAGCATCAAAAAACACTTCTACACCACTAGGGGATGATCTTTGCAACATTTTATCCAGAGAAAATCTTGGGACATCAAGATTTCCCTAAATCTCCCTAAACCATGAAAAAGTGGTAGAGCATTTAGTGAGATTTTTTTCAGTACCTCGAACCCAAAAAAATAGACTTTGTATGCTCCACTTATGGTTTGTCAAAGTCATAACACGATAGAGTCAACTGGTCAATGTGGCAGAAACATAGTGCATTCGGAGGAGCAAAAGAAAATTTGGGTTTTGTGACATCAGTCTTCGACACTCGTATTCAGACATCGTATCAAAATATCACCATGAGGTGGGTCCTCATGCGACCACTATTTGCATTGCACCAATCTATTAGAAATATAGACACTAAGAGGGGGATGTATCAGTGTCTTATCAAAAATTGTGCAATTTATAATTTGTCAACCATCCAATTTTTAACTTTACTCTAAATGTAATAAGCATGCATATTCAGCCATGAAAGATAGAGAAAAATTAAACACACATAAACACATGAGGAGACAATATTTAATGTGGGAAACCCATCTCGGGACAAAAACCCACTGAAACCAGAGAACTAGCTTGGACAACTATCCTATAAAGTTACAATGATTTCATGGTTGAGCTTCAACTCAACCTAGAGCTACAACTCCAAAATTTAACCGAGTTGCTACTCAATCTTTGACAAGCTTCAACTTGTCTGGAAGCTTCAACTCCCAAATTTAATCAACAACAACTAATCTTCTATAAGCTTCTACTTACAAGGAAGCTTCAACCCCTAGATGCGAAGCTAAAACTTATATATTTTATAGGGTTTTGGTCACACTTATTTTTTTGTCTTACACAACTGATAATGACCTCTAAATCAGCTCACTTCTCCTTCTTCTCTTCTATGTTCATTTTTTATTTCTAAAACAACTCCCCTTACATACAATAATTTTCAACAATGGTTCCACTCCTTACCACAACACATCTCACTCACTCTCTATAGCAATAACAATTCTGCACTTATCAACAACATATTCAGATTCAAAAACCTTCTTTAATATGTGTTATTCCTTAAAATTTACCTGTCACATTAACTTACCATGTTCAATCCAGAAGGTGGTTTATCTTATGAAATATCTCTTCAAATTATGATGTTTTAAATTCCATTGCAAAGAGGATGAGATAAATTTTCCAAAAAGTCCAAAAAACTTCATAATTGGACACCTAGAGTCAAAAATATTGAAATATGGGTCTAGAGGATATGTTTTGCACTAGGTTCCAAATCAACATACACATTCATCGCATTAGCCTTCACTTTATGATATTTTTGTAAATCCTTTTTGATGGTTAACTTAGACTTTCAAGGAACTGGCAGTACAATAGAACTCAGCCTTCTCCTTTTGGTTCTTCCACACCCCTTATTATCCGCACGTTACCCCATTTCGTTTGTTTTTCAGGTCAAGTTGACTTATGGGAATAACCCCACTCAAGGAACTTTTTCGTGTGTTCCACATATATCCGCATTTTCCATTTTTGGGACTTGTTTAATTTTGGGTCAATCTTCCATATGAAGAATAGCTCTCCTCATGGAACTTGTTCCACATCCATTTGGTTCTCCCAACTCCTTATCCCTCCACAATACATTGAGTTGCAACTCATGATGGCTTACAGGAAGTCGTGTCTCCTAAAAAATGTTCCATATAATTCTTCATTCTCCACACCCTTATTTCATTTGCACTCCTAACTTCCACACTTCACACTGACTCTTTCACTTGCCTAACTCCTTTTTGGCTTTAAGTGGCTTGCAGGAACTTTTTCCCACATTTCCTATTCCTCATGGGCCCTTTGTCTCCTAAATTACCTTCGTGAACTACAATGCTCTAACTTATTCACTTTTCCCACTCCTTTTTTTTTTTTCATCCCGAGGTTCTTTTGGGGAACTTCATCCCCTAGGAAACTTTTCCGCTTGGGTCCTCTCGTGTCCAATATTCTCATTTTATCTAAAAACTAGTGACTCCTTCAAGTACGTAGATTCAACCACTATGCAAGGAACTTGTGTTCCTAGGGAACATGTTCCACCCTCACCTCAAATTTACGAATAAAATACACTTTGCAATACCTTAATGGGCTCTTATCTCACGATCAATCTTGCAGTTGTTTTGAATTCATTCTAGAACCATTCTGAATGCTTAATGAAGTAGCCTAGAACCACTACATACTAAGTAAACACCTCATACACCTTGTCTATATCACACCTTTTTCCATCAGTTTCATGTGACATCAATGACAATACCAATCAATGCGATGCGTGGTTCAACAATATCCCCCTTTGTCATTTATTGCAACATACACATAAACCTTTGATCGTAACACAATTCAACAACACCTTCCGATATGTAAGATAATTTAATCTAGTTTCTAGCACACTCTCTCCCCCTTTTACATCTATGATTAAGGGCACAACACAACAACATGAGTAGTAGGAAAGAAACAACATGAAAAACATGTTCTTGCCTCAAGAATCTCCCCTGGAAATATGCTTCTATTTTACTTGATGGAACTCAATCAGCTACAAGACCTTTTCAATTTAACACTTATAATTCTCCCCCTAAGCTTAATCCTTTGAATATTCAGTCTTTACACCTTCTAATGTCTTTTATAGACCTCTTGATTTGTGCCTTCGGTTAGAGAACAAACTCCCCTATCTAGACTCAACCTGAGCCTTCTTGGAGCAAATTTTTCACCTGAGCTACTCCCCTATCATTCTGAGATATTTAGTGATTGTTAGGGGCTAATCTTACCCCCAATTTATGCCTTAATTGCTCAAAACTATCTCTAGGAAAATGTTTTGTCATTATATCAGCCACCTCTTCTTTTGTAGACATGTGTTTAAGCCTAATTCTTTTTCATTGACTTGTTCTCTCATAAAATGATATTTGATGGGTATATGTTTTTCTTTGAATACAATAATGGATTCTTTGATACACTTATAGCACTTGTGCTATCACAAAGATATAGGAATAGGACCTTCACTTTCCACTTTGTAGTCTTCAAGATTTTGCTTCATCCACATTACTTGTGTACAAAAATGGTTGCTACAACATACTCAACTTCACAAGTAGAAAGAGCTACAAGATGTTTTTTTAGTCAACCAATAAATAAAAACTTACTTACAAAGAAAGCTCCACTTGTGCTTTTTCTATCATCTATGTTGCCTTCCCAATCTGCATCTATGAAGGATTTAATCTGAAATTCATTACATTTTAGATACCAAAGACCATATTCCAATGTCCCCATGAGATACTGAATATTCTTTTGATTGCTTGGAGATGAAATTCCCTTGGGTCTTCTTGAAATATTCCCACCAAACCAACTACCTGCATAATATCAAGTCTAGATGTTGTTGAATACAAAAGGCTTCCTATCATGGATCTGTATAGGGTCTGATTTACCTTTGGTGAGCTATCTTCCTTATTGAGTTTACACCCTACACTCATGGGAGTGCTTACTAGATTACAATCTTGCATCTAGAATCTCTTAAGCATTTATTTGATGTACTTTGTTTGTGAAATAAATATTCCTTCTTTATTCTAAATAATTTACATCCCTAAGAAGAATGAGAGTTCACCTAGCATTGACATTTCAAACTCCTTTTTCATTACCTCAAAGAATCCATGTGACATGCTTTCATTGTTGCTCCCAAAAATGATGTCATCCACATAAACAACAACAATCAACAGGTGTTCTTCTTCTTCCTTTATGTACAAATTGCTATCAGCCTACACCTTTTCTAAATCTTTTCTCAATCAAATACTTGTCTAACCTATTATACTAGGCCCTAGGTGTTTTTTTAAGCCCATAAAGTTCCTTTTTCAGCCTACACACATAATCCAAGTCATCAGTAAGAGAAAAACCATCTGGTTTCTCAATATAAACCTCCTCATTCAAGTGCCCATTGAGAAATGTTGATTTCACATCCATTTGATATAATTTGAAACCTTTATGAGCTGCATATGCTAATAAGATCCTAATGGCTTCCATCCTAGCCATAGGAGAAAATGTTTCATCAAAATCTACTCCTTCCACCTATGCATAACCTTTACAAACCAGCCTTGCTTTATTTCTAGTTACTTCACCTTTTTCATTCAATTTGTTCCTAAATACCCACTTGGTTCCAATGATGTTCTTTTTTTTGGCCTAGGTACCAACTCCCATGTTTCATTCTTTTCAATTTGTTCCAACTCTTCATTCATTTATTTCACCCAATTTTGATCCTTACTTGCTTCCATTACATTCTTTGGTTCTATTTTGGATAAGAGAGCCATGTCTTCTTGATTTTGAGAAATTTTCAGCCTCCTTGTTTGGATGTCTACTTCTTTATTTCCTATGATTTGGCTTGGAGGATGATCTCTTTTAACCTTCCTTGAAGGTGCTTTAGTATCAGGTCTCTCTTCTTCTTCATCTTCTTCTTCATGTTCAACTTCTGAAATTTCTTCATCATCTTGATTTTCAGCAACTTGTGGAGTTTCTTTGGGTTGAGTTGTCACCTTATTTGAACAAGATTCATCAACTATGACATTATTACTCTCTACTATCTTATGTTGTCTCTTATTGTAGCATATATATGTTGAACTAACAATTGATTAGCCTAAAAAAATACCTTCATCACACCTTGAATCAAATTTACCTAGATTTTCATCATCTCTCTTGATGTAGCACTTGCTTCCAAATACTCTAATATGCTTCACGCTTACAGGTATACCTATCAAATCTCATATGGTGTCTTATTATGATTAACTTTGATTTGAGATCTGTTTAAAATATATATTATTGTACCAACTACTTCTCTCTAGTATCCATCGATAATTTTGATTCATTAAGCATAGTTCTAGCCATTTCCTATATAGTTTTGTTCTTTCTTTCTACTACCCCATTTTGTTGAGGTGTCTTATAGATGAGAATTTTCTCCTTATTCCATGAGCCTCACAAAATTCATCAAATTTAGATAACCAAAGCTCTCCTCCTCTGTTAGACCTTAAACTCTTTATCTTGTAATTATTTTCCTTTTTCATTAGTGCTTTGAAAACTTTAAATATTTCCAGTTCCTCTTACTTTTCTTTGAAAAATTCAACCCATTTCACCCTTGTGAAATCATCTATCAAAACATGAAATATCTATCTCCTTGTATTCTTTCAATTTTGGTTGGTCCTACAAGATCAGTATGTATCAACTCTAGAGGTTGTGTAGTAGAGTATTCTTTTGTTTTAAAGCTTCTCTTAGTTTGTTTCCCATGAAGGCATGCTTTACAAATCTTATCAGCTAGTTTTTTGATCTTAGGCATGTTCCTAACACATCCCATGGAGCTAATTTTAACAATATTATCAAAATTTAGGTGTCCCAGTCTTCTGTGCTAAAGCCAGCTCTCATCCACTTTACTTGTGAAGCATTTTTCTTTGTTTACTTCCTTTAGAACATACATATTATTTTTTGTCCTCTTTTCCTTTCCAACCACCTTACTTGATTTCTCTTTCTTTATGTCACATCCTTTGTCATGAAACAAAATTATATATCCTTGTTTGCACATTTTACTAACACTCAAAAGATTGTGCTTTAATCCTTCAACATACAATAAATTTTTAGTGATGGTTTTTCCTTTCTCAAGAATTTTCTTACCTTTTCCCATAATATTAGCTGATGTATTGTCTCCAAATATCACTGTACTAGAAGCATTTTCCTCTAAAGATATAAACTTACTTTTGTTTCATGTCATGTGGCTAGAACACCCACTATCAATATACCACTCCATGTCTTCACTCTGAGAATGAAAGGTAGTTTGGGTTATCAATCCTTGTTTCTTTGGATTTGTAGATCTCGATTTGACTTTATCTGATTCTTTGTCTTCTTTAGAGATATTTGATAACAAAATTTGGCTATGTGTCCATAATTTTGGTAGTTGTAAAAATCATCTCATCCTTTCTTCTTGAATGATAAAATTTAAGATGTCTACCATGACCTTTAGCTATTCATTCTACATTTTGAGGATTTGTGACCAAATTCATTACATGAAAAACAATATCCATAAAATTAATGAGCATACCTCATAGCATAATGTTGTCTTCTGGATGATGTCTCTTCCTAAAATCAACTCTCTTAGCTTTAGGGGTTCTTGAGTTGTCTTGGTCATCTTCTTGCTTGTTGATTTTTCTTCCTCATTCTTCTCCTTAAATCCTAAGCCAGATTTATCACTTGCATCTCTTTGATTGCCCAGAAGATAAGCTAGATCAGTTTTTCTCTTTTCAAATTTTTGATAGGTCTTCAATTTTGTAGATGTCTAATCCAATTGATTTTGCAGCAGCCCCATCTCATATTTGAGATTTAGGTTCTCTTCTTCCTTGATTTTGAAGGCTTCTTCAATTTTCTTGATTTTTCTTCAAATTCCTTGACAATTTCTTCATGTTCTTAAGCTTCTTATTTTTACTTCTCAATAATTTTGATTTTTCCTTCATATTCTTTCACCATCAGTTTCAATTTTTTATTCCTCTTCCTTTGATGTTTCAACTCTTCTAGAGCACTTATTAGTTCATCCTCAAAGTTAACCCCAACTTATTATTCATCTCAACTTTCACATTTTGTTTGAATTTTACATTTTTATTGTCTTTTAGTAGATACTTCCACAACCATGAACAAGGTTTCAACTTGATTCCTTTCATCATCACTCTCAAAGATACTGGAGTCACTTGAATGAGAAGAGCTTGAGCCTTCTTGTGTGTAGAAATTCTTCTTGTTTTTTAAATATTTCTTATTTCCCCCTTTCTTATTGAATCAATTATTTTTCCTTTGAGAGGATTCTTCATCATCTTGATCTTTATTGTGTTTTTTGGGACATTTTCTAAAAAAATGACCAACTTGGCCAAAGTTGAAACATTTAAATGGTAGCTTTCCCTTGTATTTCCTAGATCCTCTTTTCATCTTCCTCACAAACATGGCTTCCACCTTTTCATCATCTATCTCTATGTCACACTCAGCTTTATTCTTATTGACATGTGATTCCTTTTCAGCCTTGAAGTCTACCTCTTTCTTGACTTCCTTTGAGTCACTTATTCTCATCTCATATGTAGTTAAAATTCTATGGAGATCATCCAATGTCAAAGAGGTTAAATCCTTGGCTTCTTCTAGTACTAATACTTTGAAATCAAACTTTGAAATTAGTGATCTCTACACTTTTTTAACCACCAAATTCTCATATATTTTCTCTCCTAACCCTCTCATTTTATTTATAACTTCATCTATTTTTGCAAGTATGATGAAACATTTTCACCTTCCTTCATTTTCATGCTTTCAAATTGAGCACGATAAGTTTGTAACTTGGCCAATTTTATGTTGTTGTCTCCTTCATATATAGTCTTTAACTTTTCCCACATTTCCTTGGTTGTAGTACACTGCATGACTTTTATGAACTCAACCTCATCCAATCCACAAAGAATTGCATTCATGGCTTTAGAATTACTTTCAAATTCTCTCTTTCCTGTTGCATATGTAGGAGGTGTAGATGGAATAGTGTAACCACTATCAACTAATTTCCATATGTCAAACCCAAGTGACATTATGTAAGTTTTCATTCTGACACTCCAGAAGGCATAATTTGATCCATTGAATAGGGGAATTTTAGAGATAGAAAAATCCACTTATTGATTGATTACTTGTCATGGGTGAATTTTCTAAATCTCCCTTGAGTTGTTAAAATCACTAAACTAGGGCCTCACTCTGATACCAATTGTTAGAAATATATACATTGAGAGGGGGGTGAATCAGTGTCTTATAAAAAAAATTGTAATTTATAATTTTTCTACCATCCAATTTTTAACTTTACTCTAACTCTAATAAGCATGCATATTCAACCATGAGAGATAAATAAAAACTAAACACACATAAACACATTAGGAGACAAGATTTAATGTGGGAAACCCATCTCGGGAAAAAATCCACTAAAACCAGAGAACTAGCTTGGACAATTGTCATATAAATTTACAATGATTTCATGGTTGAGCTTCAACTCAACCTAGAGCTACAACTCAAAAATTTAACCAAGTTGTTACTTAATCTTTGACAAGATTCAACTTATCTAGAAGCTTTAAATCCCAAATTTAATCAACAAAAACTAATCTTTTGTAAGATTCTACTTACAAGGAGGCTTCAACCCCCTAGATGCTAAGATGCAACTTAGAATTTTTATAGGGTTGTAGACACCGAAAATCTACACTCCATCACCCTTATCCAAATCATTAATTAAACACACCAATATTCAATACAATGCACCCTCCTCTTTGATTAATTAATCACATCAACATTCCACAAATACATATCTCATTTTTATCAACACATTAATATTTCCCCCTTAAATTAATTAGACATTAATATCTACATAATCCTAAGTCCTACATAACACATCCCCTTCATTTGTTTAACACATCCAAGTTATATACCCATCTATCTTTAATTGATATAGTATATATATTAATACTTCATATCCTAAATATAATACATATTTCATTATTATCAATATCCTATTATCTTACATAATCCTATACTCATGCACTTAATGAATCACCAAAATAACCACCTAATATCTATCCTAAAACAAACCTAGCTAAATTAGATAATGACTAACCTATTTCATCACCTCCCTAAACAAATTCAACACATTTCCATCCAAACTTGAAACTTCCCAACAAATGAATAACTCATCCCTTGAAATCTAAAACAATAAACCTTGATTTGGCAAAAAAATTCAACCATTTTCCATCCAAAGCTAAACAGACAGAAATCGCCAACAATTCGGGTAATCACCGACGATTATTTAAGAGAATTTTTCAGTCTCTTTTGGGGGATAATATGCTTGAATTTTAGAGCTTGAGCTTCACACCTGAACATTATTCTACATCAAATTGTTCATGTTATCATCCAGTAACATTTCAGAGCTCATCAGACATCTCCAAGTAGTTTCAAAGCTCTTTTGGATCATCATCTTGTTAGTCCAATTTTAGGCTTCACCAATTTTTCATATCATCAGTCATCAAGGTTATAAATTATTCACATCTTTATAAAAATATCCAGGTTCTATTTATGTGTTCATTTACATATTTCACATCATTATCTAAGCCTCTATAAGGTCACGATTTTAAATTAAACATCTAAACACTGCATTTTATCACTCACAAGTATCCTTTAGAATCTCCGGTGATTCCTAGAAACATCGACGATTCCTATCACTTATATTCTACTATCATCTCTCATTTAATATCCTTTAGAATTTTTTCAAATCTATTTATTTCTGAAATTTTATCTAGCATGGATTCTCTTAGATGGAAATAGGTGATCCAAGCCATGAGATTACTAATATCAACTCATTTCCCATTATTCACCATTCATTGTACTAGGAACAAGTATGACATCCTTCACAATCTTGAGTTGTGTGTTATCCACTCTTCCCCTTTGGATCGTTTTTAGAGCATCTTTGAGTCCACTCAATGAATCTATGATGTTGTAGAGAAATTTTGGGAAGCATACTTTGAGGTCCAACACATTCAAGCTGATCTTTCTTGGTTTAAATATTAGTATGAAGTTGAGTTAGAGGATTTGAAATCTAAACCTGAATATGAAGATGAAACTGACTTTAAGAACTTTGACTCGAATTTGGGCACTAATACGACACTAAAGAGGAGTATTCATACTTATTTAAAGAAGAATACACTAAACACAAGAATTCAGATTTCTCTGAAGAAGAAGAGTTAGAGTTCACTGAAGAAGATAATTCAGCTTTCTCTGAGAATTCAGATTTAGAATTAGATTCTAAATTTGAGCCATAGTTCATATCTTTCATTTCTCATTATTTATCGGCTATATGTTTGTAATAAACTTAAAACTTGTCACAAAATTTATCATTTATTATCTATCGTATATCACAAATTGTTTTTAAAGTCACTTGATTATGTAAAAAGTGGATTGACATCATTATCAAGAATTCCTTTGATTTTGTGGACCGCCTTTGCTGATAATCCACTCCATATTTTACTAATCATATATTTTTAGTGTCTACAATCTATAGGTGTTCTAGCAGGATGAGATCCTATATCATTTCGTATATGGAGTGCAACATAAATTTCCATCAATCACATCCATGGGTATCACTAAACCTCATCATTCTAAGGTTGGTTAAATTTTACTTTCTTGCTTATTCAATTAAATGAAGAGGTGGGGTTTATTCTCAACATCTTGGCATGTCCGGTGGGATGCTTTTCCCTCATTTTTATTTTTCATTTTATCAAAATATCATCTAGTTTTTGTATTTTTGGGTTATCTTCCTCGTAATCACTAGCAATTTAGTCAATTGTCTGTGATCTGGTGAATCATCAGTAATTTTTCTAAGTGTTTTCTATTACTCTATAATTTACTTTCTAGTTTTCGTTTCTTGTTGTTTTTCTATTTTTTGTTAGCCTAGATTTGCAGACTTTATATTTCTGTATATTTACTGTTAAAATTAATAGGAAAACAATCTTTCATACACTTAGAATATCATATTTTTCACATCAATTTTATTGTCTAGTAATTGCTAGTGATTTGAGCAATCACCTGCGATTCCTATAATCACCAAAAATTCCTCTGAATACTTTTGATTACTTCATAGGTAACCCTATAACCTCTATTTTCTACTTTTTGCTTTGTTTTTGTTAACATGTTTTGCGGGTTGTTTTCTAGAAATTTTTCTTGTTGAATTATGGGATCGCTTAATGAATTGCTAAAAATAAATAAAAAAGAAACGAATTGTTTATCATGGTGACTCCTAAATCCATCTCTTTTCTTTCATTTTCAAATTATTGAGTGATTGTCCTCATCAAAATCAACATTTCATTTTGGGTTTTAAAATGAACAACTACATTCTACCTACTCGCATAGTATTAATCAGAGAAAGTAATTTTTTTCATTCACTTTATGTTTCCCACACACAACCAAACCACTTAAACATCAAAAAAACTTAAAAATTACTACATAGGTGGATAACTACTTGGATTTGATCCCCAAGAGGATAAGTTGACTTGGTGTTCGGACAAGTATAATCATCTCTGTCTATCGGTATATCAAGTAAAGCACCCATCACCCTTATCATTGTGGGAGTGTGAAGTAATGGGGTAGGCCCCAATACCATGCTCGTATCGGCATCGATATAGAGTTAGACCTCACATACCTTATAGGTACATGCCTTTAAAAACACCGAAATTAGCCATAGCTCGCCATTTCCTAGGACCCTTGTTAGCCACTTTACACATTTCACTTTTTTTCATAATTAAATCAAGAAAATATTTTAAAAAAATAATTTTTCTTGTCTTTTCATGTGTTTATAATAAACCCATTTATTTGTTTTTTGTTATTTTAGGTGATTTTTTTGCTATGATACAAACTAGACAACAAGCCTGTAATAAAACTTCCAATAATATGTCTACATCATTACTACAACAAATCCCATTATCTATTCCACTATCTACACCATTTACTACACCCTTATCCACTACCATATCTACACCATTATCTACTACATTCTCTACACCATTACAACAACAAAATCCATTTCATCAACCAATCACATCTACTCCTCTATTTGCACATCAACAAGCTTGGAATGAAATAGAGGAACAATATAATGAAGAAATGCGACAACATCTCTTACATTCTTCACATAAGTTTCATAGTCAAATCTTCCATACATCTGAACAAGAAGAAACTGAAAAACCATATTCCACCATATCACAATCGAATCTTCTAAACCTATCTGTCTTTAATAGAGGAGACCTTGTTTTTGAAGAAATGTTAGATTCAAACCCCATTTCTCTCAACGCTTATCTTGCAGCTAGGGGTGTACAATCCAACCATTCGAACCTGAACCATCTTCAAATATCCCTAATCTTTCATCTAGTTCTTTACATCCTATTGATTCAAACCAATAATCTATACCTAAACCACTACCATATGTCCCTAATCCTTCATTCATGGTTTCACATCTTATTGATCCAAACTACCAACCTGTCATTCAAAAAATACATTCATATCCACCTTTAATTCAACCTAAAACATCAAGAGTTTTGTCTTCCATTCATGTTCTTAGTCTTCATATGATTTCTTCTCAAGACACAACCACCCAACAACATACATCATCACCCAAGCCTTCCACTAGTTCAACACCTCCACAAAACAATACTAGTGCTTCATTATCTACTCCTCTAACATCCTCAGTTACCAGACACCTCCAATGAGTTTTTTTGTTGCTTCTATTTTTGTATCTCAACCAATTAGCAGTATTCAGAATATCACTATGTCCATTCCAACATCTATTCCTTTAATCAATACTAGTGTTATCACCACCACTCACCCTATTTCACAACACATACCACAACCATCGTAACCACTAATCTCCATACCACAATCTACTCCTACTCAAAACATTCCACAACAAGCACCATCTTTCACTTGCCTTTGTTATACCCTTTCAAAACCACTTACCTATTCAAAACCACTTATTTACACATCAATCCCACATCCTTATCAATATATACAAACCTCACAACCTTTAGCATCTCAACAAAATATTCCTCAATAGTACATTCCACAAAAAACATCCACGTAAAAATTTCCCTATCATTAGAATGTTCCTCAATAGTGTATTCCTTAAAAAATATCCACAATAAAGTATTCCGTCTCAACAATATATTTGTCAACAAAATATCCCACAACAAAGTGTTCCTTCTCAATAGTGTATTCCACAAGAAAATATCCCCAAAAATTATTCCTTCTCAACGGTACTTTCCTAAAAAAATTCCACAATAAAATATTCCTCAACAAAAATTCCTTACGGTGAGTACATCCCTCAACAATACCAGATATACTCATAACCTATCCAATTTTAATTTCAACCTAGCTCATCCTCACGAAACCAAGACAACCCGATCCCCTTCAAACCCTCATGAATCAGATATCTAACCTAGAAGATGCCTCATATGTACCCAAAAATGTGCTCTCTTACAATCAAATTTGCAATGAGCCTATTCACCCCTCAGTCCCATACAAAGCATATCCACCTCACTGGGAAATTCCAAAATTTATCAAATTTTATAGCAAGGAAGATCCTTAACAACACATATGTGCCTTCCATCACACTTGTTATCTAATAGCTCATGACCAAGAGCTCATGCTGAGAACTTTCCCCATGTCCCTCGTAGGTCCTATTTTGGATTGTTATAACATCATTCCACAATATTCCCTTTTATCCTTTGCATAACTTGCGCAAGTATTCTTAGAGAACTTTTGCATAAAAATAGCCTGTAAGTCACTATTAATGACCTTTATGCTATCAAATAGTTTGAGGATGAGTCCATTGCCGATTTTGTTACCCGTTGGAGTGGTGTTATCAATCAACTATCCTTTTCATTACCATAAGCCGAATTGATTGAAGTTTTCTACCGATCATGTGCAAAACATATTTCATCAACATTACAAATTCAATCATTTCAGACCTTTGATGAAGCTTTTACCATGGCCCATAAATTGGAACTATGAGCTCTATAAGATGGTCAAGTTAAACTTCATCCTAAGAAGCCGCGAATTGGATTCCCATCAAATTCATCATCTAATCCTAATGAATAGAGATCATTTACTAATGCCATAGTAGACAAATCTGCTCCTAAGGAAAAACCTCTGCTAAACGTTCCTTCCAACAAAGTAGTTACATACCCATAGGAGATAATTATAGCATATTCTTTGAAAAACTACTCTATAAACATGATATCTCTCCCAGATATCCATCCTATCGACACATCTATATCTAAACCCTCTTGGTATTGAGATAATGACTATTGTAAATACCATATGGTTAAGGGACATGACATCGAAAGGTGTCGCACATTCCGGAATGTCCTTCAAGATTTGATTGACAGGGGTGAACTTCACTTAGATAACCCAAATGCACCCCAAATTAAAATATTGACATATTTTAACAACCTTTTCACCAGTCACGCCCCATCTATTGAGCAACCACAAACAAATTTTGTCCATGCTCATCATACTATCAACACCATTACCAAAACATTACATGTTCCTAAGTCCACATCAACACTTATTAATCCAATACCCACATCTACAGAATTAACATCAACATTCATTGAATCTAAACTCACATCTACCAAGTCCCCATCTTCTAGTAACATTACTGAAACCATTCTTCCATCCTTGTCACAAGTTACTACTGTATTCGTCTCCCCAACAACTACATCTCGATTTGAAAATATAACTATGATAACTCTCAAAACATTTATGACACAAACACCTCTGCCTAAGGTAATCACAAACCGCATCTTTCCTCCATCTACAAAACCAAATATCCCTACACTAGAGAATCCAAACCTAAAAATCTACAACTCATTTGGATATCATCAACCACGTCATTAAAACTCCCATTCCTTCATCAACAGCTACCTCTACATCCATACCTAACTCATCCAAAACCACAAAAGGACCCCACAAACAAGGTGTTGTCCAAGTTTTCAAAAATCCTTCCTATACCTTCCCTGAATCATATCGATTCC
Organism: Taxus wallichiana var. yunnanensis; assembly: GCA_018340775.1. NCBI lineage: Eukaryota > Viridiplantae > Streptophyta > Pinopsida > Cupressales > Taxaceae > Taxus > Taxus wallichiana. Next base: position 51,129,230 of record CM031235.1, read on the forward strand.
ATGGCCCTCATCTATTCTTCCACCTCCTCCTAAAAGGGTCATTTCCACTCATAGTAACCACCCTATCATGCCAAGACCAAGACCTACTTACCAAGTCTCTCCATTAGGCCCTCATCCTTCATCCCTCACACCATCTAAAACTTCTCAACAACAAATAACCCAAAAACCACAATCAAAGCTTTACTTCCACTAGAGGATAAGATACCCAAAACTTCATTACAATTTGTATCCTTACCAAAAGGGTGTTATGTAACTATTTTAGAATACCTCCTCTAACAATCACTTATAACATTACCACCTCTCAAACCATCAAACCCATGAGGATGGAAACCTGCATGGTATGACTTCAATGTCTCTTGTGATTACCATCGAGACACAAGGACATTCTATAGAAGACTATAAGGCCTTTCACCTAATAGCTCAAAAACTTAGTAATATGTCTTTCCTTCCTTTTGAACCACATATCACATCATCATCTTCATATAAATATAAATATCCTATGTCCAAGATCTCTTCCCATTAGGTTGATTTCATAAACATTGTCACTCATTCACAGAATTATGACACAGATAAACTGAGCCTAAGAAAGATAAAACTTTTGTGACCATACCTCTACCTTATGATTTATTCACTCCTTCTGATAATCCTAAATTATTTATTTCCATAGCTCCCGAAATGACTAATAAAACAATATCACCCTAAGCCAAGATTTCAATACTTGTCGTACCACCCTCATCATCCACCTCAATACAAAAAAATTCATTGAATAGTTACACCAAGCTCCCATCAAAATTTCACTTTACAAGCTGGTGCAAACATGACTTTCACATAAGTGAGCTAAGATCAAATCCCTTCAATCAATAATAGTACCAATAGATGACCCTTCATCCTTCACAATTTTTGTAGGGGCCCTTAAAGCATCCATAACTATATCATTTGAGTCATCTAAGATTCCCTCGCTTAGGCCAGAGGAACATGATTTACCACTCTTTATCACTTCTCAAATCAATGATGTCCTCATCAGAAGGGTCATGATTTATGGGGGCGCAACTATTAACATTATATCATCCATTTCCTTCAATAAACTCAAACTATCCCCTTCCATCATTGGTCAAACTCTAGTGTTACTACAATCCTTCAATGACACTATCACACCCACATTAGGCACAGTTATTCTACCACTTAAAGTTGGCACTAAGACCTTACATGAACTCTTTTACATTATAGAAGGATATTTCCAATATAACATGTTATTAGGGTGTCCTTGGATACGTACTATGTGATGTGTACCATCTACACTCCACCATTGTCTTAAATACAAACATGAAGGTAAAACATTTACATTTCTTGTAGATCCAAATACATTTGTTGATTGTTACATGACATATCATCCAAATGATGTCCTCATACCTAAATCCATATCAGAATCATCTGACAAAGCATCTACTAGCATGTCCATCCCTTCCAAAAATTACAGATGATTCCTCCCTTAGTAACATTGTACAATGTCTTACGCTAGGGGAATACCACCTTCTCATGCTCAATTCCATCCCTTCACCTAAAACTTATGGTCACCCTGACAAGCAACCCATGTATGAGCCTAATGTAGGGGATGTTATCCCTTATGGTCCTACTTATCTTAAAAAAACATTGTCTATGGGGGACGCAATCATCCTTCATCTCATTCTATCAATCCACACCATGATAAGCCTTTCACATTAGATTTCAAATCTTTAGATATCCAGTTTCACTTATATGTACCTTCACCGTTGTGCATGGAAAGGTTTTGGCCTTGGCCATTATGAACAAGGAACACATGACTTAATAGTCCAACATTCCCTTAAAACTTATGAGAAATATGGCTTATGTTATAAGAAACCCATCCAAACCCATTACATTTGAATTATAACTATCATTTCTTACAAACCTTATATATTCTATGGACATAGATGAAACCACTTGAGATCCTATAGACATAGATGCAACCCCTGAAGATCATATGGATGTAGATGACGTTGTTTCCATCCCACCTAAAAAAATTTAGTCAATACCGTATCCTTAGAACCATTTACCCACCATAGATATCCTTAAATATCATGATGATTAGGATATCCTTTCACACATGGGAGATGAGGATAACTCCTTTAAAAATCCATGTCATCTCGATACACCAAATCTCCTTAATGAATCCACCATCAACGTAAACTTAGGGACCCTTAGGATCGCCAATCATTAAATCCATAAGAGCCGGATGAATTTACCTCATTATTATCAAAATATTATCAATCCTTTGCTTGTTCATATAGTGATATGCCTAGAATTGACCCCAATATTGTCACATATTTAGATGTTAAGCCTATTAAACAAAAAAATCAAAATGCATCTCGCGCATAGATATTCTTGTCAAAGATGAGTTACAACATATTTTATCCACTAATTTCATCATATGCATTGATTATCCGCAATGGATCTCTAAAATTGTCCCCATAACCAAAGCCTTAATCAAGTTTCCTATCTACAGAGACTTTAGGGATCTTAATATTTCTTGTCCTAAAGATGATTTCCCTCTTCCAAATATAGATCAACTTGACCTAACAATCGCCACAAAATTATCTCCCTTATGGATAGCTTTTCTGGTTATAATCAAGTTCTTATCGCCACTGATGATCAACATAAAACATATTTCACCACCCCTTGGGGAACCATTTTCTACCGCATTATGCCATTTGGCCTTAAAAATGCAGGAGCTACTTATTAGCGCGTCATGACCTACATTTTTCATGACCTCGTCCATAAAATAATTGAAGATTATGTCAATGACCTTTTAGGAAAATAAAAAACAACGCGAAGATCATATTACCATTCTCAAATCAATCTTTACTCATCTCAATCCTGTAAAATGTGTGTTTGGTTTCCTCACTAGAAAACTTTTAGGATTCATCATATCTATTTGAGGTATTGAAGTTGACCCAAAAAGGTTAAATCCATCATTAAAATGCCTCCTCCATCCAATCTTACACAACTATGAAGTCTTCAAGGTAAACTACAGTCCATCTAATGTTTTATATCACAACTTTCTAATCGTTTTCAGCCATTTCATCATCTTCTCCGTAAGGACATAGACTTTCATTGGGATTTTGATTATCAGAAATCCTTTGATGAAATTAAACAATATCTCCTATCACCACCTGTGCTTACTCCACCTTATGAGGGGGTCTATTTTACCTATACATATCTTCTTTGAACATGCTCTATGAGTGATGCTTGCTCACCGTGATAATCAAGGTCGTGGGAAAACCATATATTATATCATCCACATAATGCTTGAATATGAAACTCGTTACACCAAAGTTGAAAAGCTATGTTGTGCTTTATACTTTGCCACTTCTAAGTTACAAAATTATCTTCTTAATCACAAAACTTATGTTGTCACTAGCTTCAATCTACTCAAAACCATACACTCTAAACCATATCATAGAGATTGTATCACTTGATGGCTTATGCTTATGAACTAATTTAACCTCGAGTTTATATCACATAAATTTATTAAGGTCTAGAATATTTCAGACCAGCTCGTTAACATTCCCTTCAGAAAATTAACCCCCTCACAAATATTTTCTAGATGAATCCATCAATAATGTTGACGAATATGAATTTTTCCATGTCAAAATGACTCTCTTCTTTGATGGATCTAAATGTTAGTAAGGGGGAGGGGCCGGTGTTGTTATTATACCTTCTTGGGGCATTCCTATTCCATTATCATTCAAACTTAACTTTTAATGCACCAATAATATGGCAGAATATGAAGCTTTAATTATGGGCCTTATGGGTGTTATTCTCATAAGCATTCACATCTTAGAAATATATGGAGATTCACAACTTGTCATTAGTCAAGTTAAAGGATAATATCAATTTAAAAATTAAATCTTACAAAAATACAAAGCCAACGTTGACTTTCTCCTTGGTGCTTTTGACCATTACACTATCCAAACCATACCATGATCGTATAACAAATTTGTAGATACAATTGCCTCTTTAGGAGTTCTCATCCCATTAGAAATGGAAGAATCAAAAGACAACACTAAAGTATATGTTGTCATTCAAATATTAGATTATCCCTCACATCAAAATGAACTCCCTCCTATTAACACATTGATAATGATCTAGCTAATTTGTGGTATACTCAAATTTATGACTACCTTTCCAAATCTAAAATCCCATCTCACTTATCATGTAATGCTAAAATATAGTTTCTTCAACATGATTTCCACTTTTTTATTATAGGAGGTATCCTTTACAAACGTATTTTTGACGGTATCTTGTTAAGGCACATTAAATCACATGAGTCAACCAAAGAAATTGAAGAAGTCAATGATGGAGTTTGTGGAGGAAATTTCAGTGTAAATTCCATCACCAAACATGTCATACATTTAGGGTATAATTGGCCTACTATCACCGAATATTGTTATGCTTATGTCAAGAAATGTGTTAAATGTCAACTTCATTCAGATCTCATCCATGTCCCCAATCAAGCATTACAACCTGCTTAGAACTTATGGCCTTTCTCTTAGTGGGGTTAGACCTCATTGGTGCTATCAATCCTAAATCATCTCAACAACATCACTCCATTATCACAGCTACTAAATACTTCACTAAATGGGTTGAATCCATTCCTTTAACCTTGACTAAATTAGGACCTATTATCAACTTCATATATCAATACATTATATGCCATTTTGGCATCCTACATAAACTTATCACAGATAATGGAAAATCCTTTTAAAATAAATAAGTTAAAAAGCTTTGTGATACCTTTAACATTAAACTCAAATTTTCATCACCATATTATCCCCAATAAAATGGACAGGTTGAAGCCTCTAATAAAACACTTAATAAAATCCTTATGAAAATAGTAGATGATGCAGCAAGAATTGGCATTTATAAATCTTGTTTTCCCTTTGGGCCTATCGAACTAGCATTCATACACCTATAGGAGCTATGCCCTACTCACTTGTCTATGGCTCTGAAGTTTTCCTACCACTTGAAGTTCAAATTCCATCACTTCATGTGTCACTTAAATAATTCATCCCAAATGAATAATATCACCAAGACTACTTAACACAACTTGAATTGTTAGATGAAAAACATCTAATGGCTCTCGAACATCATCAAGTTTATCAAGAACATGTTAAATGAGCTTATAACAAACATATCAAAGAATGTGAATTTAAAATTGGTGATCTTGTGCTTAAATAAAATAAAAATGTCACTCAATTAGAACGGAGTAAACGTGGAAAGTTTTCCCCTAATTGGATCGGTCCATATGTTATCATGCACAAGTATGGGTCAAGAGCATATCATCTTGCTTCTCTTGATGGTGAACCTAAAAAGGAACCTTTGAATGCCTTGAATTTGTGATATTTCTATTGTTAAATGATTGATCATCATGAAAGTAGTTACATTTAAAATATTTTCATTCCATCAAATCATCCATCTTGTCATAGTAATGATTTGGAAGCATGTGGTTATCCATCATTATCCTAGATATACCTTAAAGATTAGCACCATGACTCTGTTCATCGCATCTTTCACTACAAAGAAGTTCATCCTTTGCAAGAACCCCTTTAAATCATTACACCCATATACCTTGTATTAATTAAAAGACATGACATGGGGCACATGTGTGTAGGTCATATATACATCTTCTCCCCTCCCGAAATGGTATATTAGGGCTTTGCCCTCGGATTCAAAATAAAGTCAAAAGAAATCCATTGGATGCTTCATATCAAAATCAAACATACAATAGACTAATCCCCGAAGGATAGTTACCAATAAAAATAATAGACCGATCCCTCGAAGGATGGTTATCCGTAAAAATCAAAAGATCAAATTCAAAAATATAAACCATACCCTTGAAGGATGGCTACCTATGTAAAAATGCTTCCTACATTGATCAACCTTCAAAACAAAAACATCAAAATCAAAAGCATCTAGGAGAGATTCCCACTTTGATCAACTTTCCCATAATAGAAAACTTCCCACATTGATTGGTTTGCTTCAAAATCAAATATATAAAGTTGGGGAATTTTCTCTATGAACCTGTTGAAAAGGAGAACCCTTCTTCCCACATTAACCTACACATAAAAACCTTTTTGTGTTCTAGGAAGATACATTTGCTTCAATTCTCTCATTACTGAAATACTATATGTAACTATCCATTGATAATCTCATTTAACTTTTGTTAAGGTTACAAGTGCAAGTGATTTCAAGCTTTCAAAACCCATCACGTATATACCAAATCCATAATAAGGCAATCATTTCATTTTTACTCTATTTTATTTAGTCACATTTTTATACAATTCATTTTGAGATCACATTTTGAGTCATTTGATTAATTAAAGCATTCAACCACTTTCAATGACATTCTGTCAAACATATTTTTAACATTAAATCTAATATTTTTATCTGACATTAATACATTCAAATTAAAAAACATGTAATACACATAAAAAACATTAACACATGAGAATCAAGGAAAAACAACATAGGTCATAAAACCTCATCATCATCATCATCATATATATAAATCAAGTCCATATACATCATGATCACCATCAGAATATATCATATCAATGTCATACAAAAATGGGATTCTATGAGTCGTACATCAGAATATATCATATCAATGTCATACAAAAATGGAATTCTATGAGTTGTACATCGCACATATCATGAATCAGTAAAATGGAACTCTCTCGAGGAACTCGCTAAGAGGGGCAGTACTTCCCTCTCCTCCCTGATCACCAGTACCACCAACAGCTCCAACATCTCCACCAACTCCTCCCTCGTTGCCACCTCCTCTCTCTAGTCTCCAAGGTGGGTGACCTACACTCATTGCACTAGTACTCGGGCATGCCACCTTCACGGCCAAATAATCAACATACAATCTAGCATCTAGATATTCATGAGTCACCATATCAATATAATATTGTAACTCTACCCATAGTGTCTGATAATGGGCCATAAAAACTAACTCGGTACCACATGTGCTCTCCTTGATTCATTAGCTTGTGGTCTTTATCCACTAGCCTTTGGTCTCTGTCCACTAGCCTATGCTCTCTGAGCTATCACCGCCAACTCCGCACCAGAAACAAAAGACCCAAAAATCCCCAAGGCCTTCCTTATCCCATCTCTCTACTACTAATATTGGTCTCTATTTGTGATATCCTGAGCCAATTGCACTCAAATTCCATCACGCTCAATCACTAAACTATCTCTCTCTCGCCTATCGGGCATCCTAAACACCTAAGAGATCATCTCTCTCTACGTGTCGCATCTCTCTCTCCCTCCACTATGGCCTTCTCATCCATCACCACTACAATAGCTACAGCCAAATCATTATCACCCTCCTCCTCATCACTATCATCATCATTTTTGGAAACCTAAATGGCCTCACAAACCTATTCTCGTCCCTCCACCCAAGCATGACTGACACTGCCTCACCCATTGCGTAACTTGGGTCCTATTAAAATATCTCGGTGCTCGGTCCACCACATTGTATACTCTAGGGTCACCCCCACATCATCAAGAGGTACAATCTCTCCATCCTCATTAGGGCCCATAGCCCCATGCTTCTCACCAATGATCATAGGCCTCATAACACCAACTCTCGTGGTCTCAATATCTTTGTCCTCTCATCGGTATTGTATCGACTCCTCGGGAAAATCATGTATCAATCCAAATTTTCTCCTAATATGATCAAAATGGAGCAACTCATGCTCACCCACTCTACTATCCTAAACCCATATATCTTATTATAATCCTATCAACTCATCAAGGTACTCAATCCAATCATGGAAATCCGGTAAGGCCTCCTACTACATCAACCACCTACAATCCAGGATAGTAATTCTTGATAATATCCTATCCTCCTCCTCTTCAACCCTTAACCCACATCTTACTACCACCTCATGAAGCAGGATGCTCATCACCAATCATCCACAACATATCAAAAACATCTTTACATTAAAACATCAACATCAACATTATCACCTAAAAATACCAACAACATCTAAAACATCAAAACATATCATTAACATCAACATCAACATCATCACAAAATATAATCAACATTAACTACATTAATATAAATACATCAAATACCAATAACCAAATTGGAACCACAAACACCATACAAAATTGAAAACATCTCTTAAAAATCATACTTTATCAATCAAAAATAGAAATTGTCCATACCACAGGTGAATTGTCGGTGATTCACTTCAATCGTTGGCAATTCCATGAATCATCGGTGATTCTTGTGCATCAAAACTAGGGCATTTGTATGCCCCCTACATGGTAAAAATCCTAAAACTAACAAAAACTAAAATTGCCTACCTCAGCCATCGTGGGTTTCCAGTGTCTGCTAGATGAGGCCATGGTGTCGAAATCTTCACTCTTTCACCCAAAAACATGTTTTTTTCCCAATTTTATCTGTCAAATCATATTTGGCTTAGTAACAATGAGCCTAATAACCATGTGAGTGGCTATTTATAGCCTAAATTTTACCTTGGGGCAATCATCGATGATTGCCTAATCATCGATGATTTCATGAATCGCTAACGATTCGTTATAGTTTTGGCATATATTCCTTTTTTCCCCAAATCATGTCAATCATCACTCTTTTTCACAAAAATTTTCCTTTCAAAGGACCCTAGTCCTTGAAACATCAAATCAAATAAACAAAATCAACATCGGGATTTGTCATATGTCTATGGGATGCGTGCCCTTTGGCCCCCATCACTTGACATTCCCCGTCTATTTAGCCTACTTTCACATGTCACACGACTATAGGTATTGAACCCTTTGGTTCCCCTATCATTTGGTCCCTTGGTAGCACAATTTGTTTTAATACCCCTTGGACTAGGGAAACTTTTACAAAACACATCATATACAAACACTAGTGTTCCTTGTATTGCGTTGTAGTTGGATCACCCATACAAATCAACTTTTCATTGTTTTTGTCTAATGCTTTGCCATTAAAACTGCTAGACAAAAAGGGGAAAATGTAGACACCGAAAATCTACACTCCATCATCCTTGTCCAAATCATTAATTAAACACACCAATATTTAATACAATGCACCCTCCTCTTTGATTAATTAATCACATCAACATTCCACAAATACATCTCTCCTTTTTATCAACACATTAATATTTCCCCCCTAAATTAATTAAACATTAATATCTACATAATCCTAAGTCCTACATAACACACCCCCTTCATTTGATTAACACATCCAAGTTATATACCCATTTATCTTTAATTAATTTAGTATATATTAATACTTCATATCCTAAATATAATACATATTTCATTATCCTATCAATATCCTATTATCTATCAATTATCTTACATAATCCTATATTCGTACACTTAATGAATCACCAAAATAACCACCTAATATCTATCCTAAAACAAACCTAGCTAAATTAGACAATATCTAACCTATTTCATCACCTCCCTAAACAAATCCGACATGTTTCCATCCAAACCTGACACTTCCCAACAAATTAACAACTCATCCCTCGAAATCCAAAACAAGAAACCTTGATTTGGCAACATTTTCAACCATTTTCCATCCAAAGCTAAATAGATCGAAATCATCGGCAATTTGGGTAATCGCCAATGATTATTTAAGAGAAACTTTTAGTCTCTTTTGGGGGATCATCCACTTAAATTTTCGAGCTTGAGATTCACACCTGAGAATTATTCTGAATCAAAGTGTTTGTGTTATTGTCCAGTAACATCTCAGCACTCATCGGGCATCTCCAAGTAGTTTTAAAGATATTTTGGATCGGTATCCTATTATTCCAATTTCAAGCTTCATCAACTTCTCATATCATTGGTCATCAAGGTCAACAATTATTCACATCTTTATAACAAGATCCAGGTACTTATTATGTGTTCATTTACGTATTTTGCATCATTATCTATGCCTCTACAAGTTCATGATTTTAAATTAATCAGCTAAACATTACATTTTATCATTCTGGTTAGTATCCTCTAGAATCACTAGCAATTCCTAGAATTACAGAATTCTGTCAAATTATTTCTACTATCATCTCTCATTTAATCTCCTTTAACATTTATTCTGAATCTATTTACTTGACATTTTATCTAGCATGGATTGTTTTAGATGGCAATAGGTGGTCCAAGTCATGAGATTACTAGTATCAACTCATTTCCCATTGTTCGTCATCCATTATACTAGGAACAATATTACATCATTCACAATATTGAGATGTGTGATATCTACTCTACCCCTTTGGATCATTGTGACAGAGCATCTTTTAGTCCACTCAACAAATCTGTGACACTATAGAGGAATTTTTGAAAGCATACTTTGAGGTCCAACGCATTCAAGTTGATCCTAATTATTTTGAATATTAGTATGAAGTTGAGTTAGAGGATTTGAACTCCGAAGCTAAATACGAAGATGAAATTGACTCGAGGAATTTGATTCTAAATTTGAGCACCAATATGACACTGAAGAGGAGTATTCATACTTCTTTAAAGAAGAATACACTAAACACAAGAATTCAGATTTCTCTGAAGAAGAAGAGTTAGAGTTCACTGAAGAAGATAATTCAGCTTTCTTTGAGAATTCAAATTTGAATTAGATTCTGAATTCGAGCCATAGTTCATATCTTTCATTTCTCATTGTTTATCAGCTATATGTTTGTAATAAACTTAAAACTTGTCACAACATTTATCATTTATTATCTATCGTATATCACAAATTGTTTTTAAAGTCACTTGATTGTGTAAAAGTGGATTGACATCCTTATCAAGAAGTCCTTTGATTTTCGGGACTGGCCTTTGCTAGGAAATCTGCCTCATATTTTACTAATCATATTTTGTTTAGTGTCTGTGATCTGTAGGTGTTCTCGCAGGAGGAGAGCCTATATCATTTCATACACAAAGTGTAATATCAATTACCATCAGTCACATCCATGGGTATCACTAAACCCCATCATTCGAGGTTAGTTAAATTTTACTTTCTTGCTTATTCAATTAAGTTGAAGAGGTAGGATTTATTCTCAACAAGGTTTTTGGTCACACTTATTCTAATGTCTTACACAACTGATAATGACTTATAAATTAACTCACTTCTCCTTCTTCTCTTCTTTGTTCATTTTCTCTTTCTGTGAAACTCCCCTTACAATAATTTTCAACAACGGTGGCTCCACTCTTTACCACAACACATCTCACTCTCTACAGCAACAACAATTTTTCTCTTATCAACAACCTATTCAGATTAAAAACCCTTTTTTATATTTGTTATACCTTGAGAAAGGACCCTTCACATTCATTTCCCACATTCAATAGAGAAGGTGGTTTATCTTCTGGAAAATCTCTTCAAATTCTGACTTTTTACATTCCATTGCAAAGAGGATGAGATAACCTTACCAAAAAGTCCAAAAACTTAAAAATTGGACACATGGAGTGAAAGATATTGCAAATGTGGGTCTAAAGGATACATTTTGCACTAGGTTCCAAATCGACATACATAGTCCGTAATAGCCTTCATATTTTCACTTTATAATATTTTTGTAAATCCTTTGTTGATCGATTAACTTGGATTTTTGGGGAGCTCAAGCGGTATAATGGAACTTGGGCCTTCTCCTTTTTGTTCTTCCACACCCCTTACTATGCGCACTTTACCCCATTTTATTTTATTTTCAGGTCATGATGACTTGCAGGGAACAACCCCTCTCTTGGAATTATTCCATGTGTTTAACCTATATCTATATTTTTGCGGTGCTTGGAACTTGTTTGATTTTCAGGTCAATCTACCTTGCAGAGAACAACTCTCTTCATGGAACTTGTTCCACATCCACTTGATTCTCCTGAATCCTTATCTCTAAGAAATAAAATGATTTTTGGCTCATGATGGCTTACAATAAATTTGTGTCTCCCGAGTACCCTTGTTCCATCTAGAATCCCAACTTTTGTACTTCACTTGACTCTTTCACTCGCCCAACTCCTTTGTCGTGACTTGAAGTGGCTTGCGAGGAACTTCATCCTACATGTCTTTGTTCCTCTTGGAACCTTTATGCCTGTATTACCTTCTTGGCCCGTAATACTCTAACTTCTTCACTTCACCCACTCCTTTTTTCACCCCATAGCGAACTTGGGAAATTCATCCCACCGGAACTATGCCACTTGGGTCCTCTATTCCCGATATGCCCGCTTTATATGCAAACTAGTGACTCCTTAGTCCTGCGGCTTCAATCATTATGTGGGGAACTTATGTTCCCAAGGGACCTATTCTACCCACACCTCAAATGTCCCCAATACACTTTTCAATACCTTTAGTGGACTCTTATATCAGATCAAGCTTGCAACGTTCGAGTTCATCCTGGAACCATTCTAAGCTGCTATGCCCTTAACCTATTGCTTGTATTAAGATATGAGTAGCCAAATTGTGGCTTACCATATCATTTTATTATATCATTTATAATTTCTCATGCTTAGTAGGTCAACCTTGGTGATGGCCATAGCATATGAATAGTATATATAGGGGATTGTAGGTGGTAGTTCATTATCATTTCAGCATTTGAGTCTTATTCTATGGTTTGGAGGTTGCCCCCTCGAAGTGGCGAAGCTATTCTAATTGCATATTGAGATCATTATTCTAAAATATTGTGTTATTTGGTGTTCTATTGTTGCTCATAATCTGAATTATATAAGTAATTTCATTACAAGTGGTATCAGAGTTGCGATCGGGCCAAAATTAGGGCAAAAACCCTAATTTTTTGTTTCTGCTCTATCTTATGAACCACATCAAATTTTTGGGTGAATGTTTTACCAGAGTTTTGAATTAGTTCAATTAAAAATCTCTAAAAATTTTATACCTTTTTGATATCATTTGTAAAAGTTATTACAAATTTAGGGTTTTTGATAAAAACGCTCCCTAGACTAAATTTGTGGAATTGTTCATATTTATTTACATTTTCAGAAAGCTCACAAAAATAAGTATTAGTATCTTCTCTGTGTTTTTTCCTATTCGTAAAAATTTGTATCGAAGCCCTAAACCCTAAGGTTTGACATCATGGTGGGGCCTTCCAATAGAGCAAAAAATAATCCGGTCACTGGGTAAAACCCCAAATAAATATGGGGTAGTGATTAAAGAGTTAGAGTTAGAAGGGGTAAATACAGATTCCTCAGCACTAAGGTATACCTCAGTTGATCATAAGGTGAGCCAACTTGAGTATGAGTTGTGAAATGTACAATCTGAGATGGCCTCTAAAGGAGACATAGACCAAATCAATCAGTAGTTGGATGATATCATGCAACATGTAAAGGGTAAACAGTATGACCCAAATCTACCCCATATCAACCAAGTAGGAGGATCTTCGGTTCAAAATCATGGACAAAATAGCCATGTTGGATCACTTTTCTAGCCTAATCAGAATCCATCTTGTTCGTAACCACGGAACATGATGCCAAAAGTGGATATGCACAAATTTGATGGTAAGGATCTCCTAAATTGGATAAATCAAATGGATAACTTCTTTGAGTTACATCAAACACCATCAGGACAAAAGGTGATAGTGGCATCCATGTATCTTAAACCATACCACTTCATTTGGTATCAATGGTTATGTGCTCAAAGGCAAAAGAATGGTCTCAGTGTCACTTGGACAGTTTTTATCGAGGAGTTACAATTGCACTATAGTTCTAATGTTTCAGAGAAATACTTTAGTCAGTTAGAAAATTTACGGAAAATAGGATCATCAAAGATTATGTGCATCAATTATAAAACCTATCCTTAAGGGTGGAGAATATTCCAGAAGAGAATCTAAATGACCTATTTTTGGGGCTCTTAAGGACCACATCAAGCATGAGGTACGTATGTTTTGATTTTATTATCATGGCACGTTGAGTAGAGGAAAAATTTCTTTGTAGTAGGAGGTCACCTTTCATTAACACCAGAGACCGTAGTATCTCTTCCCCTTCATTTACTAGGCCAATTAGACTGACTCCTCAACAAATGGAAGAAAAGAGAGCAAAAGGATTATGTTTTAACTGTGATAACAAATATGGACCGGGACACAAATGTGCTAAGAATAAGTTGTTCTATATTGAAGAAGGTAATGAGGATAATGAGGAAGCTGAAATTATAGGAGAGGTTGAGGAACTAGTAGAAGATGAAGTATAGGATCACCAGCCTACAATTTATTTCCATGCATTGTCAAGTATTAGTACTCCTCAAACACTCAAGTTTATTGGCTATCTTAAAAAATTGAAGGTGATGGTGTTGATTGACTCGAGGAGTACTCATAACTTCATAAATAGTAAGTTAGTTGCCCACCTCAATTGTTTTATTTACCCAACTCCAGTTATGATTGTGGATGGTGGGACAAGAAAGTGCATAGGAAAGTGCCATAGTATCAAGCTTTCCATGGGAGACTACATGTTAGAATTGCATATGTTTTCTATTTCTATGGGAGGGGCAGATATTATTTTGGTGTCCAATGGCTCAACCTTAGGTACTATAGAGATGAATTTCTAAGAATTATTCATATGATCTCATTCGGAGATGGAAGGAAAATACAATTGAATGGGATGGTAGCTAAGTCTCCGCATATTATTATCTCTCATCGATGTAGAAGGTTCTCATAAAAGGAGTCGATGGATTTATAGCAAAGTTATTTTCCATAGAAGTATAAAATATAGAGTCTTCAATGCCACCCAATCTTCAAAAGATTGCTTATGCTCATTTATTTGTTTTCGATGCAATTCCAAAGGGACTACCACCGGTTAGGGATCATGATCATGCCATTCAATTGATTCAAGGAGCCAAACACCTAACATCGACCGTACAGATGCCCATATTTGTAGAAAAGTGAGATCAAGAAAATGGTTCAAGAAATGTCAAGGGGTATCATCGGGCATAGCCAAAGTGAATATTCTTCACCGGTGGTTGTCATGGTACGTAAGAAGGATGAAACATGGAAGATGTGTCCAAATTACCAAGAAACTCAACAAGTAAACCATCAAAGATAAGTTTCCTATTCCAGGTAATTTATGAATTACATGGTGCTATTTATTTCAAAAATTAGATCCTCGTCGGGTACCATCAAATTAGAATAAAAGAGGAATATGTTCATAAAATGTCTTTAAAGAATCATGAGGGCCATTATGAGTTTTTGGTTATGCCTTTTGGTCTTAAAAATGCACCCTCAACCTTTCAAAGCTTGATGAACACTATTTTTAGGCCATTTTTAAGGAAAATTGTATTAGTTTTCTTTGATGGCATATTGATTTACTGATAAGACATAGGAAGAACACTTACATCATGTAAATAAAGTGTTGGAATTTTTGGAAAAACATAATCTCTATGCAAATCCATCCAAATGTTCTTTTGGTGTACAAGAGGTAGAGTACTTGGGTCACATTGTATCCAATGAAGGTGTCAAAGTTGATCCTTAGAAGATCAAAGCTATGGTAGAATGGCCAAGGCCCAAAACTCTCAAAAATCTTCGTGGGTTACTAGGATTAACAGGGTACTACAAAATATTTGTGTGGGGATATAGTAGAATAGCAACCCCACTCACTCGTATTACTAAATAAGGATGCCTTCCATCGGGACAAGTAGCCACTAAATCCTTTGAAATTTGAAGGAAGCCATGTGCAACACCCCCGATTTTGGCTACTCCTAACTTCTCAAAACCTTCATTGTTGAATGTGACGCTTCAGGATCGTGGATTGGGAGTAGTTCTAATGCAAGAAGGAAGAAAAATTACATTTGAGAGTCACCAATTCAAAGGAAAATATCTACTCAAATATGTCTATGAGAAAGAAATGATGGCTATTCTTCATGCGGTCAAGCAATCAAGGTCCTATCTCATGGGTAGACACTTGAACGTAAAAATGATCATGACAATCTCAAATAATTTTTGAGCAAAGGTTATCATCCGAGGAACACCAAAAGTGGGTAACAAAATGTTGGGTTATGATTTTGAAATCATATACAAAAGGGTAAATAAAATGTAGTAGTTGATGCATTGTCGAAGGGATACATCCACAAATGCCTTACTATGTGGAATGTCCATGTTGACGATCGATTGGGTGTCTGAAACAATATTGGAATGGGATCAAGACAAGGTACACAATCTCTAATACAAAATATCAAGAAAGGATCTATGACATCTAACAAATATGAGTGTAGAGGTAGTGCACTATGGTATAAGAACAGGTTATACTTGAGTAAAGATTCTGAGTTGAAGCATAAGATTATTGTAGAGCTACATGCCTCACCTGTTGGAGGACACTCTGGGTTTTTGAATACATATCATAGAATAAATATATAATTTTTTGGGAAGGGCTCAAGGGGGATGTACAAAATTTTGTATCGAGAGTTTAGTGTGCCAACAGTAACAAAGGGGAAATAATTAACACACTAGGTCTGTTGTAACCCTTACCAATTCCTAGTCAGAGATGGGAGGAGGTCTCTATGGATTTCATCACTGGATTACCTTATTCAGAGGGTAAGAATGTTATTTTCATGATTATGGATAGACTCACAAAATATGCCCATTTTTGTGCCCTATCACATCCATTTACAGCTAGTACAGTCACAGCTATTTTTTTGGAGACAGTTCAAAGGCTACATGTAACCCCAAAGATAATTGTAAGTGATCGTGATCCTATTTCACAAGTAATTTTTGGATGGAATTATTTTATTGTTTGGGTAACATCTAGCTCACATTTCATCTTATCATCCTCAAACTAATGGGAAAATGGAAGTGGTCAACAAATTCTTAGAGGGATATCTACGTTGTTTTGTATCAGATAAGCAGGAAAGGTGGATTAAATGGCTACCACTTGCAGAATGGTGGTATAACACATCATTTCATACCTCTTCTCAAATGACCCCATTTTTAGCATTATATGGTTACAATCCACCTTTAATCACTTCCTCCTTGAGGGTGAAAACTAAGGTCAGAGATGTTGAGGAACACATTCAACATAAACAACAGGTTTTGGCTAGTTTGAAGGAGAATTTAGCATTGGCACAAAACAGGATGAAACAACAAGCAGATCAACACCGTAGTGAAAGAAATTTTGAAATTGGTGACTAGGTTTTTTTACGTCTCCAGCCTTACAAACAGATGTCCCTAAAGCAATAGAAAAAGGACAACAAACTTGCTCCTAAATATTATGGCCCTTATCGGGTTCTCTAGAAAATTGGCAATATTGCTTATAAACTAGAGTTTCCTCCATCTTCACACATACACCCACTATTCCATGTTTCCTTCTTAAAGAAGGTTATTGGATAGAAATTTGAAGCCCAGAAAGAGTTACCAGAACTTGGCAAGGAAGGAAGAATCATTTTGGAGCTAGAGAAGATTTTGTAAACATGTACTAAGAGGCTAAGAACCAGAGACATTAAGGAATAAATGATCAAGTGGAAGAATCGAGGATAGAAGAAGCAACCCGGGAGGATGAAGGATTTTTGTAGCAACATCCAGGATTATTCAACATTGAGGACAACATTGGTTTGAAAGGGAAGGCCATGTTACACCCTTAACCTATTGCTTGTATTAGGATATGAGTAGCCGACTTGTAGCTTTTTACATATCATTTATACTTTCTCATGCTTAGTAGGTCAGCCTTGGTGATGGCCATAGCATATGAATAGTATATATATATAAGTACCGTAGGTAATAGTTCATTATCATTTGAGCATTTTAGTCTTATTCTATGGTTTGGAGGTTTCCCTCTCGAAGTGGTGAAGCTATTCTAATTGCATATTGAGATCATTATTCTAAAATATTGTGTTATTTGGTGTTCTATTGTTGCTCATAATCTAAATTATACAAGTAATTTCATTACACTCGATCGCTCAATGAAGTATCCTGGAACCATTACACACTATTGAAACACCTCATACACCTTGTTTATATCACACATTTTTCTATCGGTGTTATGTGACATCGATGAGAACACCAATCAATGCATCAAGGTTCAACACAAGCCAACTCGGTCCAGTCACTTACCATGACTTGGTGAGTTCATTGTTTATATTACGGGGTGAGTTCATATGGTGCATTTGGTGAGCTCATTCGACTCTGGAAAGCTCATTGATTATTGAGATTCATATATTGGAAGGTGAGCTATGTGTTATATCGGGTGAGTTCACATGTGGATATATGGGCACTTTGCATTTCAGACAAGATTGACCCACCTCGGTCTACGATTATTAACCATCTCGAAAACTTTATATGGCTCTTCCCATGTAGGGCTCTCAAAGTGTGACCAGTGTGCCACATAACCACCTTAACATGCCACAACACCACCTATTCACCACTTGGTACCCTCCATATACCACCGCTCATGAATAAAGACCACCACTAAAGCATTCATGGGGTGGAAAAGGATTATTGCATGGCCATGCCACTTTTAAACTATGGCGGTTAGGCCTTTTTAAAGTCTTAGGTAAATGGTATTCCCACGTATGTGGGACAAATTCTTCCCACCATTCAAAGATACCGGTGAAGACCCACGTGATAAGTGGGGGCGGTATATTTAATACAATAGACTAGTCAAAAATCCCATAAGAATGGGCCATGCAAGTGAAAAACCCAATATGGAAGTGGCGGTGAAAATGTAGGCCACTAAAAATATAATAAAGCCTTAAAAAGGTTTTATAATATCCACGATGAGGTGGAATTTGGTATATGAAGCGGTGGAAGGGTCGATGGGGAGAATTTAACCCCAACTACCCATTTAAAATATGTATGCCTCACCACTCTACCATAATATCTTGGTGAGCTATAAAAAGGGCTCAAACCTATTTTTACACACAATTGTTTTGTACATAGCCATAGGCTTAAAATGTAGTTTATAGAAATCACCATTTTTTGAGGGCTTAGAGTCGAATTGGCTTACGGTGTAAAATGGAGATTTGTACATAATTTCCATATGCTTGTAATGGTGGTACTTTTTCTAATTTAGAGGTATTTTGGCACCCTTCTACCTTACGGAAGTCATATCAGTGCTTGGAGTTCATTTTGAGCCTTGGTCAAGCGTGTGCTGTCATCAAAGGAAGACTATTTGGAGACTCTTACATCTGCAATGAACACTATACGTTAGGTTGTTGTTACTCGGTGGACTTGGAGGAGATATTGTCTTCAGTTTTCCAATTTGGATTCATATTGAACCAACTGGATCTATGATCACCTTTCTTTATCTAGTTCAAATTCATGGGTAAGTGACTAGGTATGTGATCATTGGGCGGAACTTGTATACAACTATCATTGGGCAGAATCCTAGATAACTATCATTGGGCGAATCCTGACAAATATCATTTGGTGGAATCCCTATAAAACTATCATTTGGGTATCAAATCAGATAGTTTCACTACTATCCTCAATAGGTTCATCGCTTCCTTGTATATTTGTACTTGTTTACAAATAAGATGTGTAATGAATCAGTTCATATAAACCCAGAGACATAGGCATTGCCAAACTTCGTTATCAATTTTCTTTGCAATGTGTGTGAACTTTCTTTACATTGAACTTTATATTAAATTGATAATATTGTGGAGTAATTTATAAGTGCCTATAGGGGTCAATGGATAGTTAGAAAAAATTACTCTTGTTTTGGATCAAGTTGGTATCAGAGCTAGTTGATTTCGTAATTGCTTGATTCTATATGGACACCATTTTAAGATTTGCTAATCCCATTAGTGCAGACTATTTGGTTTGATCTTCTTACTGGTAGTTTTGTAGTATTTTGGGAGACAGTTGGTTTGTAGGTAATCATGGGGAAAGCATTGAAAATGTACAGACTTTGGAAGAGCTCGAGAGCATCAATCGACAAATTTAGGTTGTAAAATTTCTTATCCGCTCTTTTAGTTTGAAAATTTTGGCTTTGATATTCAAAAAATGTGGCATGTGTTTCCTTGTACATTTTGTGGGATGCATAACCATTATGTTTTCATATGTTGGAAGAGAAGTACCTTGTTACAAAAAAAAATTTCCATTCTACATGAACAAGGAAAACCAAAAACGTCCATTTCATCATTCAGAGGTGAGAAATGATAAGCGGATTTCCTCATCTCGAAGAAGGTAACGAGGAAATTTTGTGATCATTGTCATGTGAATGGGCATCGGGTGGACACTTGTTGGAAACTTCATCCATCTCACCATCAGAGTAATGGTAAGAAAAAGATGGAATACATACCTCGTGTAAAGGTAAATGAAATTGTGAATCCACCACCAGTTGAAAATTCAACCCCTGGAGCAAGTGATACCTATAGATGAAATTTTTTAGCATGGGTTGGTCAACAATTTTTCAGCTATATCTTGCATAGCTCTTGATTTGTGAATAGCATCCATTGTTAGACCCATTGTTGGGCCCCTTAGAAATGGCTAAGTACGAAGGGTGCATAGACACACAAGGCATAGTTGAAGGAACATACGCAAGGATAAAGCACACAGGGTAGGGTTTAGAGAAGGATTTAAGGAAGCCCGTGGCGTGCATGTGGAAAGAACCAAGGGTTCGAGACTTATCCATTTTGGGTGTTTTTGTAGAACACGTGAAAAGCATGACCCGAATGCGAATGCGCATGTGGAGTGGATAACGTGCCATCCTGCGGACAAGGTGGCCCAGAAAGGAGCATGCCTATGGTAGAAGCTTCTAGAAGTTCATCATAGTAAAAAGTGGAAAGCTCAGGCCTAGAGGAGCATTTTCTTATGGAGGACCACATTTAGACACTTGGAATCGAGATATGAGGCCGGTGGAGGATGAGTTAACAGTCTAAAAGCCTATATATATATAAGTTCTTATAGAAGTAAAAAGAGAAGGAGATAACCGAGATAGTGGGCAGAGATTTACATAAATACTACAACTCGCTAGTTGGGTAGTGGTGTTTAGGGAAGGATGTATCGAAGGTATGGGGTTATAAATTTATTTTGTGAGCCTAGTCATATGATTCCAGATATAATGCATGACTGCAGTCTGCTTCTCTGTAACATTTTGTAATGGCTCCATGAATGTAATGAGGTTACCAGTTTACAATGAATATGAACATTGATGATTCTAATGCATACATATTTCTCAGAATTCTTTTACATTTATGTTTATAATTAAGTATGAGTGCTTGTACAACTTCTTTTTATTTTGGTATAAGTTATTCAATTTGTTAAGCATTTTCTGTCTAGAATGACTGCAAGGATCTAGAAGCCATTCTGAGCTCTATGATGCTTATATGTTTTACTCCTTTCAAAACCCTTGAACATGGATCATAGATGATGTTTCCCACTAAACTCACATAAAAGTGAGATTCAGCTCCCACGCGTGCCTCGGGTGAGTGCCCATCGCTACTGGGTGATAGGCCGACATGCATGGGGTTCCTTTCTTTTATAATGAAGGTAAAAATGACTACATATTGATTCCATTTCCGGGACCTCTTTTTGAAGTTATAGTGGGAAATGGCATACATCATGATCTCGCATAATTAGTAATAACAGAATGTTTAACTATAGAAAGTGTTGAATATGGTTCAAGAGCACAGAGGATGAGTTTTCTCGAGATTCGGACCTTGGGCCTGATTTTGATGCACGTAAATGAGTAAAAGAGAACCTCTACCATGATTTATATGAAATATTTTTCTGTTGCTTCCCAAAGTAGAACTACATGAATGGCTCTCGGCGTATGTGTCTAGATCAAGTTGGTATTCTATATTTTGTGTGTGGACCTAAGAATATTACTAGAGGTGCAGGATGTGGATCGATGTGGGCTCGTCTTTGTAGATCATTGGTGGGAAGGTGTGTTGGCTAGCTACACTCTAGAGTATGTTATTTCCACATATTCTTTCCCGAGAAAGTTTGAGTTTGAATTTATGTGGGAACCTGAGGATCGTTTCTACATGTTATCCCCCCGGTAATGAAGATCTTGGTTGTTACTTTGGGTTTAAAGGCATTTCCAATGGCCATCTAAACCATTCCGAGCACCGAGCGAGGGAGCTAGGGTGAAGGAAGATGGCGAGATATTACAACTGAGAGAAGGAAATGGAGGAGAGACGACTCAATTTTAGTGAAGCATGTGAAAGGGAGATTACTAGACAACGCGAGGATGCAAGTGTGATGGATCTATGGAGGAAGACATTGTGGGAAGGAGTAGAGGTTCATGCAGAGGATGTGGAACCTGAGCAGTCTGTGCTACCCCATCTTAGCAAGCATGTAAGAGAGACCCCTTTGGCTTCTAATGAGAGTTCATCACATGGAGAAAGATGAGTCATTGGCACGTATCTAAACCCACCGAATGACCAAACCCTAGAGCTTGGTTTTATAGAACAAGGAAGGAGTATCATTGACCCAGTTGGAATCAATGGAAGTGACAAGTCTACACCTAGGAGGTACAATTTTTAGTCCCCACTTCTATGGATACACATATTCTAGTATTCGCAGAGGAGTCTTTGGACAAGGAGAAAGTATCCAAGCTTTGAGTCTCACGTCTCAGGAGTGGCATGGGGTACATTAGTGGTAGTGGGGAATTATCACAAACCATTAGTGTATAGTTCAGTGGAACCATGGGGACACTTGGCACGACTACAATAGGACCTAGTGGACCTAGTGGTTACGCAGTGGATCTAGTGGCTTAGGAGGCACATGACTGGTGGACCTAGTGGATCCGATGGTGGAGGAAACACTGGAGGAAACCAAGGCTCTGGATTAGGAGGACAAGGGCCCCAACCACCCCCTCAAGTTTTCTTTGCGATGTCGTTACACTTTCCAGATTATAGAGGTATTGAGGATGTTATAGAACATGTTCACAAGTGTGAGCTATTATGGCACACAAAGGGGATCACAACCTCGAAGTAGAAGGCTAGTCAATTTATAACAACATTGCAGGGGCACGTGCATAGCTGGTATAGGAAATATGACCCTCATCAAATGGTGGTGGATTATACTAATTTGAAGAATGCATTCTTGGCATAATTCCACGTCCCTAAGTTTGAATAGAAGAGTATCAGCGCCCTTAAGGAGATTCAACAAGGAATGGCAGAAAGTGTGTGGGAGTATGATGCATGCTTTAAAACTCTCTTGTCTAAATTATCTTATGATATTCACCCTTCACATCATGCTCAGTGGTTTTTTGGAGGATTGATCACACCTTTTAGAAGGGACTTATCTCATAAAACTTTCATAGACCCGCACAAGGCATTAGAAACTGCTTTGCTCTCTGAGGCTGTTTGTAGTGTTGATACTAGAGTTAGCCCATTCCTAGAGGCTCAAATTGCTGTTATGGCTAAGTAACTAGAGAAATTGTCTGCAAACTCATCCCATGAGACTCGCAAAGTGGTTTATGGTGCACAGATTGTGAAGTAGAGGGCATGTCAATGCATTTGTCCCAGAGGGTAATACGCACCGTGACAATAGACTATGAAATTTTTCATGGGGACCATGATGCGAGTAGGTGCCCCTTGTTACAATGTGCATGTGTCTTGCTCGTAAGATTTACACCTCTACAACCCATGATATTAAAATCGTAGGCTCACCGATCATATCCATGAGGCCATTGATCATGGGGTACACCAAACCAAAGCATTGCGGTAGTTCTAGAGGGGATGATCGCCACTATGAGGAGTGCACGAGATGGTGGCACATGTAGAAGGGTATTTTGTGAAGGATTCCATGGTCATAATAACTACGGGGAAGGGGTGAGTTCCCATGTGTAACCTATTTTAATTATGGGTCTACATAACATTATAAATAGGAGTTCCCAGACCTGTTACAGTGCTCATGGTGTGGAAAGAAGCACAAGTATGAGGAATTCTGGATTTGTTTGAGCACATGAATCAACATCAACAGAAAGACAAGGGAGCTGCAATGGTAAGCATCAAGAAGACAGACACACAATGGATGCCATGGGTAACATGTGATGTCATCTTGGAACCTATTTTAGTAACAACAAGAGCAGAGGCCATGCGTGTAAAGGAAATACCAAGGCAGAGGACCCTGGTTTCAAGAGAGGAAGTAGTTCATGGGAAGTACAGACCTTACACATCAAAAGGAAGTATATCAAGATACCATGAATGTCATTTGTAGTTTACAAGAAGAAATATAGTGCCTAAAGGATCGGTCCAGGAGGGAGAAGAGAAGAAGGAATGTCGAGGCACCAAGAGATGACCTAGATGAGGTTAAGGAAGTATTTAAAATGCTAAGGAAAGAGAATATTATTCCCTTGTTAGGAGCATGGTTAAGGGAGAAGGTACCATGCTACTGGAATAACCACAAGAGACAGATACTACATGAAAACCTCCCCCTCATAGCCTTTACTATGACAAAGAGATCACATTAGATGCAGTCATAGATGGATGGCTCCTTAGTAATATCCTCATTGACACAGGCGCAGAGGTCAATATTCTCACATTGGATGCTTGGCATCAGATGGGAAGACCTATATTACAGCCATCTTCGAATGTGATATATATGGCAAACAAAATGAAGGAAATTCCCATTGGTTTCTTAAGGGATGCAGCTATCACTATCCAGGGAGCTAAGTTTACTAGGAACTTCAAAGTCTTGGTGCTTGCCGAGGCAGACAATTTCCCAACACTACTTGGGCACCCATGGTGTTACAAGAACAATGTTGACCTTCAGTTCAACAAGGGGTACATCAGCTTTGAAAATAAGGAGGAGTGGGTATTTATACCCTTAACTAATGGGAAGTCAACACCCTATACTAAACCTTTAGGGGAATAAGTCCTAGATAGGATATATGTGCGCTCAATCAGGGATCCAGAGATAATCCATCTTACTAACGGAGTTATCCAGTTTGAGGATTCTCAATCACTAAGTGACACCACTAGCCTAGCATGTGATAATTAGGCGCATGGGACTTATGAATTGATCAGTAACAATTGAGAGGATTGGTAACAAAAGTAACAAAGGTGCGTATGGTCGGCACCTAGGAGGAAAAAAATTACCAAAGTATTCAGAAGGGGCCTTCCCGAGATCTTTTACAGCGGATGAAAGCTCGGTGGAAGGAGGAGAAGGAATGGATGGGGTGTTAAGTTATTTCCTACTCAAAGCACAGTGGCATGGTGGTGGGCTACACATCAGGAGAGCCTTTTGGAATGGCACAAGGTGAGAATTGCTCTCTCTATCAGGTTTTCTAGAAGCAACATGCCCACCACCATCAAGGACTACCATGGTAAGGAACCCACCTCTTTCCACATCCAAGCTTGTGAGAAGGTCTAGAGAGAAGGCATAGAAGATTTTCCACCATCCCTTTGGGTGCACAAGTTGTATTCTACACTACAGGGTTACGCGCACATGGTACATACATTCTGAGACACACCGCCAAATAGGAAATTGGTAAGAGCTAGCAGCTGACCTCATTCAAATGTTTGAGTACTAAAGTACCAAGCCATCAGTTGATAAGGCATTATAGTTTGTTAAGTGCCTTACCATGGGGGATAGTGCCATGGCAGAAGATAGGTTATTGGAACTGCTAGGTGGACTAGGTTTGGAGATGTGCTTTAAAGAAGAGGTAGAAGAAGTAGAAGAGATCCAGCTTGAGTGCACATGCTTGGAAAAGGAGAAAGAGAAATTAGTATATGTTATTGATGGAGAGGAAGTAGAGGACTTAGATGTTAACTATTTTGTAGTGGCATGCAAGGTAGTGGATAGTGTTGACGCTCATGCGCGGGCATACCATGAGCCTTTAAAGACAAAGAAGGTTAACATCAGCTCAGAAGAGGAACCTAAGGAAGCTATCATTGGAGATTACTGGTCAAGAAGGAAGTCTCTCGAGATCATAGATCTTTTGAGTGAATTTGAGTATTTATTCCCGCATAGATACAATGAACTCAAAGGCATCAACCATTCCTTGGGGGAGATGAGGATAAAGTTGAAGGATGGTGCACATATAGTTAGGAAGAGACCCTACCAGATGAATCCCAATTTGCGTGTAAAGGTAAAAGAGGAGATAGAAAAAATGATAGCTTCTAGAATTATTGAAGCTATAGAAGAATTGGAATGGATAATTTTGATGGTAATAAGCATCAAGAAGGATGGGCAGATTAGGATTTGTGTGGATTATAGGGAGTTGAACGTAGTTTGTGTCATCGATCCTTTCCCAACCCCCTTCACTGAAGATATTTTAGAGGGATTCGTTTGGCATGAAATCTATTCCTTTACGGATGGATTTTTAGGGTACCACCAAGTCTAGATTACAAAGGAAGACCAAGAGAAGACAAATTTCACCATTGAATGGAAAATGTTTGCATACATGGTCATGCCCTTTGGGTTAAAGAATGCACCTGTTGTTTTTTCGTGTATAGTGGTTCAGGCATTCCAAGACTTCATCCACAAATTCCTTCAGGTTTATTTGGATGATTGGACAATGTATGGGCTAGTGAAAGACCATTGTGATAATTTGAGGCTGATGTTTGAGAGATGTCGGTAGTTAAGGATATCTCTCAACATTAAAAAGTGTGTCTTTATTACACCCTTTGGGATGTTATTGGGGCATATCATATGTAAGGAGGGATTGATAGTAGATCCTTCCAAGGTTGCATATATTGTGGGATTGGCGGAGCCTATGAGCCGAGTGCAAAGGCGTAGATTTCTTGGGCACACACAGTTACTACAGAAATTCATCATGGGGTATGCCAAGATATTCACTCCTCTAAAATAATTACTCAAACATAAAAGTGCCTTCCACTAGGGAGAGGCGTAGCAGAAGGTGTTTAACACATTAAAGGATAGGCTTGTCACCGTGCCTATATTACGTTTTCCCTCTTGGGATAAGCCCTTCCATGTTCATGTAGATGCCTTAGGAACCACCATTGGAGCAATGCTTACACAACCAGAAAAGCATTTTTTGATCATCCTCTACATTTTGCAAGGGGAAGTTAACACCAGTAGAGCAGAATTACACCACAAAAGAGCATGAAGAATTGTCAATGATCTACGAGCTTTTCAAGTTTAGAAAGTATCTGCTGGAAACACCCTTTGTATTCTACACCGACCACATGGTGTTAAAGTACTTAGTGAACAAGCCCGTTCTACAAGGGCGCATATGTCGGTGGGTGCTATTATTTCAAGAGTTTGATTTTACAAAGTAGTTGTGAATCCTGGAAAGAGTAATTGTGGACCTAATCATCTATCAAGGATTGATTCAGGGGAGGACACGCAAAGTATTGAAGAGGCTATGCCAAATGTGCAACTGTTTAGGTTGCAGTGCGCACCCTCAGACTTGGAGGAAATTGTAGTATTCCTAAAAGAAGGTGTGGCACCAGAAGGGATAAAGGCATTGGAAAGAAAGCAACTAGCTATACACATCGTGCCCTACATGTTAATCAGTGGGGACTTATACAAGTTAAGGTGTCATGAGGTTTTGCGTAGATGTGTACTAAAGCATGAGTGCCTCGCCATCATAGAGGAAACACATGGGGAAGTACAGGTGGACACTATGCAGTGAAATCACTACGAGTAATATTTTAATGGCAGGATTATGGTGGAAAACTCTATATAAGGATTGCAAAGACTATTGTAAAGCATGTGACCATTTTCAACACATTGGCAAGCTAGGAAAGAGAGATGAAATTCCTTTGCACCCTATCACTAGCACTGAACCTTTTGATAAATGGGAAATAGACTTTGTAGGCCCTATTGCACCAGCGCAGATTGGATCACGTTATGTAATCACTTGCATGGACTATTTGACAAGGTGGGCAAGAGGAAGCCCCAACTAAGGACTACATAGCTTGATCATAGCGGAAAGACTTTTCTCGGGAGAACATTATCAAAACGTATGGGTGTCCTTTAAGTTTAACCAGCGATAGGGGTACACATTTCTTAAATGAGACCATGAGGATCCTATTAGAATAGTCCATGGTAGCTCATCACAAGACTACCCCTTATCACCCACAAGCAAATGGAACTGCAGAAGCATTTAACAAAATAATGAGTCATACCCTAACAAAAATTTGTGATGTCGAAAGACAACATTGGGATGACAAGGTACCAGCCATATTATGGGATTACAAGACAACTTATAAAAGGCTAAACAAAGCCACATTGTTTCAATTGGTGTTTGACGCAGAAGTTGTTCTAACAGTTGAATTCATGTTACCTTCTCTATGAATTACACGCGCATGAGGGTTAGCGGACAAGCAAGCACTAAAAGAAAGAATTGACAAACTAATGAAGTTGGAAGAGAGACGAACACTCACTAGGTGGAGCCAAACAATAGAAAAAGAAGAGAAAAAAGAGTGGCATGATCACCACATTAGAAACAAGAAGTTTGAGGTTGGGCAGATGGTCTTACTATATGATCCTAAGTTTTTGTGCCATCCAGAAGTTGACGGTCCATTGGTTGGGTCCCTACAATATCTCATACACCCTTGACTTGGGTGCGTGCGATTCACAAGCGTTGGATGGAACGAATTTACCGGACACTTCAATGGGAGTAGGCTAAATCCCTACTATAAATAAGTCTTCTTGGTGTTTGAAAATAAGACAGGTTTTGCAGCTAATTTAGAATTTCCTTTATACTTTTCTCTTCTTGTGTTTCTCATTCGTGTTATTGTTTTGTTTTGAGCCTTGGGCACCGGTAACCCTTATTACTCTTTGAGAATTTTTGAGTGCGTAGAGGACCCCGCATAATTTTTGTAACGCCCGCAAAAACAACCCACTTGAGACCCACGAACAACCTAGATTTAGTTACAAAATTATGGAGCAAAATTTTATTTTTTAAGGTGTTAACAACCAAAGTCTCAAGGACAATTAAATTCAACTGATAAATTTTCCCATTATAATAATTACTAATTCCACATTATAAAGCAACAAGTGCAATAAGTCCACACCTAGCTCAAACTTCCTTTGGGATTAATTTAATCACCGATTACATTGACATTAAGCTTGTGTGCATGTATACTTTGCTTAATGCTAAATCAAATGAAGCAAGAACTACCACCTAAAATAGTTCTACAATTTAGCTAAAACAAAGCATAAACACCATCAAGATAGAGAACTAAGCAAGATCTAAACTAACATTATAACTTTGAAAACATGAGATCAAAACTATGCATGCTATTTTAACATCTCTACTCTCCTAGATTACCAACAAGAATGAATGGACCTATTTAGCTCCAATGGCAATCAAAAATTGCTTTTTTGATCCTTAAAGAATGTAAGAATAGGAAGCTTTAGCTCTTAACAATGGTGACCTCTCAAGAAAACAAAAGGCAAGCTCTTAGTCTCTTTGTTATATGCTTTGCATTTGCTCTCTTAAGAAGTTTTAGGTGTAAGTAAAAAGGTAGGTGGAGGGATCTTTATATAGCCCAAAGGATAAAGGATTCAACACATTCTCATGAATGTGGGATAAAGGTAAAACATGATTAGGAATGGATAAGGTTGTTTTATTAAAGGTAACCTTACTTTAGAAGGGTTTAATTTATGCTTAGCAAGTCATGGGAGTTGGGGGGTGTTTTAATTAATCAAAGGTGATTAACTAATAGGTAGATGTAAGCTTATAGAAGATAATTAGAGGAATATTAGTACGATTTAGGCTATTATAAGGGGATTAAATCAATTAGATATTGATTTATTGGTTAAATGGAAGGGAAAGCTAATTAATTAATAATAATTAATTAGTCTAGGTAAAAGGGTGATTTATTAATGGAAGGTCATTAATTAGGTATTTGTTGGATAGGCAACTTAATTAATTAGCTTAGTGTAATTAATTAATGATGATATGAGGGGAAATGAGTTATTTTGATGATATGTCGTTGATTTACGAGAAAGGGGATAATTAGCGCAATTTAAGTATTTAAATTACTTGGGCATAATTATAGGTGTCTACATTTGCCCCTCTTTGGGGTGGCGTAAGTGATGCCACTTCAAAGATAGTAGACAAAAGATATTTTGAAGGGATAGAAGAAAAATTAGTAGGAGGGAGAGATGCCCCTCGAGTGTCGATGGGGTGATGGAAGAAGCCGATCGATGATCAAAAAGGTGAGATATAGGCAGAAGAAGGGGGACAAGGCAGATGCCTTGATGAGAGGGAGAATTAGGGGTGAAAGGGAAGTGGTGTAGAATAAATATGGATGGATGAGGGGGAGAAGAGCTTAGCCTCTAGCCACGTATTTGTTTAAAACAATTTGATGTCATCATATTGCCATAGGAACTACGTCATCGGTCCTTATGAAAAATATAAGCATACGACAAAGGTAGAATGACATGAAAAGACATAATACGAATAATTGTCCATTGCTGAAAATACCAACTCCACGCAACATACAAAAATGCAATGCAATACGAGAAGGAAACAAGCTCATCTAACAGGGAAAGTAAGTACGAACGCACATATCCAACCCAACAATGGTCAAGACAGTTGTACAAATGTTTTGTTATCAATGCTAGAGAGATCCACAAGTTCATGATTGATGAAAAGGGTTAAAAAATGATGCCCCAAGCAAGGATACATGCAAGGGGAAATGAAAATGGACACGGGATCCATGAAAGTGTTTGTGCGCAACGAAACAAGACCAGCAACCAAAAGTGCCCCAGTAGAGATTTGAAGCAAGCAAAGCTAGCTTTTGTGAATGGTTGTGAATCCGGTGATCCACGAGTCATATTAATCTGGGGAAGATATGAGACAAACCAATAGATATGGAGAAAATACCATGCGCAAGACACAAGTTTCAGCTGTAAGAAGCAAGTTACCATTTTGTAGGGTGTTTTACTTTTTAGGAATTTTTTGAAAATTTTTGCCTTGTTTTTGGATTTTTTGATATAGTAAATGTTTGTATTGTTTTGGCTTTCTAAACCATGATAAACAATAGAAGAAAGGAGAAGAAGAAAAAGAAGGGCCTAGGGGCAACAGAAAGTGCCCTAGGTGGAAGAAAAGAGAAACAAACGACAAATAATGTCCTTGTTTAGTGGAAAAATTAAGAAAAATAATTATTTGAAAAATAATTATTTACGAGGGTGTGAAGAAGAATAAAAATTTCCAGGGAGCAATAAAATTTTCTGGGGGAGAAGAAAGGGGTATTGGACAAAAAATGCCCCAATACGGTGAAAAATAAGAGAAAAATAATTATTTAATTAAAAATAATTATTCCACAGCGAACAGAGGAGAAAATGGTGAGCTAAACGGGTGTCCCGCCGTCCGATCGGTGAAAAATAGGTTAATATACCCCCAGGGGGGTAAAAACATCGCAATCAGTTCATTTTAACCACTCAGTTTAGAAAACTTACCGTGAGGCTCTGACACTCAGGAGAGATGGTGATCGCACGTGATCGTTTGAGGTGTGCTATAGATTATAGATGATAGATCTGTAGACAATATCAAATGTTGTTTTCAAGTGTTATTTTGATGTATATGGATGGGATGATATGATGATATTGGTGCGGGGGATATATTTTTTATTATGTGCAACCCCTCTTGCCCCCATTGATGATATGATATGTGATGATTAGCTTAGCATACATGCATGATGTAAAACTTAGCATTTTTGTTTATATATGATGTATAGATGATGCTAGATGTGATGATAGTGATGGTAATGTGATGTGAATGATAAAAAATAGAGCACATGTAAGAAACACAGCCAAATGCTACAAAGAACACCAGGAATTAATGCAATACACCATGAATCACCATGCCTTATTAACAAGTAACAAAACACAACCAAATGCATTAAGAAAGAAATAAAGAATTAACACACTAGCATGTCGAAACCCACTACAATATGCACAAGCAAGAATGAATCTATTCTAAGAAAGAAAAGATAAACTATGACAAAGTACACCCAAGCAACAAATAACTCAAAAGAAAGCACGCAAAACACTATACAAGCAACAAGCAAAGCAAGAAAACAAGACAATGCAAGTAAATGTTTTTGTAAGATATGTTTTCATAAACCAATTTTCTATTGTTTAGGTTTTTGTGAAACAATTTTATATTGTTTTTGTGTTTTGTGAAACAATTTTCTATTGTTTTTATGTTTTCTCAAAACAATGTTCTATTTTTTTTTGTTTTCTCAAAACAATGTTCTATTGTTTTTGTGTTTTTCTTGAAACAATTTTCTATTGTTTTTATGTTTTTCTCAAAACAATTTTCTATTGTTTCGTGTTTTCTCGAAACAATTTTCTATTGTTTTTGTGTTTTTCTCAAAACAATTTTATATTGTTTTGTGGTTTTAACAATTTTCCAAAGCTATGTGTAGGTAACCAAGAAAGCATGGATGCCCCCAGCATTAGGTGGGGAATATACAAGGGCAGAAGCCACATGCTTATGAACAAGAAGGTGAAGTCATTGAGTTGCCCCCAACGTAAGATGGGAAATAACGAAAGACCACGTCCCTTACAAACGAATAGAAGAAGGCAAAGCTAGATCAAGGCTAGACAAGATGGTGTGCACAAGGAAACTCGAAGGCAAAACCAAGTCCAGGCCAAAGACAACTACCCTTCTAATCTAAGAATGCTTGTGAACAACGAATCCTCCCGAGGCGCCGGAAACCGGTTTTCACCCAAGGACTTGTCCAAAGTGCCACAATTGTGTGGTTTTCACTAGTGGACGACCTGTTTTCTCTTTTTCTTTTTCTAATTTTTTTATGTTTTTGTATTTTTTTAATTTGTGCCATGTTCAAGCATAGAACTTCTTAAGATGCATGGCGTTCATTGGCTCTCGGAGCTCATCACCATTGGGGTGAGCCAGTTTGTATGCCCGGTGCCATACTTGGCAACTATGACATAGGGTCCTAACCAGTGTGGTTCAAACTTCCCTTTCTTTTCTCACTCTGCTCTGGTGTTGAACTAGTTCTCCTTCATAACTAAATCACCCACCTCAAACTGGCGAGGGATGATTCTCTTGTTGTAGTTGCGGGAGATTCTGTGTTGATATACCTTTAGGTGATTAAGAGCGCAAATGTGCCTCTCATCTAGGAGCTCTAACTTAGCCAATCTTGCCACTCGATAATCTTCATCCTTATCCAAATAGTCCTGAAGAGAAATTTGCAGGGATGGGAGTTCAATCTCTAAAGGGATGATAGATTATGTCCTAAACACTAGGGAATATGGCGTCGCACCCGTAGGAGTGCGAATTGATGTTCGGTAGGCCCAGAGGGCTGGGTGGATTTGTAGGTGCCAGTTTCAACTGGTTTTTCTAACCATCTTCTCCATTATCCTTACCAAAGTCTTGTTTGTTGCCTTAGCTTGTCCATTACCCTGAGGGTAATATGGCGTGGACCATTTCAATCTGATTTGGAACCGTTGGCAAAGACCTTTCACAATTTTGTTCTTAAATGACTTCCCATTATCTGTGACAATGGCTGCAGAGATACCATATGGGCAAATAAGGTGATTCATGATGAATTTATAAATATGTGCTCCTGTGACATAGGTTAAAGGGACAGCCTCCACCCATTTTTTAAAGTATTATGTAGCTATAATGATATGTGTATGACCATCAGATGAGGTAAGAGTAAGCTTCCCTATTAGATCAAGTCCCCACTTAGAGAATGGCCATGGGGTAGTGATTGGTTGCAATGGTTGCGATGGAGCATGGATGAAATTTCTATACTTTTGGAAAAGCACACATTTTCTAACATAATTACAACAATCAGTTTCCATGGTGGGCCAATAGTAACCTACTCTTCACAATTTCTTAGTCAAGACCATTTTGTTTGTATGTGCTCGTAACTCCTTTGTGTACTTCTTTAATTGCCTAGATTGACTCCGTCACATCCAGACAACGTAACTGATTCCCATCGTAGCCATGACGATAAAGTATACCTCTTAAAAGGGTGTAACGGGCTATCTGGTGAATCAGCTTTGCTTTGCTTTTTAATGGGAGATATTGGGAGGAAAAGTACTATCCTTAAGATAGGTGAAAATGGGTTCGTACCACGAGGAATAGGGACCAACAACCTCACAAGCCAGGCAAGATTTTGGCATGTCATGCACGGGCTAGTGTAGATTTTCTATGAAAAATGGCATATCATTGTTCCCTAGTGGAATACGAAGCATAGATCCCACCGTTGTCATGGCATCTTCCAATCTGTTCTACGCTCTTGGGATCTACTCAAAGGTAATGTGCACAAAATACTCCTTCAGAGTTTCCACCAACTTCTTGTAAGGTATGAGCTTATCATCCTTAACTTTATACTCATCATTAACCTATTTGATGATTAGCTATGAATCACCTACAACATTAACATGTTGAATATTCCACTTGATGGCTAGCTTCATCCCTGCAATGAGTGCTTCATATTCTGCAATTTTGTTCGTGCAAGGGAAGGCCAGGCGGAAATCTTGTGGCATAGGATCACCCGAAGGAGTAATAAGGACCACTCCTACACCTGAACCATGAAACATAAAAGATCCATCAAAATGTATCTGCCATATGACAAATTCTTCAATGTAGAGAAAAGATGCATCTGGAAGATCCAAAATCAAAGGTTTTGTGCTTTGCAAAGGTGCTTCCACTAGCTGGTCGGCAAGTACTTGTCCTTTAACTAATTTTTGATGGAAAAATTCTATATCAAACTCACTGAGTAGAATGATCCAATTATCCATTCTACCTATGAGGGCAGGTTTGGACAACAAATACTTGAGTGGGTCGACCTTGGATATGAGCTTGGTCTTAGTATTTAGCAGGTAATGGCAAAGTTTCTAAAAGGTAAAAACAACGGCCAAGAAATCCTTTTCAATCTGAGGATAATTAAGTTCATAGGTGATGAGGGTGCAACTCAAATAGTACACTAATTTCTCTTTATGGCTAAGGTCATATTGGGTGAGCAGTGCACCAATAGCATATTGCGTAGCGGAAATATAGAGCAAAAGTGGTTCTCCTGGAGTGGGAGGCATGAGGACAGGTGGATTAGCCAGGTACTGTTTAAGCAAAGAAAAGGCTTGTTGTTGCTCGGGTCCCCAGATGAAAGCGACGTCCTTCTTAAGAAAATGAGTGAATGAGTGACATTTATCTGCAAGCTGGGAGATAAAGCGGCGAATGGCTTGAATTTTCCCTTGCAAGCTACGTAGTTGCTTGATATTCTCAGGTGGAGGCATTTTTGTGATGGCAGACACTTTAGCAGGGTCTACCTCAATACCTCATCTTGACACGATGAAGCCCAATAATTTCCCTGATAACACCCCAAAGACACACTTCTTGGGATTCAATCTGACTTTGTATTCCTGCAGGTGCTCAAAGATACGCCGTAAAATGATAGGATGATCTTCTCTTGTTTTAAAATTTCTCGGGATGTCATCCACGTAGTCTTCCATGATGTCATGAAAGATTACTGTCATGGCCCGCTAATAAGTTGCTCCTACATTCTTAAGGCCAAATGGCATCACCTGATAGTAGAAGGTTCCCAAGGAGTTGTGAAAGTTGTTTTGTGTTGGTCCTCCTCAGCGATTTTAATCTGATTATAACCCGAAAATCCATCCATGAGCGATAGCATTTCATATCTTGTTGTTGAGTCAACAATCATATCAATGTTGGGTAACGGAAAGTCATCTTTAGGGAAAGCCTTATTGATGTCTCTAAAATCCATACAGATTCAAATATCGACAAGTTTCTTCTGGATAGGAACAATGTTCGATATCCATTCAGAATAGTCAATTGGTCGGATGAATCCTGCTACAAGCAACCTTTCCAACTCTTCCTTGACCAACAAGGCCACTCTTGGATGCATCTTTCAGAGTTTCTGTTTGATAGGCTTGGCGTCTATGTGCACGACCAAAGTTGGATCTAGGCCGGGCATGTCTTGGTAAGACCATGCAAACACATCAATGAACTCTCGCAACAACATAGTGAACGTCTTTTGTTCTCTAGCTGAGAGTGATGCCCCCAATTTTACTATCTTGGGATCTTCTTCAGTACCAATGTTGACATCAATGGTTTCTTCGACTAACAATTTTGATAAATCCTCCATACGCGTAGGATCGGGAGGTAGGTTGAGATCTTCATCCAAGGATGTCTCTACGAGATTTTCATCCTTGGCGTGGTCACTTTGTTTTTCCTTTGATTTTCTTATTTGTTTATCAGCCAGTGCCTCAAAGAGGTTTTCACTGTGTGACTTGGACTTCGATTTTTGCTGAGGATTTTCTTTAGAACTCTTGCCCTCACTTTTCTTTAAATTTTGCTGACCACAAAGTTCAGCCTCCTCGCTAAAGTAGGCACAGGTGTCTAAGTCGATAAAGAAACCCTTCTTGTGATCTCCAATGGTAATTATATCCCTTATGCCCATGAACTCGTAATAGCCTCGTCGTTCTCGAATAAATATAGTGGCACATGACGTTATTCGTCCCATTTAACAAGGGAAGGGTACGTAAGGTCAAGGGTCGGTTTAGTGAGGGTTATGGTTAGGACAGCATTGTTCATGAAAAGGTTCATGGAGGGCAGATCCTCATATAGGATATAATGGGAATCTGTATCACTTTCTAGGTACTCGGAGCTATCCTCATGCTCATAACAAGTTGCATCTTGATCGTTGGGGTGTGCTCCATAAGGGTGAATCCCAATTCCATATATTTCTATTTTGAAATGTGGAAGAGGGACTAGTTCTCTTTGTCCTTGTTCATTCCTCCCACATCCTAGGCCTTTTTAGCCCATGGAGTACATCATTCTGCTAGATTTTTCATATTCCGAGGTTTGATAACAAGATGGCTGAGTGTCCTCAGGGACCCAAGTAGTAGGTGGATCAAGCAATTTTTCCTCAGCTAATAAGCCTCCAGGTAGGAATGACCCAATAGTGTGTTCCTCTCTAGGTCTCCTGAAGTGGTAGTTGGGTCGACCTCTAGTCTTGGGTGACAAGGAGAGGTCAGAAACCAAGAGTGCTTGTTGTACATTATACTCCCCATAGCCATATTCCAGAATTTTCATCTCCCATGAATCAAATGGAGATGTGGAAGTGGACGCCCCATGAGTGCAAGACCTAAGAGAATCTGAATCCAGTCGGGATTCCATAGCCTCAGACTGAAAAGGAATGGCCATATCCACGGAGGGACATGCGTATGTACCATTTCGTGTAAAGCTATTGAGAGCTCTACAATGAGCAAAGGGCTCTGAGTCTCCTGGTATTGTTACCGTATGTCCCTCATGCTTCAGACTTGATGCATTGATGAAATGTTGATGGCACGGCCTACATGGCATGGATCCATGGTCGGCCTAGAAGCATATTATATGGAAGTTCCAAGTCTAGGACGTGAAACTTCGTCTGATGGAAAGTGGGGCCCACCTCCATGGGTAGCGTAATGGTGCCTGCTGACTCTCTTTCCACGTTGTCGTATGTGGTGATAGTGATGATATGGGACTCAAGATCTACCTCTGTATGTCCCAATTGTTTGACTAATTTAAGCATGTAGATGTTCAATCCAGATCCGTTATCCACAAGCACCCGTTTGATTTTCCTACGGGTGACAACTACCTCAATGTATAAGGGAAGATTATGTTTAGGATTCTCAGTAGGGACCTCCCTATGGTTAAAAGTGAGATGCTCACTTGGTGCAATATTTTCCACCACGGCTTGAAGGTACGTAGGATCGACTTCTAAAGGCACTCCTGACCCCTGAAGAGTTTGATACAAAATGTCCTTATGCACATTGGATATCTTGAGAAGATCTAAGATCAAGATCTTAGCAGGTGTCCTCTCAAGTTGTTCTAAAAGGTTATATTTACTAGTTTGCGGGGTCAACAGAGAGGGTTCCAGAATCATGAGGTGGGCACACCTTGTTACCACAAAGTGTAGTCCTTTCCCTTGATCCGGATGGTATTGACACGGTCAGTAGGGGAGTGAATACATCTGATAAGTGAATCATAATGATTGTTATCTCTTTTGGTATACAAGTAATTTGCGGCTTTATAGGTTTGGGATGAGTCTCCCAATCTGGATTTGTCTTTTTCGACTTATCATGCTTAGGGAATGGTTCCTTATAAATCCCCATTTTCTTGTTAGGTGTTTGCATTTTTCCAGGGTTATCCACCTCTATCTCCCCATTATCAATGAGGTCCTGAATATAGTGGCAAAGCCGCAGACATTTGTTTGTCTTATGACCTTTAACGTGATGCATTTCACAATATTCATGCTCCTTATACCATGAAGGTTTAGGAGCATTGTCATCAAATGGTTGCATTGTAGGATAGGTCATCATGTGGGCTGCATCCAACTGTTTTAGTATGACAGACAATGGTTCATTGAGGGAGGTGAATGTTCGTCACTTTGGTGGTGGTTGAATTGGGCCCTTGGTCAGTTTAAAAGGTTGACTGGTTTAGACCGTTTGAACACGTTTGGAATTAGTGATTCCATCTCCCACCACGTTTTTGTTTTTGTTAAAGAACTTCAACTTTTTAGTGGGTCTGACACTTTGGTTGTCTTTAGATTGGGTTTTGAGGGTGCCTTTGGCAATGAGAGCCTTTTCTATTTGAATGCCTTTCTCGATAATCTCCTCAAAGGTGCGGACATAATGCATTTGGAGGTGCAAAGCTATATCTGGGTTGAGATTAAGGATGAAAATACTTCGACCAACCGCTTCTCAAGGAAAGCACAAGGGAAGTGACTAGCTATCCCTCTCCATCGTTGGAGGAATCTAGCGAAGGTCTCATTTGGGCATTGTTTTGTGCCGCACAAGCTGTCATGGTGACTTCACTCTCTATGTTATACGAGAAATGACACATGAATCTTTCCGCCAATTCTCGCCGGTAAAAATTGATCCTCGTGGTAAGCGCGTAAACTATTCCAATGCTTGACCTTTGAAACTCTTAGGAAAAATTTTGATGAGGTAATTATCACTATAAGACACCTCTTGACATGCTATGTAGAAATCTTTAACATGATCCCTTGGGTCTCCCTTTCCTTTGTATTTGTCAAACTTTGGCATATCAAATTTCTTTGGAAAGGGTTGAAGGGTCATTGTCTTGTCAAAAGGATAGGGGCATAGTTCTTTGTATTGGTATTTCCTAATACTCCATATATTGCTTTCTTGTATGCTCGCAAGTGTTGCTTTCATATATTTCACTTCTTGTGCGAGCAATTGTTCTCTAGTGGGAGAAGTTGGGATGTGTACACGATACCCCGTGTCTTCTTCTCCTTGGTTTTCTTGATGGATTTCGTGGATCCTAAACTTAGGCCTTGACTTTTGAACGTTCTTTTTGTGTCTTTCTGCACTGAAATTAAACAAAGCTAGTTGTCACTTAGGTTATTGAGTTTTTGTTGGATTGTGACTTGGT
Organism: Taxus wallichiana var. yunnanensis; assembly: GCA_018340775.1. Classification (NCBI taxonomy): domain Eukaryota; kingdom Viridiplantae; phylum Streptophyta; class Pinopsida; order Cupressales; family Taxaceae; genus Taxus; species Taxus wallichiana. The sequence continues at coordinate 51,168,497 of CM031235.1, forward strand.
TTGTGTCTTCTTCTTCTAAAGGTTCTTCCTCTTCGTATTGTGGAGGTTCTTCCCCTGTCTCATATTCTATCTTGTTTCTTCGTGGCACTTTGATGAGGGGTATTCTATGCCCTACCATTTTATCATTTTCTACGTAAGAAGTGGAAGCATGCCCACTGTTAAAATATCTTCCATATTGATAAGGGGGCGTTCTTCCTTAGTAGTGTCATTTGTAGGTAATATTGGTTCATTCTCAATGGGAAATTTGGCCCCTAATTCCACAACTCGTGCTAAAACTCTATCTTTGATTCTAAGGAGAAACTCATCTAATAGAGTGGGATCAAAATCAAAGTTCGCGTGTGGTGATTCTAATTCATTTCCACTATGATTGACCATCTCTTTAGTTTCCTTTTCTGCAAAAAAAAATGGCCCTAAGTCATGTCCAATGAAGGGGTTTGACCCTTGTCTATTAGAGGTCTCCCAAGCGTGCGCTTGTTGTTCCTCATATGTCTGTTTCTTCAACCCTAGACGTGTTTTGGGAGCCATGTTTTTGTGATAGTTTCACTAGGGTGAGTTGTAGATATGTGCAAAGCTTAGTGACTACCCCTAAGTGAAATGCAAAATGAAATTGCTAAGAGTATGAATATGTCAACAATGTGAGAATACCAATATGATAGAGTGATAAATCACCCGTGATACAAGCATTTGGTATTAAAACTTGATCAAAGGAAGTACTTCCTAGACTACGTTTCAAAAAGTAGTTTGCGTCGCAAGATGATCAACAAGATGTTTTCACTTATGCCAAGTTCAAGGAAATGAACAAAATGTAAGTAAATACAAGAAGTCAATGCGATCTCCCAATCAAGATATACGATGAGTGAGCTCAAACTCAATTAAGACCTATATCTCAAAAAGTGCCAATTACAATTCGCGAATGACACAACAATATCACCAAGATATGTTAACCCACTTTGCTAGAAAGTGAAGTATTGATATCGAGGTGTTATTGATATAACACGCACAAATGGTAACACCTAGCACTCTTTGAAATCAAGGTAATAATAGAACCGAACTAAAAATCTCAAAGTATAGCTAGGAATAGTTAAAAATGTGTGTAGCGTAACCGTACAATATAGGTATTTATGTCGAGTTTACAAGAAACAAGACGTAAATATTGAAATTGTAATGATACGAGACAAACAAGCTAACTCCTCTATGGAATTCTGCGGTGATGAACCATGCCTAACTACAATGATGATCTTGACGTGGGTATCAAGATCACAATGGCTACCAAATGACGTGAAAATACCTCCGCTCACTTTAGACGTTTAACTAACCAAGCCGCAAACATGGATGGGTGTAAACGGACATAAAAGTGAAAGAAACATTCAAATGGAAACACAAAGGTAATCACACCTCTTTTGATCAACAAAGTGTCAAAAGAATATGAAAGAAATAAATCAAGAAAAATGACGAAAAATGCTAGCCTCACTTCGGACAGAGTTTCTCCTCGCCCTAAGGCTAGTAAAAACTAGGCGAAAGTAATATGTCACACATTTCTCAAAAAGAAGGTTCACAACTCAACATTGTTTTAAAATGGTCAAAGTGGGCTCCTGGCCAAAGTATATTCTCCTAGGTGGTTCTCTCACCCTAGGTGTTACAAATTTTCCACGAGCAAGCGTAATTTACCCAAAAAGTCACACTGACTAGTTTGGGAGTATCTCGGCTTTACTTTACCCCCTTCAAGAATAGTAGGCAACTAGTGCATCTACATGTACTATCACTGGGGTCGCCACAATGGACAACTTGTAATGCTATCTCACAAAGGAATCACTAGTCAAGTAGGTAGTGCGGAGCACTTCTCATTTCATCCACAAGGTTCCCTCTTGCATGGACTACTTTGGGGTTCCTGGAACCACCCCCATTGTTGTAGCTTAAGGTGTTATGCCAAAGGGGTTATGTTCCAGTTGAGCAGAGAGGGACGTACCCTTTTCTGAAACCTACAATACAGTGTTTTGAATATGTTGTTCTTTTTATCTTGTTTAATTAGGTGTGGTTTACTTGAACACCTTTTAGCAACCTATATAACAATTGTATTAGTAGTTTTTGATTTCGTTCTGATTCCTCCTTTCTTTGACAAGCATTTTTAGGTCATGTACTCAAGCGTTAGTAGTTCTCCAAAAAAATCACATTATTTAAAGGAGGATTAAGAGTTGCTTTTGATTCTCAAGATCATCCAATGATGCAAGAGAAGAGAATACACAAAAAATAATCCAATATACCAAATGTTATAAAATGAAGACTAAATTTGTTTTTGATTCTCAAGATCACCTTAAGGTGTAAGATAATAGTATACACAAACTTTATCCCAACTATATAGAAATGGAAAACTTCAAATCAAAGGACTATTGAAAAATACTTTGTAAAATGTTCATTCCCTTAAACCAAAAGTGAAAGATGAAGTTTTCAATTTACCAAATGTTATAAAATGAAGAATAAAGTTTCTTTTGATTCTCAAGATCACCCTAAGGTGCAAGAGAAGAGCATACACAAACTTTATCCCAACTATATAGAAATGGAAAACTTCAAATCAAAGCACCATTGAAAAATGCTTTCAGAAAAGGTTCGTTCCTTAAGTAAAATGAATAATCAAATTTCCAAGTTTAATCCCAATGTTAAAAAGATATAGATCAAAGTTGTTTTTGATTCTCAAGATCACCAAAAGGTGCAAGATAATATCATACACATGCTTTGGTATAAATCGAGGAAGCATGGAAATACAACATTCATCAAAACATTAGACATGTTAGAAAATGACCAGTTTTAAACTAACAGAAAAACTTATAATTTTTGTAAGTATAAATCCAAAATTTATGTTTTCATTGCATATTTAACTTAAATACCTTTCCAACGCAAAAAAATGGAGTCATTTCGAGTTCGGGAGAAAAATTTATGGCCTTCAGAAGATGGGTTACGCATATGCTCTTATGCTCACAGGTATGCACTTGACATGCACTCAAAAATGTCAAAAATGTCTCTTAATCTGCAAAATGGGCAAATTTTTCCAACCAAGATTCAATTTTGACAACAACCCATCACATCAATATATGAATAGAAGACTCAACACTATCAAACATTAACATACATGCTCAAGAATTTAAAATTTTCAAGAAATTGACAAACTAACATATAGAATGATGAAAAAGTAAGCTCTAAAAATGAACACATGATGAAATCTTGAAATTTTCTCATCAAGATTAAATTTTGATAGCAACACACCAGAGTAATATGTAAATAGAAGACTCAGCACTATTAAACACTAACCTACATGCTCAAGAATTTAAAATTTTCAAGAAATTGACAAAACTAGCATGTAGAATGTGGAAAAAGTAAGCTCTACAAATGAAAACATGGAGAAATCTTGAAATTTTCCCATCAATTCCAATTTTACAGCACTTCACCTCCTTTATACCTACAAGGAAGACTCAACACATGCAAACTCAACAAAACAAGTTAAGAAAAACAAGTTAGATCAACATGTGTAAAAGAGGGTTAGTAACCAAAAATGAAACTTAACTACAAAAACTTGAAATTAAGTGCAAAGGACAATGGAGTAACTCCCACCAAGCATGCCAAATGTGTGCATGTATAATTTTATTAATGCTAAATCAAATGAAGCAAGAACTATCACCTAAAATAGTTCTACAATTTAGCTAAAACAAAGCATAAACATCATCAAGATAGAGAACTAAGCAAGATCTAAACTAACATTATAACTTTGAAAACATGAGATCAAAACTATTCATGCTATTTTAACATCTCTACTCTCCTAGATTACCAACAAGAACTAATGGGCCTATTTAGCTCCAATGGCAATCACAAAAAAATTGTTTGATCCTTAAAGAATACAAGAATAGGAAGTTTTAGCTCTTAACAATGGTGACCTCTCAAGAAAACAAAAGGTAAGCTCCTAGTTTCTTTGCTATATGCTTTGTGTTTGCTCTCTTAAGAAGTTTTAGGTGTAAGTAAAAGTTAGGTGGAGTACTCTTTATATAGCCCAAAGAATAAATGATTCAACACATTCTCATGAATGTGGGATAAAGGTAAAACATGATTAGGAATGGATAAGGTTGTTTTATTAAAGGTAACCTTACTTTAGAAGGGTTTAATTTATGCTTAGCAAGTCATGGGAGTTGGGGGGTGTTTTAATTAATCAAAGGTGATTAACTAATAGGTAGATGTAAGCTTATAGAAGATAATTAGAGGAATATTAGTACGATTTAGGCTATTATAAGGGGATTAAATCAATTAAATATTGATTTATTGGTTAAATGGAAGGGAAAGCTAATTAATTAATAATAATTAATTAGTCTAGGTAGAAGGGGTGATTTATTAACAAAAGGTCGTTAATTAGGGTATTTGTTGGATAGGCAACTTAATTAATTAGCTTAGTGTAATTAATTAATGATGATATGAGGGAAAATGAGTGTTTTTGATGATATGTCGTTGATTTGTGAGAAAGGGGATAATTAGCGCAATTTAAGTATTTAAATTTCTTGGGTGTAATTATAGGTGTCTATAAAGCTAAATATTCCTTGATTAAAATTTTAGGGTTAAGGGACCAAAACAATTAAATACCCAAGGTATTTAATTCTACAAAATCTAAGACAAGAGTAGGGTTTGATTATAGTGGGGAAAGGAATACATATTTAAAATCATCAGAGTAAAGTCTTACTTACCCACTCCCAGAACTCGGTTAAGAGTGTCTACAACTAGGTTACAAGACAACAGTTGTCACTAACAGGTTCCAGAACAATTCTAGTTTACTAGAACATACTTTTCTTTTATTAACAATTATTAGAGGTCACAAGGTCCAAAATTTAGGGTTAGAAGTTTTCAATTAGGTTCAGAGGGTAAATTATCACCATACCCACTCTCTAATGTCAGACTTATAGTTTTAAATTTATTTTTCTCACACTTAATGCATTCAAAAATTTCTTAAATCATTCCCATTGGATAGAAATTTTCCTCACCTTTCCAATGATATAAATAAGTCCTCCTAACTCCTTATAAAACTCAAGTTATGGGCTGGTGGGCCTTGGGGTGAAACTTTTCCCTTAAGAGTGGGCCCACAGGCCCAGGGATGAAAATTTTCCCAAAAGGGTGAGTTGGCGGGTCATGGGGTATCTTAACAAATTTCTCCTTTGTGTGGAGGTGAAAACAACTTTTCGCTCGCACCTTCGTTATGCCACCAGGGACACAAGTCGAGCTCCAAGCCAAAGTGGGGAGGAAATGAGGGAAGGGCAGCGCGACAGAGGTATTGAGGAAAATTCACCAAGGAGGGGGAGAGGGATGGGTTTGATGTGTAGGCCCACACGTCCGCAGAAGAGATTTCTCTAAAGCAAGGACGGGAGTGCAGGGTTGTGGAGGTTTTCACAAAAAAAATCCAAAAACAAAATTCCAAAAAGGATAAGGTTATGAGGGTTCCGCACCTCCACCGTGCCATGTGGCAGCCTATGATTGGCTACGGGATGGCGAGGGAATTTTAAAAATTTTCCCCAATATTTTTTTTTCCCAAAAAAATTTACTAAGTTTTTTCAAGGCAAAATTTCGGGGTCAGCAGCTCGGCCAGTGGAAAATTTTCCAAAAATTTGCCTACGAAGGAAAACTTCAGAGGGCCATAAATTTTGATAGAGATTTTAGTTTTGGGAAAACGAGGACTTTCTAGAAATATCTCAACACCCTCTTTGCAAAAGAATCATTAATTTAAGATTTTGATAAAGTTTAAGGGGTAAATTTTAAGAAAACGGCTCTACAAGCGTTTTAAAAGTAAACTGATAAATTTTAACTTACAAATTTTATTCAATTTGATCTTCTCCTTCACTCCACATGCCAAACAGACATGGAGGATTGTTCTAAGAAGGATTTAGGATGTTCTAGGAAGGTAATTTTACTTGATTGATTTTCCAATTCAAATTTTCCAACAATTGACAGAAAAAGACTGCAAAACAACTGTGAAAGGTTTGGGCCCGATTTTGCAATGTTTTTAATTATTTCCTTAAGTTTTTTTGTCAAATTGAGTTCATGGATATCATAGCATGCTAAATTTTAATGTTTCAATGTTGATTATTTTTTACTAGGTTCGAATTGTGCATTTTAGAGAAATTAATTGTCAGTTTTACAATTTAAAACAGAGATCAATTTTCTAATGGATCTGGTTATCATTGTTTTCATCTTCCAAATATGAAAATTCATTTCTCTTCTATTCTAATACATTTATTGGATTCAAATCAAACTATTCTAAACCCAAAATGCAATTCTGATTCCACTTTTACACATTTCTAAAAGAGACAAAATATTGTATTTTTCTCACACACATTTCTTCCTTTCAAACAGAGATTCCAAAACATTGATATAATCAGTTTCAATTTACAATACAATTTGGAAAAAGCATTTCATTCATTCATTGATTTCAAAATGCAATTTTACAACTTCTTTCTTTTATTCCTTTCAAATTTTATCATACAGATTTCATTTCCTTCACATTCCTTCAAAGCAAAAACATGGTCTGTTTCTTTTCATTTCACTTACAAATTTCATAATCCATACAACATTTTTCCATTCCAAAACATTTACAATTTCATCCACTTCAAAGTGGGAAAGGTTACAAAAGAATTTATTTCACAAGGGACTGTCAAACTTTCTTTCTCCTCTGCTCCAAAACCACAACATGCGAAGTTCCATTTTCTTCCAATTTGATCACAACAAAAGTGGGGGAAGGGAAACACTCTCCACCCAACCAAGACATCCAATGAAAGGAGAATCCATCCTTCATCATTGGCCCCCGAGCCCTAACCACAATGCAATAATAAATGTGATCCAACTCATGGCAACAACAGGCTTCCACAAAACATACACACAACAATCTTTCAACATGCACATTCAAATTAAAACATAGTCCAAAAAAACAACAGTTTTGCAACCACATGAAAGACAGCAAACAAAACTCAGGCTTCTTCATTGCAAGACAAAGGAGCAAGAGCTTTGGGTGAAGCTACTTATTCCTCTAAATGGGAATTAGGCATCCACCTATAACAAACTACCAATATAAAACATCACACATATCCTTATGCCCCCACAATACCTCCTTATGCCCCCATAGATTTCCTTATGCCCCTACAAGTAAGAAATGCAAGCTATTTCTTTTATGGTGGATCCCAATCCCAAACTCCCTCCATAAGAATTTTGATGCCACTGGTATTCCCTTATGCCCCCCCATATGGATTCCCCATAGCCTTCTCCTACACCACTCCTAGGAAATCTACCCACAGCCCACAACAATAACAACATACCAGCATTTACATATTCATAAAAGGGAAAAGAAGAGTATTTCCAAGAGCCAAGATCTTACCTCTCCATGATGGAGTTTGTTCTAAAACAACAACTTTCCATGCCAAAATATAGTCTCAAAATCAACAAGTTCTATCCCAATGCAATCGATCCAACAGCCAAGCACAAACATGTAACAATCTTCCCAAAATTTCCTCCAAAGCAAAATCTCCAATCAACAAGAAAATTTTCCGCAAGGAAGCATTCCCAAAATTTCAACAACCCAAAAAAAGCAAGGGGTTATAATTTTATAGAAGAGGGGAGATAAGAGGATGAGGTGGATCCATGTAGGATTCCACATCACACATCCTCAACTCCAAAAAAAAAAAATTCAAATTCATTCTCCAATGCATAATAAAGAGGTGGGTGAATAATATGACAATAAACTTACACACTCCAAAAATCCCACACCCTAAAGGACTGAATTTAATAAAATGTAAGAAGAGTGTAATTAAAACTTACAATATGATTTATAAAAATGCATTAAATATGTCTAAAATCAACCCTCCAACCAGAGGTATGGTTGGTAAATAAAATTAAGAGGTATGGGACAAGTTTTACTTGTCCCACAAGCCTCCAAAAACAGCCTCCAAGGACAAATTCGAGTTTCCAAGAAGGTGGAGTGTTTCATACTCCAAAATCTGACTTACACATCACTTACATATTTAATACAAAATCCAAAAACTTCTATAATTACTTTCTTCCATCCCAAATTGATTTATTTATTTATTTTAACAATATGATTACTCAAATTAATTCTCCACAAGTAACAGAATGATGAAACAGGAAATGCATCACAAAAATAAATACATGCAAACAATAATAAAAAGGAACCACATAATAAATACACAAATCCCTTGGTCACATTCAAAGGTGATCCCCCCATGGGAATCCCTAACACTAACAAATACACATACAAACAAAACATGTTGGCATGGTGACCTTGTTGAATTCATCTAGAATTCCAATGTGGTTGGTCTCCAATCCCCCAATGTTTGTTGAGATTTTTTAACCTGTAAAACACAAATACCTCCTTCGGCCTTGTGGCCATATCAGAACATCCAAAATGAATATAAATATAATTCCAAAATCATCTATATAAATGGATCACAACATCATCAAAGTAATAACTATATCATTTGTAATTTAATCATCAACTATATCATCATCAAATAATTTCCATTTTCTAAGTTTACTCAAAATATCAAATATCAGATGTCCGAACAACATTCATAATATATCCATGTCAAATATTATATCATCATCCACATATGAAGTGTCTCTAATAATCATCATGAATCATAACTAAATCAAGATCAACGATAATCCATGGTCCAACATCTAACATCATACTAAATCAAAACCATAATAATGTCCATCATATAGTCTATAGTATCATGATCAGTAATAAAAGGTGTCAAAGGGAAGTGGGCACTACATCCCCCTCCCCTTAGACTCGACTTCCTCCTGGAAGTCACAAGAACAGATGTGGAAAACAATGCAATAGAGAAAGGATCATACCCTTTTGGAATTGTTTTTCTTCAAACAAGTGTGGGTCTACAGAACTCAAGTTTGGTCCAATGTAATTTAACAAGAAGAAGGAAGATTGCAAGGGATGAATTCTACACTTTCTCCAATTAAGGTTGTGGACATTCAATTCTAAGGAGTAACTCTACGTGGCCAAACAAGTTACAACACATAGCATCAAAACATGAAAAGGTCCAGGGAGCCCCAAGAATAACCACCAAGTAAGGGAATTACATGGAGAATTTCCATAAACTTGAGATGACCACACAGTTTCCCCTTGATACAACATACTGCAATAACAAAAGTTAAGGTTTCTACATGTTTAAGCCATGATTTCAAAGTTTGTTGTCTAGACAAGGCTAGCAAAATCAACTATGACCAAATTTGCACGAGGAACAAGTCTACTCAAGGTTTCACAATTTGAGAATCACACAGGAGGAGGTGGATCAACAAGGACATCTAAATCAGAAAACATTTAAAATCAAGTAACTATTCCAAGAAGGCACTTATATAATCTCGAGAGGGTACAATTAACTTTTCATGGTAATAAAAGCGAATTCAAGACCATAAGTTTTCCAATAGTCTTATTTTTACACTTTTGTTTTAAGAATCAAACACACCACACTAACCAAATCGAAGAAAGTCAACCATTTAGCAAAAGAAAAATTTATATATTTATATCTCTCCTAGCAACTAACATATCAATACAAGTACCATACATTATAGCACAATGGGATTTATTTATCTTATTTCCTACTCAAGCTTGGAATAACCATAAAGAGAGCACAAAGAACACCAAGGACCACTCAAGGTTGCTAGGGAGAAGAACAAGTAACATGGGGTCCAATTACAATCCAAGGGTGCATCGTATCAAAAGAAAATAACATCATCTTGCACTTTCCATCCTAGTGGAAAAGGGACAAAAGCAACAAGGTGACCCAAGAAAATATGAAGAAAATAAGACTTCCCGAAGTTATTTTATATCCTTAACATATGTTTCCTTAATATTACAATAACTTAGGTCTCCAAGGACAAGACAACACGCAAGGGGGTTACTTCTCAAACAACAGATAAGTCTCAATCCAAAAGGACCACAACTCACATTCGTCGAACTATGGGACGATAAGGGTATGATGACCCAAAAATCCCACAAGAAAGGAACATACATCTACGAACAAGAAGTACTAAGCAACTAGAACACATTACTATCCATCGGGGTTTCACAATTTCAGGTAGGCGACAGAACTACAGGTTCAACTATACATTATACTCAATACACATAAATTTTACCCATTTTATAAATCAACTCATTAAGTCAAAAGTTATAGCTTTTCTTGTTAAGAACATTCCTTTCATGTTTCCTTAGTTACAAACTTCCTTCTATTATGACATCACCAGTTTATGTTATAAAGAGCACCACTAAGGTGGGCATGATGTCTTACCATTCTGTAAAGGTGAAAAAGAGAAAAAGTATTTATTTTACTCCTAGGGGAGGTAGATGGACAAAGTTTTTTTTTTCCTTTTTGTTCTTCTACATGGTTTTTATTCCTTCTATTAATCTACTAAGGTTAAAGCAAGGACCATTTTCTCTTTCTATGTTCCAGTTTATTTGTTTAAGCTTCAAGGCCAAATCTCCTCAATTTTAGTTTTATGATGTTTTGGTTGAGTCATCTTATCAATCAAATTTTAAGGAGAAGGAAGGTTTGAACATATCACATAATTTTGTTTATGGGAAAGAGATATAAATCAACACACCACATTTTTTATTTTGAAGGAACAAGAGACATTTGTCATAGAAATCACATCATTAATTTTTGTAAGAACTAGGAAACAATGAACCAACATGAATCACACCAAGATTTCAAAGATTCACTGAATAATTTCAAGCATCATTAAACATTCTTAGTGGATCTCCATAAGCCTCATATGAAATTTTCAAGGAAGGCTCATTAAACAGGTATAATCTTACTTTTACAAATCTATTAAGGTTTAACATTTTTTGTTGTTTAGGGTCATAGCATTTTACTCCCCCGATAACCAAAGAATGTTTTCCAATCAATTCTCATGTCCTCACAAGATACCACCAGCTAAGCAACCAGATGACAATGAAACTTTACTCCAAGGACACCACTTCCACACTCGAAAGCATCAAATGCCATGGGACAACCAAATAATTTACCAAATCATGGACTTTACCGCCAAGATTTATGGTTTTTAAAAGAGGAAGTACAATATAATCACCATCGATATTAACTATTAAGATCTACCAAACTAACATCTCTAAGAGAAAGGTCTAAAAGACCCAAAGCATCCATAAGTGTTTCCAAGTAACCCAAAGATTAATAGGTCATAGAATGTTATTCATAGTAAAGTAAATTTAAGGTAAGGGTAGACTTATTTATAAGTCAACAGAGTAAAACAAGTACACTTAAATAAACACACTTTCTGAAAGGGCTTAAATCTATCCATAATTACAAAGATGCATACATTCCATGAGTCAAAACATTCTATGATACAACTAGGAACCCATGATACAATTTAACATGCCATCGATGAAAAGTCACTATCAAAACAAACACTTTTCCAAAGAACATTTACAAATAACCAAAAAGGCAATCCAATCCTAAAAAAATCTAAAATCCCATAATTAAACACTTCTACTCCGATGAGGGTCAAGCTCTTACCAGATTGTAAGAGAATCACCACTACCACTGTTAGACTGCCATCTAGACCGCACTACACAAAAAATTCCTTTCTAGCAAGGTCAAGCAACGAAAGGGTCACTCTAAGATCTTAGACACACTCAAGGTTTTGTGCATCCATAGCCAAGGCATAACTTAACGCACCTAAGAAGACATTCTAGGCACCTAGGGTGTACCCCCATATGACAAAATATTATGAGACAAACAACGTAGAACCAGCTCAACAACATGCAAGTGAGAATCACATAACATTTGGCTAAGTAGCCAACAACATAATGAGCTCTGAGTCACTAATCAAAATAAAGTCCAAGAAATATCGGCAATCAAGAAAAGTGGCTAAGTAGCTGCATTACAAAGTTTGAAAATTCTTGCAAAAATTATAAATAAATAAAAGATTCTTAGAGCTTCTCAATCCAATCATAAAATAAGATGTTGGTCCTTGATAAAATAATCACAAGATTACGAATGTAAAACACAAAATTTAACACCACATTCACTCGCAGCCCTTCATGGCTGCCAATAGGGGTACTCTGCCTCGAGGTTAGTTCCAAGAACATATATACAAGATTGGGTCCTAAACGACACCCAGACTTAGTGTCCACTCTCTCACACGGGTAACAAAATGGAAAACTAACAACCAAACCCTCTTCCCTAACCACTGAAGGAAGGAAGCTCTAAACAACTTCTAATTAACTCTTCCCGACCCAGAACACAACCACTATTGTCCAACCACAAAAATCACACCATATAACTTATCATTCCAACAACATCAATAAAGAAGGGTCTCAACAAAGGGCTTAACGCATCATACAATTAAATCAAGTTTTAGGACTTGTAAAACAACACATTTTCAAAGGGGAACCAAGTTTCCATTATACTAGAAGTTCACAAAAATAATTTAATCTGACATTCTTAGTTACCCCAGGTTTAGAAAAAATGTCACTAAGCAAGCACAAAAACCCAAACAACTTGTTATTTTATTATGATTTTATTTCTGGCAGTTCAAATGAACGGAGTAATGTAATATTTCCTCATACTTGTTTCTTTTTCAATTTTCAAAGAAGGTTGTTTTCTAGTTTTAAAAGTGTGTTAGGTTTAAAGGTCATGTCTCAAGTTTTCTAGTGTGCCCAAGGGTCCAAGTTTTTGAACCACTTTGCTCTAATACTAAGTGTAAGCTGTAGACACTAAAATTAGGTCACACTCCCCTTTGGTCCCTCGACAAATAGGCACCCTTCATCACATTCACCTAGCCATGACCCCCTTCACCCCACTAATATTAATTTAATTAATTTAATTAAATTAATGCATTATCCTCACTATATTTATTATTTAAATATCTTATTTTAAATAATATCCACACATACACTTCACTTAGACACCTCATCAAACCAACTCAACCTAAGACCTATTCTTAGTAAGTTGTCATAACTAACTAAGACTTATCCAAACCCTAAAAATCAATGCCTACATTCCCTCTAACCACATTCCCACATGTTCACAAGAGGCTCTCAGTCTAATCCGTAGGATAATGGCATGAGATCCAAGGAAATCAGGAGGATCTCCCTAGTTTAGTAAACCTAGGAAATCCCACCTTGACCGACATCGGTTACCCCTAACCGTCACCAGTTAAGCCAAACCACCGTCAGTTACCCCTTTTAACCCCTAAACTACCTTATTCTCAAGGTTGGAAAACATTGGGAGAAATTTGATGAGCAAGAACACATCTCAGAGAGATAACACATCTTCAGAGAGCAAATTCCAACGAAAACTTGCATGCAAGGAAGGAGATTGAGCATCTTCTCCTACACAACCATCCCAGCCATGATCTAATCTATCCAAGAAAAGAGGAGTGTACATGCAGCCCATGCAGAAGATTTTCTTTAGTTGGTGATCACTTGCAACCTTCAAACCCCTCATCAACACCTCCATCCCTCACACATAGGCATTCAAGACTAGAATCCAAGTAAGTATAACATCATACTTTCTTGGTTTATTTCATTTCATCATCATTTTATCATCCATTGTTTATCTTGCCCCTATTGAACTTCTTCTCGACATTTTCACCTCCATATACCCATTAAAACCTCACAAAATCCTACTCTAGTAACCCAATATTTCACCCCGACTCACCAAATTCCTTTGTGCAATCACAAAGGAGACCATAGCTTGTTTTGTGACATTTTCAGATCTCACAGTAACCGGCACCGGTTACACCTAACCACCATCGGTCACCCCTGACCAACACCGGTCTCTGTATTTGCCCACACAGCCTAGAACAGAGACCTACCCACCAAATTTCATCTCACCCCCATTCACCTATGATCTACCCGAGACCTCTATCAAACCTGTAGAGACCCAGAACCAATCATTTGACCTTTGGATTCTATTCTAGCTTAGCTTGTTAGATTAGATCTATTTCTTATTGTGTTTTTAAGTGATATACCTAAATCATTTTAAATAACAATAGGATTTACTTTGTTTACAGCATTAAATTGTTTAAAACAGTGGACTGACAACCATCTAAGAAGTATCATACTTCCCGGATCTAGCATACATTAGGTAGTTCACTGCCCATATTGTTTAATTCCTTCTGGTGGTCTTATTTTCATTACAGGTAGTTCCTCCTAGCGAAAAGGAAGCTCTCACGATCAGCTATGGATCATAAAGTTATACGCATGTAACAACCCATCAACCAACATTTGATCAGGTATTCCTCCTACGCTCGTTACCCTATCTATTTCATCAACACTTCAAAGAAACAATCTAAGAATTAGGTGAAACATTTTGGCACGCCCGGTGGGACCTATCCAGGGTTATTTGCATTTAATTCATTCCTAGGAAAAAATTGTGTGTTTGTTTCCCTTCTAAAAAGCATACACACTAATTTTCTTCTTTGGTAATCCACCTCTTCTTTCTATTTACTCTAAAGGAAACTTTTTCTTTTGGTGTGATTAAAAAGAACCATTTCTTCATGTTTTAAGTGTTGTAGTGAAAGAGCATCCCTCTTCCTCTTCATCTTATTATGTCATCCAATTTCACATTTTCGATTTAGGTTTAAAAATAAGTGTATTTCATTCTGATTTATTACATTAGCTCACATTAATTGAGGGCAACCTATACATTGGAAGTCATGCCCAGCTGATGGTTGACAAACAAATCGTAGAAAAGAACTTCTATCCTTTTCTCTTTCTCTAAGTCTTACCAAACCACACAAAAATTTAAAATACATATTCTTAAACAACATCCTACCATGGAAGAAGCTATAGGTGATCACATGATCACGGCACAGTGGGCACCCAACTCACTGCTCTGTCGAGTCATACTTCAGAGTGAAGCCCACCCCCACCATAACATACCTGAAACCTCACCTTTTAGATCTCCTTCTTGTAGGAAGCCATCCTCACCAAAAACTCTATTTCACAATTCATGTGTTAGTCCCTAAATAGCATAAGCTAAACAAACATAATAGAAAAGGCACTCCTAGGATTGCATTTTCTTAGTGTTTTTGCTTGGCTTGCGTTTTGAGGTGAGAGATCACGTTCGTCACTTTTTTTTTTGTTCATCCTTGCATGCTCCTCATCACAACTAGTGTATTATGGCTTCAAATAAGTGTGCATGGGCCATATCATCATCATTCTCAGAATTATGGGTCTGATTCTACATCATATTTTAATTCACAACCACTTTCTTTCATCACTGTTTCAATTTCACAATAATCGTCGTCGGTTACCTCTAATCACCATCGGTTATACCCAACCAACATCGGTTCAGGTCCTTTTGCTAACCTACTCAAAAGGAAATTTTACTTCACTTTCTTCCACTTTTCACAGTCTCTGTCACTGTCATTATTCCCATTGACGTTTTAAACATCCCCAGATTTGGCATACTTGTCAGATTTTACCTTTTGCCTCGTTGTTTACTCACTATCATTTTCTACAGTAATTGGCAGTGGTTACCCCTCACCGGTGTTGATTTTCCCTAACTAAAGATCGGTTATCCTGTTTCACATTCTAGCCACCATTTGGTACTTAATCTACTTTTTGTCACCAGATTCACATGCTCTGTTGTTCTCTATGTCATTTACAGAGAAGAATCCCTACCTGATCAGTACTGGTTCACATGGTGCTATCCTAAAGACAAGCAAGTGCCCTTGTATTTCACGTCCGTCGTCAACCACTCCCACCTAGTCCTTCACCACCTTCTATTTTATCACCAGCCATGGATCCTATCCACCTATTACTATCGCTAATTCTAGGAGATGAGGAGTTCACACAACTCCTTGACCGAGAACCTTATCACCTTGTAGTTTTACCTTTCCCACTCGTTCACTCGAGATGCCTCGAGTCAGTTGATATATGGCATGCTCATATCTATCCCTCTAACTCTCACACCCACTCCCGCATCAGCTCCATCCGCTCGTGTTTCGCATCCACCTTACCCCCAGTCATTTCACAATTAGGTCCTATACCTGCTATGACTGCCACGTCTGCTACCTCTGTGGCACCCATTACATCCACCATACCCTTGACGACTACCCCAAACACAACCTCATCCACCCCTAATGTCTCACACATACCTATAGCTACATTACCACCTCTAGTTTCGGTGACCCCTACCCCATTTCAGAACGTGGTTCTTTCCATTCCACAATCATTAGCCCCTATTACCACTAGGGTTACCACGACCCTTCCACCCCCATATACATACTACCAACAACCTCATGTTTCATCCATTATTCATTTCGGGTACGTACCCCTATTTCACTACCTTCTTCTCCACCACCCTACATGGCAGCCCCATACACTAGAGTGCCACCCCTGTTATATGCCCAAAACCAACCTTCTCATGCTATGGGAGGCATCCAATCATCACAACCCACCAATGACCTAATTAAATTGATGTTGGACAAGATGCAAACATTGGAGGCATTGGTTTCCATCTCCCACAACACTCTCACCTATGACAAGATTTGCAATGAGCCTATTCACCCATCCATTCCTATCTGTTCATACCCTGTGCATTGGGAAATTCCTAAATTCAATCATTTCAATAGCAAAGAAGACCCACAATAGCATTTGTGGTCATTCAAACATGGGTGTTATCTAATCACTCATGATGATGCCTTGCTTTTGAGAACCTTTCCCATGTCCCTCACTGGACATGCATTAGATTAGTATAGTGGGTTACCTAAACACTCTATATTCTCATTCAATCAGGTAGCCCAAACCTTCTTGGATCATTTCTCTATCAATATCATCAAGAAGGTTACCATGACTGATCTATATTCCACATGTCAGTATGAGGATGAATCTGTCGTAGATTTTGTCGCTCGTTGGGTAAGTGCAGGAAGTTGATGGACAAATATAGGGTCATCCGTGGACATCATATTGCAAATAACAACATAATATCAACTTGTAGGGATTATTAGCAATACATACACTCAAAATTAGACAAAATTATAGTAATATGAATCGTAGCATCCAGAATCTAGTTTCTAAAATACTAATTTTTGTAAAAATGGACAAGATTAGCTATATTAAACACTCAAAATTCAATGACTTTTTTTTTTTTAAACGCCGATAAGATTATAGTCCGTTTGCCCACAATTTGGATGACCAAAAATTGATATATATTTTTTTCCTTTGGTGAGAAGTTATATGCCACTATTTATCTTGGGATGGATTTTATTTTGTATTTTTTTGAGTAATATTTTATTTTTTATGATTTTTTCCGTGA
This sequence comes from Taxus wallichiana var. yunnanensis, assembly GCA_018340775.1. Lineage (NCBI taxonomy): Eukaryota > Viridiplantae > Streptophyta > Pinopsida > Cupressales > Taxaceae > Taxus > Taxus wallichiana. Next base: position 51,185,830 of record CM031235.1, read on the forward strand.
AAGTGGTATGAAAACATAAAGAAAACAGAGCACTTTCCGTTTGCCCGCCATAACTTCATCAAAAAATATTGAAATCAAATAATTTTTTTTTGAACATGTATATAATTTCACCATGGTTGGGATGGTATAAGTTTTATCACATTATAATAAGTGAAACAAATTTTGCAGTCTTAAACGTAGACATAAACATTCACAAAAAGTGTCTTAAAGACCTACTATTAGTAAAAAATTATAAAATGATATTTATCCTCTTCTATTCACTTTAAAATCAGTATTTATACAAAGCTAATAGTCTCCCCTACACAATGGTACCATTTTTATGACATAGTTTTTACTTTTCGGCATGGTTCAAGTCCACGGAAGACTAAATTTGATGTTTTGTTGTTTTTAATGTAAAATTCAGGATTTGATGTCCACTTAATTGTCCCCCAACTTGGTGCACTTACCCACTGGCACAACCTAATCAATCAACTTACCTTCCAACTGCCACAAACTAAACTCATCAAGCTCTTCACACGGGCTTGCTAGACATATCTCCCCAACCTTGCAGGTCCAAACCTTTCAAACATTCGATGAGGCATTCACTATGGCATGAAAGTTAGAGATTCGGGCCATCAAAGAGAAGAAAATCCAATTACACAATAAGAATTCGACATTCAAGTTGAATGATACCTCTTCTTCTTCCAAACCACAAACCAATTATTCAAAAGCTAAGGAAACTACTAACGCAGGTGGTACTCAAGGTTGTCCCAACTCATTCGAAAAATCAAGGCTACACCCTCATCTAATCTCTCACATGTCCAAACTTTTTAATTCAGACGAGAGCAATGAAAATATACCCCAATTGGGGAACCTTACTCTTTTGTCTTAGAAAAGCTTATCAAATCCAGAGCCATCACCCTTCCACCTATAAAACCACACCTTTGGTTTTGACCCTACTCACCCCATGCCCGCATGGTATAAAGAACATGATTTCTATAACTATCATCAAGTAAAGGGTCATAGTGATGGCAACTACATCACTTTCAAAAATATTGTCTGAGAAATTCTTGAGAAAGGCGAGTTAACTGTGGATAATCCCAACGCCACCCCCAACCAAAATCTACAAATCTTCAAAACCATTTCCCCACCATACCCCTTCATCCAAGCAAACTAGTGAGACATCAACTCATGATACCTATACCCGCGAGGTCCACGCTATCTTTAGTGACGTACTTGTCACCTCCCAATTGCCTCACATCCCTTCCATAGAGGAAATCCTAGCCCAAAATCCTCCTACGCATCGAACAAACCTCCCTGTTCCTTCACCCACGAGAGGAACACATTTCATCTCCTTCATCACCAATGGAGGGTCTTCCAATAACATTGAGCCCATCTCACCCCTAGCTTCACCACTTATAGAACCCTTACCAAAGCAGGGGCGGGAGTGCAGGGCCGCGGAGGTTTTCACAAAAAAATTCCAAAAACAAAATTCCAAAAAGGATAAGGTTGCGAGGGTTCCGCCCTCCACTATGCCATGTGGTAGCCTATAATTGGCTATGTGCCAGCAGGAGAAATTTTTAAAAAATTCCCCAAAAAAAATTTTTTGAAAAAATTTCTTAAGTTTTTAAGGGAAAATTTCGGGCCGTGGGCCCGCCAGGGAAAATTTTCCCAAAATTTTCCACCTAGGGAAGGAAAACTTCAGAGGGCCATAAATTTTGATATAAAGTTTAGTTTTGGGCAAACAAGGACTTTCTGGAAATCTCTCAATGCCCTCTTTGCACAGAATCATTAATTTTAGATTTTGATAAATTTTAATGGGTCAATTTTAAGAAAACGGCCTGCAGGATTTTTAAAAGTAAACTGGTAAATTTTAACTTATACATTTTGTTTAATTTGATCTTCTCCTTCACTCCACATGCCAAAAAAACATGGAGTATTGTTCTAACAAGGATATAGGATGTTCTAGAAAGGTAATTTTACTTGATTGATTTTCCAATTTGAATTTTCCAACAATTGATAGAAAAAGACTGCAAAACAACTGTGAAAGGTTTGGGCCCGATTTTGCAATGTTTTTAATTATTTCCTTAAGTGTTTTTTTGTCAAATTGAGTTCATGGATATCATAGCATGCTAAATTTTAATGTTTCAATGTTGATTATTGTTTTCAGGTTCGAATTGTGCATTTTAGAGAAATTAATTGCAGTTTACAATTTAAAACAGAGATCAATTTTCTAATGGATCTGGTTATCATTGTTTTCATCTTCCAAATATGAAAATTCATTTCTCTTCTAGTCTAATACATTTAGTGGATTCAAATCAAACTATTCTAAACCCAAAATGTAATTCTGATTCCACTTTTACACATTTCCAAAAGAGACAAAATATTGTATTTTTCTCACACACATTTCTTCCTTTCAAACAGAGATTCCAAAACATTGATATAATCAGTTTCAATTTACAATACAATTTGGAAAAATCATTTCATTCATTCATTGATTTCCAAAGGAAATTTTACAACTTCTTTCTTTTATTCCTTCCAAATTTCATCATACAGATTTCATTTCCTTCACATTCCTTCAAAGCAAAAACATGGTCTGTTTCTTTTCATTTCACTTACAAATTTCATAATCCATACAAAAATTTTCCATTCCAAAACATTTACAATTTCATCCACTTCAAAGTGGGAAAGGTTACAAAAGAATTTATTTCACAAGGGATTGTCAAACTGTCTTTCTCCTCTGCTCCAGAACCGTAACATGCAAAGTTCCCTTTTCTTCCAATTTGATCACAACAAAAGTGGGGGAAGGGAAACACTCTCCACCCAACCAAGACATCCAATGAAAGGAGAATCCATCCTTCATCATTGGCCCCGAGCCCCAACCACAATGCAATAATAAATGTGATCCAACTCATGGCAACAACAGGCTTCCACAAAACATACACACAAGTAATCTTTCAACATGCACATTCAAATTAAAACATAGTCCAAAACAAAACCACGGTTTTGTAACCACATGAAAGACAGAAAACAAAACTCAGGCTTCTTCATTGCAAGCCAAAGGAGCAATAGCTATGGAGGAATTTTTTTATGCCTCCCAATGGGAATCAGGCATCCACCTATAACAAACCACAAATATAAAACATCACACATATCCTTATGCCCCCACAATACCTCCTTATGCCCCCACAAGTAAGAAATGCAAGCTATTTCTTTTCCATGGTGGATCCCAATCTCAAACTCCCTCCATAAGAATTCTTATGCCCCCACATGAATTCCCCATAGCCTTCTCCTACACCACTCCTAGGCGGTCTACCCACAAGCGCACAACAATAACAACATACCAACATTTACATATTCATAAAAGGGAAAAGAAGAGTATTTCCAAGATCCAATCTCTTACCTCTCCATGATGGAGTTTGTTCTAAAACAACAACTTTCAATGCCAAAATACAGTCCCAAAATCAACAAGCTCTATCCCAATGCAATCGATCCAATAGCCAAGCACAAACATGTAACAATCTTCCCAAAAGTTCCTCCAAAGAAAAAGCTCTAATCAACAAAAAAATTTTCCCCAAGGAAGCATTCCCAAAAGTTCAACAACCCAAAACAAAGCAAGGAGTTCTAATTTTATAGAAGAGGGAAGAGAAGAGGATGAGGTGGATCCATGTAGGATGCCACATCACACATCCTTAACTCCAACACAAAATTCAAATTCATTCTCCAATGCACAATAAAGAGGTGGGTGAATAATATGACAATAAACTTACACACTCCAAAAAGTCCACACCCCAAAGGACTGAATTTAATAAAATGTAAGAAGAGTGCAATTAAAACTTACAATATGATTTATAAAAATGCATTAAAAAGGTCTAAAATCAACCCTCCAACCATAGGTATGGTTGGTAAATAAAATTAAGAGGTATGGGACAAGTTTTACTTGTTTACTTGTCCAACAAGCCTCCAAAAACAAACTCTAAGGACAAATTCGATTTTCCAATAAGGTGGAGTGTTTCATACTCCAAAATATGACTTACACAACTCTTACACATATTTACACATCACTTACATATTTAATACAAAAGCCAACAACTTCTATAATTGCTTTCTTATATCCCAAATTGATTTATTTATTTATTTTAACAATATGATTGCTCACATTAATTCTCCATAGTTAAAAGAATAATGAAAGTGTAAATGCATCACAAAAATAAATACATGCAAAAAATAATAAAAAGGAACCACATAATAAAATACACAAAGCCCCTTGGTCACATTCAAAGGTGATCCCCCCATGGGAATCCCTAACACTAACAAACACACACACAAACAAAACATGTTGCCATGGTGACCTTGTTGAATTCATCTAGAATTCCAATGTGGTTGGTCTCCAATCCCCCAATGTTTGTTGTGATGTTTTAACCTGTAAAACAAAAATACCTCCTTCGGCCTCATGGCCATATCAGAACATCCAAAATGAATATAAATATAATTCCAAAATCATCTATATAAATGGATCACAACATCATCAAAGTAACAACTATATCATTTGTAATTTAATCAACAACTATATCATCATTAAATAATTTCCATTTTCTAAGTTTTCTCAAAATATCAAATATCACATGTCCAAACAACATTCATAATATATCCATCTCAAATAGTACATTATCATCCACATATGAAGTGTCTCTAATAAGCGTCATGCATCATAACTAAATCAAGATCAACAATAATCCATAGTCCAACATCTAACATCATACTAAATCAAAACCTTAATAATGTCCATCATATAGTCTAAAGTATCATGATCAATAATAAAAGGTTTCAAAGGGAAGTGGGCACTATAGTTTTAGTGTTGGGTGTAGTGATGTGAAGGAGAGCTTGAGTAAAGTGCCAAGGAATTTTGTGTTGAAAAGCCTAGTTGAATGGCCCTGTTGAAAGAGGTGCATGGAAAGAAAAGATGGAAAAGGATGATTGGTGTCAAGATAAGGCTACTTTCAGATCCCACGTATAAAGGAGGAAAAAGCGCATAAGGAACATGAGGTAGGTGAGAGCAAAAATCAAGATAGAAGAAGTGCCTTCGATGTTGGTGATGCATGTGCAAGAGTCTCCTATCAAGATGGATTGGTTACACGCCAAAAGGTTGGAAGATTATCCGTGCATGATCAAGTGTGTGAGTTAAAGCGTTAAAGTCAGACTTTGTTTGAAAAAGCCACATTAAATGTACAAAGTATGGCAAGTAGGTGAAGTATCATTTAATTCCTAAAAATCAAAAAACTATAAATAGAGGGTTGAGGAACTTCATTATGCACTTTGCATACAACGAGAAAGAAGTGCTTTTTGCATTTTCACAAACTAGGGCTTCCAAAAACTAATCCATGTCAAGAAAAAAAAATTAACAGATTGAGCATAGGTGACTAGTTTGGATCTATGAACCATCAGAATGGATTTCACGGACATAAGAGTTGTGAGAAGGTGTCGTCTTTTGAAGGGAGTATACCAGTTAGGGTTTGAAGAACTAGGGCACGGGTTTAAGGAATTTTCTTCACAAATTCGAGATCTAAGGTGGGAAAAAGTGGAAGAACAGAGTTACACGAAGTGGTTGAAGTAAGAAGAGAACCTAGTTAACGGCACCCAAGAAACTGCAAAGCACACCCAAGAAGGGAAAGTTCAAGGGAAAGGGAAAACAACAAGAAACCTTTGCACATATAAACAAAGAGTGGTATGTATAAATGTAGTACCCAGATGGAGTATTGCTAGGGAAGGAGTGGGAGTTCCATTTAAGAGACATGTCTATAAATGACTATAATCATCATACAAACATGATCAAGAAGGATATGGCTTTGGTGCTAGTGCGCCCAACAAATAGAAGGACACCAGAGGGCTTGCCCATCTATAATGATGGCATGAAGGTCAAGTTGGAAAAGTCAGTGTTATTGAAACTCTTTGAGTTGCCTTACTTCAAGAAGCCTGAGTGCCTCTATCAATGGTTGATGTCACGCGTGCATGAGGACTACTTCCATTTTGCGGGGTGAAAGATGCGCATTACCCCTCAACTCATCTCACATTTCACAGGTCTCATCTGTGAAGGAGATGGATTGGAAGATGACCTCGGCAATAAATATGCAATTAAGGAGACTATCGCTGCCTACGTATACAAAAAGGGGTCAAGATATTATGATATCACAGACATCAAGGACCTAGTAATGAAAATGGCTAGGAGAGATGGACCCAGGTCAATAAGCCATGGTTACATGTTTGCAATAAAATTGCAAAAGGCACCATCTACAACTTGTCTACATTCATCGTGGATGAGATTGTAAGCTGCACGAAGGAAGGTGACAGGATCCTATTCGGTAATGTCCTACTAATAATTTTGTTTTCAGAGATTGGAGTACCTGATGCATCAGACAAATTCATATGGGAGTACCGGCTAAGGACCCTTCACCCACAAAAAGATTTGAAAAATACGCATGTGACTCCATGACAACTGTGCACAAGGCACGCCTAGAGAAATGGTATACGCACCTAAGGAACACATTCGGGGAAAAATGGAGGATTCCCAAACAACTACCAGTGGCCACTAAAGGAGAAGCATAATTTGTTGTGTACGAATTTCTACCTAGGAAGGTTCAAACTGATGGATGAGACATGGAGCCCATGGTGTAAGCTCCCCTTTACCTTCACAACTCAATACTTCCAAGTGGGAGTAAATAGGTTTAAAGAGTCCAAGAAGCTAAAACTGGACCTTGGTAATCTGGACTGGGAACATAGAGAAGTTTGCAAAGGGTTGGTCTACCCTAGAAAGTGCACGTACGTGGAGAGGTACGTATCGCATGAGGTGTGGATGACAAGGCACATAACTCTACCCATTGAAAAAGGATCCATAGCACGCGTATACTCTGCATCAGGCCCAAATCAAAGAAGGGCACATATACGGAGAACAAAGTACATATTCCGAGGATCCAACGGGAAGGAAGAGACCCGGGACTAAGTAGGTGAAAAAGAAGCTAGAGAAAAAAACCAAGTGTGGTGGAAACACAGGTAATAGTCTCTCCTAGGACAAGCACTAGGACAAGCATGTATTCATGCAAGAAGAGGCCCTTAGTCAAGGAAAAGACTCGTAACTAGAAAATCCATCGATAAGGAGTACTGTGGAGAAGAAGAAAGCAGATTCACCTACACTTTGGAATCCCGGTTAGGAAGAAGTAGAGGCTAGAGGAGGAGACCACCTCGGAAGAAACTGGGAGTTTAGACAAATACATAGGCAAAGAAGAGGATAATGAGGAATGTGATAGTGGGGAAGATGAACCTAAGAAAGAGAAAGGGTCACCTGTTTTCAATGTACATGATTCGGATGAAGAAGGTGGAGAAGAAGGGTAGGGGTTTCTCTTTGTGTGGCACAAGGATAGATAGATAGGAGAGGGCACCTGTGTCATGGGAAGTGGAGAAGATGGTGCGCAGATGTAGAAGGATCCAAGCTTTGTGGTGGAGCAAATAACCAAGGGGGAAGAGAAAGAAGAAGTAAAGGCCATCGAGACCTTGGAGGAGGAGAATTTGGAACACAAAGACTGAGCCAGTGTTAAATGAAGAGAAGGAGGAGAGCGAGAGGAAGGACCGCGGCAGCACTAGAGGCCCCATTTTAACTATAAGTATTCCTAAGGGCACGTGCACGGGAGGTAGTAGGCGCACAGGGAGGAGAAGCTAGGGATGGGTTATGTCGATGATCTCGTGAAAGTGTTTCATGCATGGTTCCAAAGCACGATTCCGGAAGAAGAGCTCATAGCCATGTCATCTTTTGACAAGGAGGTTGCATACCCATAGATGAGGAAGATGCTCTCATGGGAAATTGAGTCCCATCTTGATGAACCAAAATTTGAGGTAAGCCACGAGGAAATAATAACATTGTCAGGGCCAATAGAAGACAACCCGTGGTGAATGCTTTCAGCATCTCTTAGATGAACAACTATGCAACACATTGAACAAGGTCTCCATTGAAATTGAGGCTAGACTCTTCGGCGGAACGATAGAATCAAATATCTAGAGGAGGACCTGAAGAAGAAAGAGGAAGAACTAGCTGCAAGGGCCAAGGAGCTTAGTCAAGAGAAACTAATCAGCACCTAGTTGCAGTGTGAGCTAAAATATGAGAAGGCCAAGGTGGGCGTAGTATACAAGAAGGTGGAGGCTATAAATAATGCTATAGTATTGAAGCATCCAGACCTAGCACCCTCTGCATAGAAGTATGGATCTGCTTTAGGATGCCTAGAGGATTTAACAAGAGTCCTCACCATGGAAAGGCAAACCGTTAGCCTTGGAATCCAGTAGAAGAAGTGGCCGCATGCTTAGAGAAGGAAGATAAATTGAAGGTCGTGGCATTCGTAGTAGAGTATAGCAAGGTTCTTGCTGATATAAAATTTGCTTCCCAAACTGCTAAGGCCGTATATGAAAATTGTGTGGACAGAGAAAAGTGGTAGGCATCTTGGTCGCCACTCATGAAGCAGAACTCAAGGAGTTCCAGGAAAAGAATAAAGGGAATAGGGTAGAAAGGGACTAGAATCCTTACCGAGGTCAAAAGAAAATATAAAGCCATTGAAGCCTTAAGGGGTTCAATTAAAAACGGTTGAAGGAACTATACCCATAGATTACGCGGAGAATGGATGTGCTGGATGATGTGGGCAAAGAGTTAGAGAAAATTGCCAACACCATAAGCACACAAGGAAATGGGCTACATTTTGATGAGGTGAGCACCCTGGTTGGTGACCTCTCGTGACTTGCAAAAGGATTTTCCTAGCCTTTTGTAGTGATTCCATCATTTCCCATTCTTTTTCCATATTCTTTCATCCCCTTATTCTTATCCCATGGTGTAAGTCTATTGTATTCTTTATTTTCACTAGAGAGTGTTCCTACAGATGCAAAATAGGTGTAGTGTGGGGTAACATTGGGCCCCTTAGAAATGGCTAAGTACAGAAGGTCACATAGGTGTGCAAGGCCTAATTGAAGGAACACGTGCAAGGATAAAGTGTGCATAGCAGAGTTTAGAGAAGGCTTTAAGGAAGCCTGTGGTGTGCATGTGGATAGAACCAAGGGTTTGAGACTTAGCCATTTTTGGAATTTTTGCAAAACACATGAAAAGCATGACCCGACTACGCATGTAGAGTGAATAAGGTGTCATCCTAGCGACAGGGTGGCCCAGAAAGGAGCATGCCTACGGTATAAGCTTCTAGAAGCTCATCATGGTAAAAAGTGAAAATATTGATCCTGGAGGAGCATGTTCATATGGAGGACCACATTCAGACTCTTGGAATTGAATTTGAGGCCGCTAGAGGATGAGTTAAGGCACCCAGTAAATCCTATATATACAAGCACCTATAGAAGTAAAAGAGAAGGAGAAAACCGAGATAGTGGGCGAGCTCTGCGAAATACTGCAAGAACTCTACCAGTTGGGTAGTGGTGTTTAGGGAAGGATGTATCGAAGGTTTGGGGATGTAAATTTATTTTGCGAGCCTAGTCATATGAGTCCGATATAATGCATGACTATGGTCTCGCTTCTCTCGTAACATTTTTAATGGCTCCATGAGTGCAATGAGGTTACCGGTTTACAATGAATATGAACATTGATGATTTTGATGCATACATCTTTCTCTAATTCTTTTGCATTTATGTTTACAATTAAGTAAGAGTTCTTGTACAAATTCTTTTGGTTTTGGTATAAGTTATTCAATCATTAAGCATTTTCTGTCTAGAATGACTACAAGGATCTAGAAGTCGATTTCGAGCTCTATGATGCTTGTATGTTTTACTCCTTTCAAAAACCATTGAACATGGATCATAGATGAAGTATCCCACTAAACTCACATAAAATAGAGACTCAGCTACCACGTGTGCCTCGGGTGAGTGCCCAAAGGTCGCTAGATGATAGGTGGCATGCATGGGGTTCCTTTCTTTTGTAATGAGGGTAAAAATGACTACACCCATTTTTGGGAAATTTCTATAATTATGATGCTTGTAAATGTAAGACCCCATCAGTGGGAAACTTATGTACTAACACATAATGTTGTGAGTATGAAAATTTATCTTCTAATAAATTATGCAGACACCTTTTCAGGAGCTTTGATCCTTAATACATTAGGCGAGGATTGTGATCATTATTGAGCTTTTGACATCATCTTGGAATTTAATTCTCTATAGAGGCATACTCCACACAACAGGATGAAGATTACCAGGAAATGTCAGTAGTATGGCATAACCGCCACATGTCCTAGGATTTAACCATTGATTGTCTTATTGTGGAGCATCAGTGTACCGCTTAGATCTCTTCTCAGCAACACCAAGTTTGGGGTTCACAAGTTTTGTGGACAAAAATCCTTCTCATTGGGGAGGTGTGATCCGAAGGAAATTTTGGGATGTTGAGATTTCCCTAAATATACCTAAACCATGACAGAGTGGTAGAGCATTCAGCGAGTTTTCAGTTGGTACTTGGAACGTGGAAAATGTACTTTGTATGCTCCACTTATGGTTGGTCGAAGTCGGACTCAGAAAATTTAACTAGACAAAGTGGCGGTGACACATGGTGGAAATAGAGTTCCTTTGGAGGAGCAAAAGAAATGTTTGGTTTTGCGAAGTTGGTCTTTGACACTCGTATTCGGATGTCGTATCAACATATCACCATAAGGTGGGTCCTCAGGCCACCACGTGGCCTACCATCACTATTTGTATTAAACCGAGCCAACTCAATCAATTCACTTACCAACTCGGTGAGTTCATATGGTACATTAGACCAAGCTCATTGGAATTAGGTGAGCTCGTTGATTAGTGGGCTTTGTATATTGGAAGGTGAGCTATGTGTTATATTGGGTGAGTTCACATGTGGATGTATGTGCACTTTGTATTATGTATGAGACCAACCCACCTCGGTTGGAGTGGATGTATAGGCACTTTGCATTATGTATGAGACCAACCCACCTCGGCTGGATTATTAACCATCTCGAAAGCTTTATATGGCTAGGCCCATGTAGGGCTCTCAAAGTGCGACCAGCGTGCCACATAGGCACCTTAACATGCCACAACGCCACTTATTCACCATGTGGCACCCTCCACATAGCACCACATGTAAATAAAGACCATCACTTAAGCATTCATGGGGTGGAAAAGGATTATTATGTGGTCATGCCACATTTAAACTATGGTGGTCAAGCATTTTTAAAGGCTTAGGTAAATGGTATGCCCACGTCTGTGGGACAAATCCTTCCCACCATTCAAAGATCCCAAATGAAAACCCATGTGGAAAGTGAGGCGGTATACTTAATATAGTGGACTAGTCAAAAATCCCATAAGAATGGGACATGCAAGTGAAAAATCCACGTGGAAGTGGTGGTGAAAATGGAAGCCGATAAAAATAGAATAAGTCCTTAAAATGCTTTATAATATCCAGGATTAGGTGGAATTTGGTATATGAAGCGGTGGAAGAATCAGTTAGGGAGAATCAAACCCACAACCACCCATTTAAAATATTTATGCCTCACCACTCTACCATAATATCTCGGTGAGCTATAAAGAGGGCTCGACCCTATTTGTACACACAATTGTTTTGTGCAGAGCCATAGGCTTAAAAGACAATTTATAGAAATCACCATTTTGGAGGGCTTAGAGTCAGAATTGGATTATGGTGTAAAAAGGAGATTTGTTCAAAATTTCCATACGCTCCTAATGGTGGTACTATTTTCCTAATTTGGAGGTATTTTGGTACCATTCTACCTTATGGACTTCACATCACCTTTGATCTCATTTAGAGCATTCGTTAAACCTCCCTCAAATCAAAGGAAGACTATTTGGAGACTCATACTTCTGCAATGGTCACTATACGTCGGGTTGCTGCTACTTAGTGGACTTGGAGGAGATATTGTCTTTAGTATTCCAGTTTAGATTCATATTGAACCAACTGGATCTATGATCACATTTCTTTATCTAGTTGATTCATGGGTAATCGACTAGGTATGTGATCATTGGGTGGAATCCCTATACAACTATCATTGGGAGGAATCCCTATACAACTATCATTGGGTGGAATCCCTATACAACTATCATTAGGTGGAATCCCTATAAAACTATCATTTAGGTATTAGATTAGATACGTTCACCGGTATCCTCATTAGGTTCATCACTTCATTGTATGTTTGTACTTGTTTACAAATCATAAGTGTAATGAATCGATTCATATGAACTCGGAAACGTAGGTATTGCCGAATTCCGTTATCAATTTTCTTTGTAGTGTGTGTGTGTGATTTATTTACATTTCAATTTCTATTAAATTGATAATATATGTGGAGTAATTTACAAATTCCTATAGGGGTCTGTGGACAGAAAAAAATTAGCCTTGTTTTCAAATCAACATTGCTCTTGTTCCTCCATCCCTAAATCACTACTCCCGCGCTCCGTGGCTGCAATAATAGTTAGTAAAGAGGTGGTGAATGAAGGAGCCACTCCCAGCGTTAGTCCTAGAGTCATGCTCATCACTCTCCATGTCATTCACCCACCAAATGGGATGTAACTTTGTCACCATCTCCACGCATACAAGAATGGGGCTCTTCACATCCACCTAGACCTCCTACTACCATCCATGATAGATGGATTCTGTCGTTATTACCTCTTGCACTTGTTATCTCTCTATCACATGCACAAACTAAAGTGATGAAGAAGAAGAGATCCTAAGAGGATCGACTTGGATCCTCTCAATTCAGAAAAATACTTGCCAAATTCAGTGGCATGATCAAGATTCATTGCCTTGTAGACACCAAAATTAGGTCACACTCCCCTGGTCCCTTGACAAATAACCAACTCAAACACACTCACCTAACCATGGCCCCTTTCACCCCACTCTAATATTAATTTAATTTATTTAATTAAATTAATTTATGATCTCATAATATATATTATTTAAATATCCTAATTGAGATAATGCCCACACATCCACCTCACCTATACACCTCATCTAGTCACCTCACCCTAAGACATGTTCTTAGTATGATGCCATAATTAACTAAGACCTACCTAAACCCTAAAAACAAAGCCTACATTCCCTCTAACCACATTCCCACCCATGAGAAAGGAAGCTTCCATTCTAATCCGTGGAAGAAAAAATGAACGAGACCTAAGAAAATCAAGGGGATCTACCCATTTTAGAAAAACTAGGAAATCTCACCCTAACTGAAGCTGGTTACCCTAAACTGTTGGTCATCCCATAACCACCATCAGTTACCATGTAATCCCCAGAACAACCTAATTTTAAGGTTGGCACATTTCGATAGTAAGGGATGAAACCAGAGATGTATGCAAGTAGAACTAGCATTCGTACATGCATCGAGCACCACGGCCCAACACTGAAGTAATCACAGAGCCATTTGCATTCACGGAAGCATCTCGGAAGTACCAAAGCACCACACCAAATTCCTTCCATTTGATCACCTATCATTTCCAACCATACATCAAGCTCATACAATAGTAAGTGTTTTGTTAACCAGCATTCATCCATTATCGTTTTAGTAGGTTCTGTTATATCTATTATCAGTTTCTACTCCCATTCCCATTCTCCCACCATTTACCTCCATGAAAACTTGACCATTCCTTCACCCACACCATTGAACTACCCATACCTGGTTTTTAGAGATCCCTAAGTATACCTAAGACCCACACGGACCTTGTCATTGCCCTTTCCATTTCCATTTAGCCTTAGATTTGTCACCACACCAAGTTTTTGATAAGTTTCCTATACCCCACCATACCGACGCCAATTACCCACAACCATCACCGGTTCACCTAAACCGACATCGGTCATACCAAACCGACGTCGGTCTCTGTGTTTTTACCCTCAGACCAAGAACAAAGCTTAAAATCTCCACCAAATACCCAAAACAACCTAGAACTAGACCTTGACCAATACCAAGTACTCTAATAGAGACCTTGACCTTCATATTTAATCATAGCTTAGCCTGTTGTGAACAAATTTTCTTATTGTAGTCGAATGAGATACCTAAATCATTTTAAGTACAGTAGGATTTCCTTTATTATTAACATTGAGTTGTTTTAAACAAGTGGATTGACAGTCATCTAGGAGTATCACACTTCCCAGATCTAGCATACACTAGGTAGTCCACTACATATATTGTTTAAATTCTATTTGGTGGTCTTGTTTTCTATTTCAGGTAGTTCCTCCTAGCCAAAAGGAAGCTCTCACGATCAGTTGTGGATCAAGAAGTCATATGCACACAACAACCTTCAACCAACATTTTAACAAGTATTCCTCCTAGCCCTTTACCCTTATCTGTTTTGTCGATATTCAAAGAAACACTCTAAAATCAGGTGAAACATTTTGGCACGCCCAGTGGGACCCATTCGGGGTTCTTTACATTTCTTCATTTCTAGGTGAAAATTTGCATGTTTTTTTCCTTTCTAAAAGGTTCTCACATTAAAATTTCTCCCCTGGAATCTTATTTTCTTCCTATTGTCTCAAAGGAATCATCTTTTGGTGCTTTAAAATGAACATTTCTTTCCTTTCATTAGTATCACATTAGTGAAAGAGCATCCCTTATCCTATTCATCTCTTTGTGTCATCGAATTCAATATTTCGATTTAGGCTTAAAATTAACTCGTATTTCATTTCAATTTGCTGCATTAGCTCACATTAACCGAGGGCCACCTATACACCGGAAGTCATTTCGGTGATGGTTGACAAATAAATCGTAGAAATCACTCTCTCTCTCTCTTTGAGTCTTACCAAACTGCACAAATTCAAAAATATACACATTCTTAAATGACATCTTTCCTAGGAATGCTTATCAATGATTGCACTGATCAAAGGATTGGTAGGTACTCTCCAACTCGCTACTTCTTTCGAGTCATACTTCGGAAGATGGCCGTCCCCGCCATAACATACATTAAACCTCTCCTTGTAGATCTTCTTCTTTGTAGGAATCCTTCCTCACCAAAAATTATATTCTAAAGTTCATGAGTCAGTCCTTAATAGCATAAGTTGAAAAAACATAATAGAAAAAGCACTCTTAGGATTGTATTTTTCTTAGTGTTTCTACTTGGCTTGTGTTTTGAGGTGAGAGAACATGTTCTTCATCTTCTAATTTCCCCTTGCATGGTCCTCATCATAGTTAGTGTATTCCAACTTAATTTGAGTGTTCCTGGACCCCATTTTCATCATTCTCATAATTATGGGTCTGATTCCACATCTTATTTTAACTCATAAACACCTTGTCTTCATCTCTGTTTCAATTTCATAGTAGCCAATGTCGGTATTTCACAACCATCATTGGTTACCCTCTAACCATCATTGGTTTGACCCAACTGGTGTCGGTTAACTATTCTTTTGGTTAAC
The DNA here is from genome assembly GCA_018340775.1 of Taxus wallichiana var. yunnanensis. Classification (NCBI taxonomy): domain Eukaryota; kingdom Viridiplantae; phylum Streptophyta; class Pinopsida; order Cupressales; family Taxaceae; genus Taxus; species Taxus wallichiana. Next base: position 51,201,191 of record CM031235.1, read on the forward strand.
CTACCCAAAAGGACACCTACATCACCTTCTTTATTGTTTGGAGTCTCTGTCACTTTCATCATATTCACCGACTTGATAAATTCCATCTCGCATCTTATCTAATTGGAAGATTATTAGGCTTTTGCTTTATTTTGACAAACTATCCCATTTCCATAGTGACCGACCACAATTACTGTGACCGACATTGGTTTACCCTAACCGGCATCGGTTAGCCTATTCAAATTTCCAAAGTGGACATTTTTACCCCAACTCACATACCACTGCATGTTTTCCCTATTTTTTTGTATTTATGTGTCATTTACATAAAATAGTCCTACCAGATCAGTACTTGTTCACATGGTGTTGACTCATTGCCAATCAAACACCCTCATATTTCACACTAGTCATCAACCACTCCCACCTAGTCCTTCACCCCCTTCCATTCTATCACCCATGGAGCCTATCCAACCTATCTCTATCACTACAGGTGATGAGGAGTTCACACGAATCCTTGACCAAAACCCTACCACCTTGTAGTTTTATCTTTCCCACTCGTCCACTTGAGATGCCTCGGGTCAGTTGATATACAACATGCCTATATCTATCCCCCGACTCTTGTTCCTACTTACTTCGCATCAGCCCCCTCTAGCTTCGTACTACCCACACCTACCTTACCCCAGTTGTTTCACAGCTTTCCCTATACCTATTATGACCACCACATCTGCCACATCTATTACACCCACCATATCCACTATACCTTTGCCAACCACCCAGAACATAACCTCATCCATGCCTATTGTCTCATATATACCCATAGCAACACAACCACCCCTGGTGTTAGTGACCCCTACCCCTTTTCAAAACATTTCCTTTATATTCCATAATCCTTAGCCCCCATCACTACTAGGGTCACCAAAACCCTTCCACCTCCATATACGTACTATTAACAACCTCCTGTTTCATCTATCATTCATTTTGGGTATGTACCCCCTATCTCACTCCCTCATTCTCAACCTACCTATGTAGCATCACCATATACTGGAATGCCACCTCCATCATATGCCCAACACCAGCCCTCTTACACTATAGGAGGTACCCAGTCATCAAAACCTGCCAATGACCTAATCCAGTTAATGATGGACAAGATGTAGATATTGGAGGCATTGGTTTGCATCTCGCGTAACTCTCTCACCTACGATGAAATTTGTAATGAGACCATACACCCATCCATTCCTATCCATCCATATCCCATGTATTGAGAAATGCCTAAATTTAATCGCTGCTTCAACAAAGCAAAGAAGACTCAGAATAACATTTGTGGTCTTTCAAACATGGGTGTTATCTAATTTCCCATGATGACGCTTTGCTTCTAAGGACCCTTCCCATGTCTCTGACCAAGCTTGCATTAGACTGGTCTAATGCATTACCTAGACATTCTATTTTCTCATTTAATTAGGTAGCCCAAGCCTTCTTGGATCACTTCTACATCAATGTTGTTAAGAAGGTTACCATGACTGACCTCTACTCTACACGCCAATATGACAACAAGTCTATCGCAGATTTTTTCACTCGTTGGCATAGCCTGATCAATCAACTCACATTCCAACTACCACAAACTAAACTCATAGAGCTCTTCACGTGGGCTTGTGCTAGACATATCTCACCAACCCTACAGGTCCAGACTTTCCAAACCTTCGATGAGGCATTCACCATGGCACAAAAGCTAGAGATTCGGGCCATCGAAGAAAAGAAAATCCAACTACGCAATAATAACATGGCATTTAAATCAAATGATACCTCTTCTTCTTTGAAACCATAGAATAATTATTCAAAATCCAAGGGAACCGCTAATGCAGTGGTACTCAAGGCCGGCCTAGCTCATCCATCAAATCAAGCTAACCCCTCATCTAATCTTTCTCCTGTCTATACCTTTCAATTCAGACGAGAACAACATAAATACACCCCAATTGGGGAGCCTTATTCTTATGTCTTAGAAAATCTCATTAAAGCTGGGGCCATCACCCTTCCTCCCGTAAAACCACACATTGGCTTTTATCCTAATCACCCCACACCCGCGTGGTATAAAGAGCATGACTTATGTAACTATCATCGGGTAAAAGGTCATAGTGACGGAAATTGCATCACTTTCAAGAACATTATCCAGGAAATGCTCGAGAATGGCGAGTTAACCTTAGATAACCCTAATGCACCTACCAATCAAAACCTACAAATCTTTAATAAACCATGCCCCTTCTCCGATCAAACTAGAGAGACCTTAAATAATGATAGCCATACCCGCGAGGTCCATGCTATTTTCAATGACACACCAATTACTTCCCAATTACCTCATATTCCTTCCATAGAGGAAATCCTAGCCCGAATTCCTCCACCTACACATGAACCCACTTCACCTATTCCTCCACCCACAGAGGAACACCCTTCATCTCCTCCCTCACCCGTGAAGGAGCCTTCTATTAACATTGAGACCATTTCACCTTTGGCTTCTCCACCTAGAGAGTCGTCACCCACAATACCTCTCCAACCCACGGAAGATGCTTGTTTATCTCCTCCACCCACAGAGGAGCACCCATCATCTCCTCCACCTATTAAATATTTAGTAGAAATGCCATTTCCTCTAGGTGACCATTCTCCATTAGCTACCCAAGATCATGCGGACTTACTTTTGGCTCTCTTACCCATAGAAGATGAAGCTAGAAAATTCCCCATTTCTAAGACACATTTTACAAGAATCGCCATTAGATCCTCATCAACCTCACCCACTACAGTTTCATTCTCACGCTTAGTCAACCACCTGGATTATGTGGATAGAGCCTTACTTTGGGGGCATCTTCTACTTCCTGTCTCAACACAAATGTAGATGTCACTCGCTGACACTTCCACTATCTATCTAAAAATATTTTGGCCAATCAAACCAAACACAACCAAAACTATCACAAATTCTCCCACGATGCCACTCATGGCTCAACTCACACCTCTACCCATAACTCAACATGCTTCTACATCCAAACCTACACCTACATCATCTTCCTTGCCTAAACCTATTACTACCTTAGGGGTCATCCCAACGGCTAGCCTTACTCATCCACCCATCAAATTAGATTTAGCTACATCCTCCAAAACTAACACCAAACCTAATCTAGCCCCCAAATAGAAGAACCAATCCCCTAGATCTCATACCCCAACCTCACCGATCACACCTTCATCACCTTCACCCCTTCCATCCATCTTAGGACCTCACCCTTCTATCCTGGTTAAGAAACCTCCACCTGTCGGTAAACTAAAAACATAGCAACCCATTCCTCCCTCGCAAACCTCTAACATACCCAAGCACCCAACACAACTTCCACCCACACCTGCAACATTTTTACCACCCATACCTCCAATACCATAAATAACGTCTTCACTACCCATGACATGTCAGTCTCTTTCCCTCACACCTCCTGCAGGACCCATGCCATCTACCTTCACAACACCTTAGTTATCCCCATGGGTAACTTGCCCTCTTCCACCATCCACTTTTCCTCTAGATCTCGTGTGCCCGTATCACCTTTACCCAAGAAGGTGTAACCTAAAGACAAAAATATGTTGCTCTCCAATAAGGTAGTCAAGCCAACCACACACTCTATTGCGGTTCAAATTCCATATCCCTACTCAAGTAGACACAACCAATGCCAAAGACCACAACAGCACCTAAACCCATAGCTTGACCCCCTCCCCTCTTGCCAAGACCCTTCCTATACAATCAGCCACACTGCACCCAAACCCACCTTCACTTCCCATTGTGATCCACTAGTGGGATCCTATGCCAAAATCTTAACCAACCTCCTTGAAAATTTTGTCATCACATTACCACCTCTCAGACCTTATGACCCACTCAAACCCAAACCAAAGGGGTTTGATGACACCAAAATTTGTGCCTACCATTGTGTGCTAGGGCACGATGTAGAGAACTATAAGGATTTGAAAACCATTCTTATCCAGTTGTGTCCTCCTAAAGAAAACTTTGATGATGATGACCTTCTCGACGAGGACCCCGTTTCACCAACACCCATTTCCACAATTCTTCCCTCATTGCCTACTCAACAACCAAGACCTCCACCCCCACAACTCTTAGAGCCACCTCTAAGATTTGAAATTAACATGGTTTGCATCAAAGAACTCACCAAACCTCCACCCAAATTTCAGTGTGCCCAACTCATCTCACAAGGTTCCTTCCCGCCACTCGGCTTTTTCCCTTCCTATCACTATACCTTTCATGGCTCACCTAATTCACCTACCTCTCCACCTCAAATCAACATGATCCACGTTGGTACCTGTTCTCAGAAGGACAAAGGAAAGGAAAAGGCAACCGACCCACCAACCAACCCTATACCCAACAAGCCATCTGCACCCACACCTAAAGTCATTAACCATGACCCCACATATCCTATTTGTAATGGGGTTACACATCACGTGATTCTCAAAAAATTACACCAATACCCCCTCAAAATGTCCCTATATGACCTCATCCAAACCTCAGAATCCCATCATCAAGCTCTCATAGAGGTCCTTCAATATATTAAGGTCTTACCCAATGATCCTACACCCGTAGCCTCCATTATTACACCCCATCATGTAGCCTATCTCACCAAATTACCACCTTCTTATACACCTCTACCTACTCACCAAGTAATCGCCTCGCCTTCTCGGATGAAGAGATCACACCGCACCAAACCAATGACCTAGATCTATCCATTTTCGTCTCTATCCACATCGATGATATACGTGTACGACGTGTTATGATTGATGGGGGCACTAGCATTAACATCATCTCCTCCCATGCATTCACCCAAATGCACATACCTAACAATTACATGCATAAACATCCGTCATGTTGCATTCATTTAATGATGCTATCACCTCTACACTTGGAACCATCATCCTCCATGTTCACATGGGCCCCCGCACTATTCCAGAGTTGTTTTACATCTTGGAGGGGGAATTTAAATATAACTTGTTGCTTGGTAGACCCTAGATTCGTGTTATGGGTTGTGTTCCTTCCACTTTGCATCGTTGTGTGAAGTTTGAGCATAAAGGACACACCTATACCATTCCGGATGACCCATCACCTTTCAAAACCTGTAACATGCTTTATCGACCCAATGACGTGCTTATACCCATTAAAGCATATACCTCTATGACCATTGCCTCTTCACCTACACCTCCACTCACTAGTGTCGCTGCTACCTCAACCACACCTACATCCTCCATTCCTACCACTGCCACAACCTCCATGGCCAAACCATCAGCCTCCCAATCAGCTAGCTCCACCTCCAATCTGACCTCTGTAGTCAATTTTACTCCCATCACAAAAGGAAGGAATCCCATGTGCACCGGCCTATCACCCAACAAAAGTTGAGCACTCACCTGAGGCACACACGGGTACCGAGTCTCTCTTTTTTGTGAGTTTAGTGGGAAGCATCATCTAGGATTAGTGTAAGAGTTTTCATGAGGGAGGTTGAAACATACAAGAACCATAGGGCTCAGAACGGCCTCTAGATTCTTACAGTCACCTCAAACCGAGTGTTTTAACATGATCCAGAACATGCATTATGATAGAAAGAATTATACAAGCATTCATACATATCATGAAAGGAAAGAGAACTTATAAGAGAGAAAATATGCATTGAACCATTGATTTCACGTATATATTATATCAAGTAACCTCATTACATTCATTAATTCATTACAAAGAGTTACAGAGAGTAGATGCAGTCATGCATATTTGGACTTGTGTAACTAAGCTATCAAAAAGAAAAATTACAACTCCATACCCAAGACATTCTCTCTTGGATCAATTATCTACTAATAGAGTCTTCGCAGCAATTCTACAGAGCTCCGCCCATACTATATCTCAAACTCACCATGTATATCAAACTCCTTCTCTATATCTTTTACTCGGCAAGCACTTGTATTTATAATTCTCCTACACTGCCAACTCACCTTCCAATGCCCTCAGATCTGGTGCCAAGTGTCGAATGTGGTCCATGCGAGCATGCTTCTCCAAGCCTAAGCTTTCCACTTTATCTCATGATGTTCTTCTAGAAGATTCCATCCAAGGCATGCTCTTTCCTAGGCCAGCCTATCGCCAGGCTGGCACCTTATCCACACACAACCAATCATGCTTTTCATGTGTTCTTCCTTGGGCACTCAAATTGACTAAGTCCCGAGCCTCCTTCATGCATTGTGTGTGCTATGTGCTTCCTTAAACCTTTCTCTCATGCACTTTTACCTTGCACGCCTTTTCATAACTAGGACCCTACGCGCCTATACGCCTTCATACTTGGTTAATATTATAGGGGTCCAACATCACCCCACACTATGCATGTTCTTCGTCCTTGGAAATACCTTACTTAACCAAGATGTATGTTGTCAAGGGAATCAATGAATAGTCTTACACTTTACAAAGAATAAGGAATGAAAGAATTAGGGAAATAATGAAGAACTAGGGGCATCAACTCAACAAGCTAGGGAAATCTTTTTACAAATCAACCTCTAACTTATTCCACTCTTCAACCTCACTCTGTGCCTTCTGGCAGAGGTCATCCACCAGGGTGCTCACTTCATCCAAACTCAGGCCAATTCCCTGGGTGCCCAAAGTTTCCATGATCTGTTCCATCTCTTTACCTAGATCCTTGAGTTTATCCATCCTCCTAGTAATTAGGGGTATAGTTCCTTTAGTTGAGCCTTGATTGAGCTCCTTAAAGCCTCAATTGCCTCTGATTTCTTCTCTACTTTGGCCAAAACCTTGTCCCTCTCTCGCTTTGTTCCCCTTGTTCTTTTCTTGGAACTCTTTTAACTTTGTTTCGAGTGTGGAAACCAAGGATCTCACCACCTTATCCCTGTCTACACATGTATTATACGTGGCCTCCGCAGATTGGGCAGCAACCTTAACCTCTGCTAGTACATGCCTATACTTGGCAACGAGTGCTACCACCTTTAATATGTCCTCCTCTTTCAAGCACGTGGCCACTTCTTCTGCATATTCCAAGGCCAAAGGTCATCTCTCCATAGTGAGGATGCACATTAGATCTTCTATACACTCCAGGAGGGACGAGTACTTCTGTGTGGGTGGCGCTAAGTCTGGGTGCTTCAAAAGGATGGTGCCTTTGATAGACTCCATTTTCTTATACACTTCCTGCACCTTTATCTTCTCTTCCTTCAACTCACACCTTAACTGTGTGCTAATTTTCTTCCTATTTCAAGCTCTCGGCCTTTTCCACTAGTTCTTCTTCCTTCTTCCCTAACTTTCCTCCAAAGACTCTCGATCCCATTTTTGTGCACAAATAATCTAGCCTCGGTCTTGACCATGACCTTGTTAAGTGCATTACAAACTGGCTCATCTGAGAGCTCCTGAGCATTCACTAAGGGATTTACCCACTTAGATTCTAGAAATGTGATGAGGGTTCCTTGGCAGACTTCAAAGTCTAGCTCATCAATGTGGGATTCAATGCCCAAGAAATCATTTTCTTGGTTCTAGGTTATGTGCCATCCTTTTCAAAATACCCCATGTCTAGGACCCTCTCCATGGGTACAGTGCTTTGGAATCACGTGCGTAATACCTTCTTTGTGCCATCAACATAGCGCATTACTTGTCTTTTTTGTGCATCAAGAGTTCTTCTGCCTGAGCGCATGCCTTTGGGAAAGCTTACTATTAGAGTGGGGCCTCCCTAGGCTGTCATGCTCTTTTTTGATGTTCTCCTCCTTCCCTTCCTTTAGCACTATGTACATGCTACGCTCCAACTCTTGGTCTACAGGACCTCTAGCATTCTCTGTGCTTCTATTTCCGCCACCTTAGTGATCTACTCCTTCATAAAACTTATGGCTCCCTACTTTTCCCTGGCAACCTCCTCATCCTCCTTCATGTCTTTGGTGTCCTCCTCATCCTATGCACCCTTACGCCATGTGAATACAAACTCCTACTTCTCATCTCCACTCTCCTCTTCTGATTCGTAGACACTAAACACATGTGGCTCCTGGTCTTTCTCTGCCTCTTCTTCCTTGCTGTCATCTTTCTCACTCTCATCTTCTCTTTCTCCCAAGTATTTTTCCAAGCTGTTGGTCACCTCTGAGTCAGCTTCCTTATCCACCCTCTGCTTTTTCCTAAGAGGTGGCTCCTGATCAGGGGATTCGTCCTTATCTTCTTCCATGGTGATGAGTTGCCTACGCACCTCTACCTCTAGTGTATTTTCCTTTTCACTAGAGACTTCTTTCTCCATATGTAAGTGCTTGCGCTTAGCACTCGTGGATGGCATGCTCAATGTCCGAGCAAGGCACGCTTGGTTTTTTTTCTCTCTCCCCTCTTCTTGGGCGCGGGCTTCTTTCTCTCCATGGGATCCTTGGGTATGGAGACTTCATTCTCTAGATACATGCCCTTCTCAAACTTCGGCCTTATATGGAGGTACATGTGTGTCGCGGCTCCTCCAGCGATGGGTAGTGTTATCGACCTAGTCATCTGGATCTCATGCGACATGTACTTTTCCACGTACGTGCACTTGCCACTGGGGTAATTCAACTTCTTTCTCATCTCCCTATGTTCCCGGTCCAGACTACCTAGCTCTAGCCTTAGCTTCTTTGACTCCTTAAATCTATTCACTCCCACTTGGAAGTATTGAGCAGTGAATGTGAAGGGGAGCTTGCACCAAGGGCTCCATGACTCATCTATCAGCTTGAACCTACCAAGAAGTAGTGTTGATAAACCACGAACTCGGCTTCCCCCTCGGTGGCCACTGGGAGTTGTTCAGGGATTCTCCACTCTGCCCCGAACGCGTTCCTCAAGCGCGTGTACCATTTCTCTAGCCACGCCTTGTGGGGTGTTGTCATTGTATCGCAGGCATACTTCTCAAACCTCTTCGCAGGTGAAGGATCCTCGGTGGGGTACTCCCATAAAAATTCTCCGGTGCGTCAGGCACCCCAATCTCTATGAATATAATGGTGAGTAAGATGTTGCCAAAGAGGATCTTGTCCCCTTCCTTCGTGTAACTGAAAATTTCCTCCGCGATGTAGGCATAAGTTGTATATAGTGCCTTCTGTAATTTTTCTACAAACATATAGCCAAGGCTTATTGACCTAGGTCCACCTCTCCTGGCCATTCAGCTTAGTCACCAGATGCATGGCCATTCTCATCATGGGGTCCTTGATGTCTGAAATGTCATAATATCGTGACCCCTTCTTACAGGCATACTCGGTGATGGTCTCTTGAATAGCCTCCTTGTCACCAAGGTCATCTTCCAAGCTATCTCCCTCACATATGAGGCCTATAAATTATGAGATAAGTTGGGGAGTAATGCGCATCTTGTGCCCTACAAAGTGGAAATAATCTTCGTGTACCTGTGACATCAACCATTGGTACAGGCACTCTAGCTTTCCAAAATAAGGAAACTCATAGAGTTGCAGAAGCCCTGCCTTCTCCATTTTGATCTTAACGTCATCATTATATATTGGCAAACCCTCTGGTGTTCATTTTTTGGTGGGGCACACTAATTCTAGTGCCATTTCCTTTTCTATTGTGTTTGTGTAGTGATTATAGTCACTAACAGGTACACTTCTTAGGTGGGATTCCCATTCCTTCCCCATCATCACCCCATCTGGGTATTGCATCTCTACATACCATTCTTCATTTGTGTTTACTTCGGGTTCTTGTTGTTTGGCCTTGGCCTTGCCCTTTCCTTTCTTGGGTGCCATGGTCAAGGTATTCTTATTACTTTACTCTTTCCTTGTTACTCTGTCTTACTTATTCCAATCCTCCGATCTCAAATTTGTGATATAATTCTTCTAAACCCATGCCCTAGTTTTCCAAACCCTAACTAGGATAAAATCTTCACAAGACAACACCTCTTCAACACCTTCCATTCCCGTGTAACCTCTCCTAGTTCACAAACTCAAATTGGCTGATCACGCTTCAATCCCATAGATCTTCCTTCACTCAGTCAAATATGAAAACCCTAGTTTATAAAAATCACTTATATCTCAAACTCCTTTATTTCACAAAGTAAGAATGAGAGTGCCCCGACCGTTTACTTATAGTTTTTCTCTTTTCTAAACATTAAATGCTACTTCACCTACCACTATACTTTGTTCATTTAATGTGGCTTTTTCAAATAAATCCCATCTTCACCTTCCTTCACTACGTGCCCATCCCGCGTGAAAACTCCTCCAACCTTCCTCGCACGCAACCAATCCAACCTCGACAGAAGACTCTTGCCCACGTAACCCACACCGAAGGCACTTCTTCTTGTCCTAATTCTTTCTCTCACCTACCTCGATTTGCTTTAAATGCACTTTTTCCTCCTTAGTACATGGGATCTATAAGTAGCTTTACCTTGGCACCAACCGTTCTTCCATCTTTATTTGTATACCTCTTTCAACCGAGCTGTTCAACAAGGCTTTTCAACGCAACTTCCTTGGTACTTTAATCATGTGCTCCTTTACATTTCTCCATCCCACACTTAAAACAATGTGTGGTCCTCTGCACACTCATAAATTCTCCAAAAATAGCAATAAGGTTACTAGCACCCAAAGTGCAAAACAAAACAACAATGCGAAAGGAAAACACAAGAAAGGGAAAAAGCATAAATGAAACTTCTAATTTAACTAGAAAAACTACCTTATTTACAAACACCAAGAAGACTTATTTATAGTAGGGCTTCAGCCTACTCCCATTGAAGTGTCCAGGCAACTTTGTCCCATCCAGTGCTTGTAACTGGCATGTGCCCGAATCAAGGATGTACGAGATTGTGTAAGGACCCAACCAATGGACTTTCAACTTCCCTGGATGGCGCAGAAACTTGGAATCATATAGTAACACCATCTGCCCAACCTCAAACTTCTTGTTTCTAATGTGGAGATCATGCCAATCCTTTTTCTTTCCATTCTCCATTTTTTTATATCCATCAGGTGAGTGATCATCTTTCATCTAGTTTCATTAACTCATCAATCCTTTCTTCCAGCGCTTGTTCATCGGCCAACCCCCCTGAACATGCTATTCGTAGAGATAGGAACATAAATTCAACTAGAAAAATAGCTTCCATGCCAAACACCAATTGAAAAGGTGTGGCTTTGTTCATCCTTTTATACGTTGTCTTGTAAGCCCATAATATTGCCAATACTTTGTCATCCCAATCTTGTCTTCCGACATCACAAATTTTGGTCAAGGTATGACTTAGTATCTTGTTAAATGCTTCCGTGGTTCCATTTGCTTGTGGGTGATAGGGCGTAGTCTTGTGATGAGCCACCATGAACTCTGATAACATGATCCTCATGGTCTCATTCAAGAAATGTGTACCCCTATCACTGGTAAAACTCAAAGGGCATCCATACCTCGTGATAATGTTTTCCCATAAGAACCTTGTCGTTGTTTGCTACCATGTAGTCTTTAGTTGGGGCTGCCTCTACCCACCTTGTGAGATAATCCATGCAAGTGATGACATAACGTGACCCAGTCCTACACATTGCTTTGGTGCAATAGGTCCTACAAAGTCTATTGCCCACTTTTTAAAAGGCTCCACACTAGGAATAGGGCGCAAAGGAATTTCACCTCTCCTTCCCGGTTTGTCAATGCGCGACAATAGTCACACACTTTACAATAGTCTCTAAAATCCTTGTACAAAGTTTCCCACCACAAACCTACCATTAACATCTTACGCATGGTGGCATTATCATCCAAAATAAGCCCCTTGCTTATTTTTGGCTAACTCTCTTTCATTTCTTCCTTCCTTGTGCCTCAGTCAAATTTTTCCACTTTTCAGGCACTCAAAATTTTCTAGAAATGGCTTCATCAAATAGAGAATTTTCTCACCTTTCCAGAAAGGTAAAATTTTCCTTCTAACTCCTTGTATTTTGTAAGTTATGGCTCGGCAGAGTTTTGGAGGGAAATTTTCCCTAGGAAGGTCCATCATGCAAGGCGAATAAGAATGTGCCATGTTAGCGTGCAAAATGGCAGTTGGCGGGGACAAGTTAAAAAATTTTCCAAAGCTCTCAATGGGGGGTGTAAAGAAAATTTTTGGCCCAAAGCCCTCGAGAAAATAGGAAGGCGACACGTGTCCATGGATTCGGAGGGGGTCGGGGGCAGGGGAATTTGATAATTTCGCCAAAGTGTTGCAAATGGCACAATAAAACTCCACCCCCGAAGGCCCACACTAATGAAAATGTGCCACATGTCCATGTGGCTAGCATAAGTCAATAGGGTTAGTAGTGTCAAAGGGAAAATTGAAAGTGCATCCCCACAAGTGAATAGGAGGATGACACATGGCAGCAGTCAAGTGGCAGAGCGTGGGGCGATTTTGAAAATTTTTCCAAAAATTCAAAAAAGCGTAAAAGTCAGTTAAACCCATGGACCAATAGGAAAGTGCCACATGGCATTGGAGTGGTGAGGGGTGGAAATTTTTGGGGAAATTTTCCCAAATTCAAAAAAGAGGGAAAAATTTGGGTTTCGGCCCGCCGACCCAATTTTTGCCCTATTTTGCCCTAAATCTTCAGAGGGGCAAAAATTGGGTTTCGGCCCGCCGACCCGATTTTTGCCCTATTTTGCCCTAAATCTTCAGAGGGGCATATCTTTCAATCCAGAGCTTGGTTTTTCTCAATTTTGGTGTCATTGGAAAGCTATTGAAGTCCTCTACATGATGGAATCTTCACTTTTTTATGGAATTTGGTGAGAGAAAAATCAAAAACACCTTTGGCATGGGGAAAAGAGCAGAATCGACATTCAACCACCATTTTTAATGTAGTATGGCTTCCATTCTTCTCCATAATGGTCAAAAATCTTGGGGAATGGACTTTTTAGGGTACCCATGCTATTTTTATGGATCTAGTTAGTGGTTGAATCATTCCTTTCATTTTTCTGTGTTTCTCCTTCTTGAGCTCGAGTTTTCATTGTTAAAAGCCAGATTTGGCTCATTTGTAAAGGGTTGGACATTTTTATGATCTGCAAGCTCCCTTCTTCACCCTGGTAAGTGGATTTGTGGAATATCATACCTTTTTAGGGACTGTAACATGTTTTCTACCTCCTTGCTGTTGTAATGCACTTGTATTTAAAAATGGAAATGACAATGCAAGCTCTGTGAATGAATTTTCAATCCTTTCTTGTGTTGTTTGCTCTATTTGATCCGTCATTACAATTTTAAGAAATTTATGCACGATTTGTGTTGCATTTTATAATCTATGTCAATTTACAAAAGTACATGTTCACCACTCCTTTGGTGTATCACCTTGTTAGTTTAGTTTTACCTTATTTTCTCTCTTATATCCTTGTCTCTCAAGCGAATTAGAGTAGGATTTTGAGTTAAACCTATGCAATTTTCATGTATACATTTGATCGGAGGAGTAGAGGAAATAGCCTTTAATCTAGAGATTTTTTTCCCATTTTTGCAAGTCCCGCACTTTGGGGAAAGGATTCAATGTTGTGTAATCACACTGGATGCCCATTATCAAACTAGAAATCGAGAAAACATCCAGGGGTGCTGCTGATTTACACTAACAGAATCACCCGCATAATGCCCACCCACACTTCCTTCATGTGCTTGCTCCTCCATGATGGCCAGCACTCATGCTCTAAGACACATCTGTGTAAAACTTCATCATGTCCTAACTTGTATAAGTCTCCACTGATTAACATGTAAGGCACGACGCGTATGGCCAATCGCTTATTTTCCAATGTCTTCATTATATTTGGTGCCACACCTTCCTTTAAAAATATTGCAATCTCTTACAAATCCGAGGGCACCCCATGCAACCTAAATAGTTACATGTCCGGTATTGATTCCTCAATACTCTACGCATCCTCCCTAAATTAATTCTTGACAGATGATCGGGCGCATGCTTGCCTTTTCCAGGATTTACTACAATGGTGAATTCAAACTCTTGAAACAACAACACCCAAATCTACATATGCGCCCTTGTAGAAAAGGCTTGTTCACTAAATATTTTAATGCCATGTGGTGGTGTAAAACACAAAGGGTGTTGTTAGAAAATATTGTCTAAACTTGAAGAGCGCATAAATCATTGATAATGCCCCATGCTCAGTTATGGTATGATTTCACTTTGTTGGTGTCGCTTCTTTCTTACAAAACACAAAGGATGATCAACAATTCCTTCGCCTTTGTTGTGCAAGCACTTGCAATAATAGCGGTCCCCGAGGCATCTACATGGACATGGAAGGGCTTGTCCCAAGAGGGAAAATGTAAAATAGGCATGGTAATAAGCCTATCTTTTAATGTATCAAATGCCCTCTACTATGCCTCTCCCTAATGGAAGGAACTCTTATGTCTAAGAAGCTCCTCTAAAGGTGCAGAGATCTTGGCATATCCCTTGATGAATTTTCTATAATAGCCCATATGCCCAAAGAATCCACGCATTGTGCTCTGGCTAGTAGGCTCCCTTAACCCTACAATAACTATAACCTTAGTGGGATCTACCAGCAAGCCCTCCTTACATATTATATGCCCCAATAAAGTCCGAAAGGGTGTAGTAAACACATGCTTCTTAATGTTGAGGGATATCCTCAACTACCTACACCTTTCAAACATTAATCTCAAGTTGTCACAATGGTCCTTAACCAGACCATATATTGTCTAATCATCCAGATAGACCTAAAGGAACTTATGGATGAAGTCCTGGAATGCTTGCACCACTATGCATGAAAAGATAGTTGGTGCATTCTTCAACCCAAAGGGCATGACTATATATGCAAAACTTCCCCACTCGATGGTGAAAGTTGTCTTCTCCTAGTCTTCCTTTGTAATCCGGACTTGGTGGTACCCTAAAATCCATCCGTAAAGGAATAGATTTCATGCCCAATGACTCCTTCCAAAATTTCTTCAATGAAGGGGGTCAGAAATGGATCAATGACACAAACTGCATTCAATTCCTATAATCCACACAAATTCTAATCTGCCCATCCTTCTTGATGTTGATTACCATTGGGCTTATCCACTCTGATTCTTCCACTACCTCAATGATCCCAGAAGCTATCATTTTTTCTATCTCCTCCTTGACCTTCATGCGCAAGTTGGGATTCATCCGGTAGGGCCTCTTTCTAACCGGGTGCGCACCGTCCTTTAGTTTTATCTTCATCTCACCCAAAGAGTGGTAAATGCCTTTGAGCTCATGGTACTCGTGTGGGAATAAATCCTCAAATTCATGTAATAGATCAATGACCTTCGATACTTCCTTCTTGTCCAGTAATCCCCAATAATAGCTTCCTTAGGTTCTTCTCCGAACTAATGTTAACTCTCTTCATTATTAAAGGATCATGGTAGACGCGCATGCAAGTATTTGCACTTGTCCATTACCTCACACATCCCCATAGAATGGCTAACATCTAAGCTTTCCAAATTTCTCCATCAATCACATATACCAACTTTCCCTTCTCTTTTTCCAAACACACGCACTCAAGCGATAACTCTTCTTCTTCCTCTTCTTCTTCAAATCGTGCCTCCAATCTTGGTTCCCCTAGTAATTCCAACTGTACCTATCTTCGTCATCCGGCACTATCCCCCATGGTAAGGAACTTGATACCCTGTAAGGCCTTATCAACCAATGGCTTGGTACTCCGATATTCAAAGGTTTGAATAAGGTCATCCGAGATCTTGCAATTCCTTGACTGGTGGCATGTCTCCAAATGAATGTACCATGCGCATGCATAACCCTGTAGTCTAGAATATAACTTATGCACCCAGAGGGATGGTGGAAAAGCTTGCACACCTTCTCTCTAGACCCATTCACACTCCTGGATATGGAAAGAGGTGGGCTCCTTCCCATGGTACTCCTTGATGATGGTGGGTACATTGCTCCTAGAAAACCTAATAGAGAGAGAAATTCTTACTTCACGCCATTCTAAAAGGCTCTCCTGATGTGTGGCCCACCACCGAGCTATTGTGCCGAGCAAGACATAACTTAACATCTCCCTCCATTCCTTCTCATCCTTCCACTGAGCTTCCACCTCTTGTAGAAAGATCTCAGGGAAGGCTCCTCCTAAATACTTGGGTAGTTCTTTTCCTCCAAGGTGCCTAACCATGTGTGCCTTAGTCACCTTGGTCACCGACCCTCTCAATTGTCATCCCATTAATTCGTAAGTTCCATGCACCCAATTTTCACATGCCAAACTGGTGGTATCACTCACTAACTGAGCATCTTCAAACTGGATAACCCCGTTAGTAGGGTGTATCATCTTAGGGTCTCTGATTGAGTGCACATAAATCCTATCCAAAACTTCCTCTCCCAATGGTTCAATATATGGTGTCGACTTCCCATCAGCCAAGGGTATAATGACTTGTTCCTCCTTGTTCTCAAAGTTGATGTACCCTTTGTTAAACCGAAGGTCCACATTGTTCTTGTAACACCAAGGGCACCCAAGTAGTGTTGGGAAATTGTCCGCCTCGGCGAGCACCAAGACTTTGAAGTCCCTAAGTAAACTTGGATCCTTGGATAGTAATAGTTGCATCCTTCAAGACACCGATGGTCATTGCCTTAGTCTTGTTTTCCATATACATCACATTTGAATATGGATGTAATGCAGTCTTCCCATCGATGTCATGCATCAAAGTCGAAAAATTAACCTCCGCGCCTAGGTAAATGAGGATATTGCTTTGAGGAGCCATCCATCTACAACTACATTCAACGTAATCTCCTTTTCATAGTCGAGGCTATGAGGGGGAATTTTCATGTGTAAGACCTATCTCTCATGCTCTTCTCCAGTGTGTGGTACCTTCTCTCTCAACCAGGATCCTAGCAAGGGAATGATATTCTCCTACCTTAGCATTTTACACACTTCCTTGACCTCATCCAGTCATCCTTTTGAGCCTCAACTCTCCTTCCTTGTTCTTCCCTCTGGATTGCTCCTTTAGATCTGGATCTCCCTTGTAAGCTCCAAATAACATCCATGGTATCTTGATATATCTCCTTTTAATGTGCAAGGTCTAGATAATTTCCATGAATGGCTTCCTCCCTTAAAACCAGGGTTTTCTATCTTGGTACCTCTCTCATATGCATGGATTTTTTCCTATTATTACCAAGACAGCTCCAAACCTTCATCCCATATTACCCGAGGCATCCATTAAATGTATACCTTCTTAATACTGACCATCGCAGCATCCTTGTCCTTCCGAGTGCTTCTAATTCATATGCTCAAACAATTTTAGGCACTCCTCATACTTATGCTTCTTTCCACACCACAAGCAATACAAAGATCTAGGAATTCGTCTTTGTAATGTTGCAGCAGATCCAAAATTGAAACAGTTCCATGTGGGAAATCACTCCTTCCTCCTCTGCGGTTACCTTAACCATGGAATCCTCCTCGAAAACCTCTTCCATGCGTGCCTCCATTTGCATGCTCCTCATAATGGTGATCATTATCCTTAGAACTACTAGCAACACTAGTTTGGCACACCCCATGATCAATGGCCTCATGGATCTGATCAATGAGCCTACAATCCTTAGTATCATGGGTTGTAGAGGTGTAAATTTTACAATAACAAGATACATTCTTCCTGATTGTGTGCTGCAGTAAGGGACATCTACTTACATCATGGTCCCCATGAAAAATTTCACAATCTACTTTCATAGTGTATACCATCCTCTGGGGGCAATTATCATTAACGAGTCCCTCTATTTCACAATCTGTGCAGGCAAAGATAAAACAGATGAGTCTCATGGGCTGAGTTCGTAGATAATTTTTCCAACTACTTTGCCATAGCAGCAATCTGAGCCTCTAAGAATGGGCTAATGCTAGTATCTATACTACCAACAGTTTCGGCACGTAGGGCAACTTCCAATGCTTTGCGGGTCTATAAAATTTTTATGAGACAAGGCTCTTATAAAAGGGGTGATCAATCCTCCAACAAACCACTGTGTATGCTAAGAAGGATGAATATCATATGATAATTTAGACAAGAGAGTTTTAAAACGTGCATCATACTCCTGCACACTCTCTGCCATTCCTTGTTGAATATCCTTCAAAGCACTGATGCTCTTCTGCTCAAACTCAGGAATGTGGAACTCTGCCAAGAATGCATTCTTTAAGGTAGTATAGTCCACCACCATTTGATGAGGGTCATACTTCCTATACCAGCTATGCACGCACCCTTACAATGTGGTTGCAAACTAACTAGCCTTTCATTATGGGGTTGTGATACCCTTCACATGCCATAGTAGTTCACACTTGTGAACATGTTTCGCAACATCCTCAATGCCCCTATAATATGGTAAATGCAGAGACATTTCAAAGAATACTTGAGGTGGTGGCTAGGATCCTCGCCCTCACAAGCCCGAGCCTTGGTTGCCTCCATGTTTCCTCCACTACCTGATCCACTAGGTCCACTAGGTCTTGTGCCTCCAGAGCCACCAAATCCACCAAAAACCGCTTGGGCCCAATAGGGCCTATAGGAGTTGTGCCAAGTGCCCCCACAGTCCCACTGAACTATGCGCCGATGGTCTGTGATGGTGCTCCGCTACCACTACTGTGTCCTATGCCACTCCCTGATGCGAGACCAAAAGCTTGTACACTTTCTCCTTGTCCAAAGACTCCTCCAAATACTGGAATATGTGCAGCCATAGAAGAAGGGACTGTAAAATTGTATCTCCTAGGTGCAGATTTGTCTCTTCCACTGATATCAACTGGGTCAATAACACTTCTTCCTAGTTCAGGAAAACCAAGTGCCAGGGCTCGGTCACTGGGTGGGTTCAGATATGTGCCAATGACTCTCCTTTCTCCATGTGACAAACTCTCACCAGAAGCCGAAGGGGTCTCCCTCACGCGCTTGCCAAGATGGGGTAGCATAGACTGCTCAGGTTCCACATCTTTCATGTGAACCTCAACTCCTTCCCACAACGTCTGTCTCCATAGATCCATCACACTAGCAACCTTACATCGTCTAGTAATCTCCCTTTCCCATGTTTAACTATACTTGAGTTGTCTCTCTTCCCTCTCCTTCTCTATCATGATATCTACCATCTTCCTCCACCCAATCTCCTTTACCTACCACTCATAATGGTTTAGCCGGCCATTGGAAAAGCCTCTAAACTCATGGTAACCATCAATATCTTCATAGCTAGAGGAATAGCACATAGAAATGTTCCTCTAGGTTCTCACAGAAATTCAAACTCAACAACCTCTGGACAAGAATACATAGAAATGGCGTACTCCAGAGTGTAACTAGTCAGTACTCCTCTCCACCAATGATCTACAACACGGGTCCATGTCAGATCTGCATCCTGTAACCTTTGGTAGTCTTCTTTGGTCCACACATGCAATCCATAATGCTAACTTGATCTAGACACATAGGCTGAAAGCCATTCATATAGTTCTACTGGGAAGCAACAAAGAAGGTCTCATATAGATCATGGTAGAGGTTCTCTTCTACCCATCTACGTCCATTAAACTTGGGTCCAGTGTTGAATCTCTGAGAAAATTCATCCTCCATGCTCTTAAACCATGATTCAACATTTCTCAATGTTAATCACTTTGTCATTACTCACTACACAGATCATGATGTATGCTAAATCCCACTACAACTTCAAAAAGAGGTCCCGGAAATGGAACCAAGATGTAGCCATTTTTACTCCCATCACAAAAGGAAGGAATCCCATGTGCATCGGCCTATAACCCGGTGAAATCTAAACACTCACTCGAGGCACACGTGTGGTACCAAGTCTCTCTTTTATTTGATTTTATTGGGAAGCATCATCTAGGATTAGTGTAAGAGTTTTCATGAGGGAGGTTGAAACATACAAGAACCATAGGGCTCAGAACAGCCTCTAGATTCTTGCAGTCACTTCAGACTGAGTGTTTTAACAGGATCTAGAACATGCATTATGACAGAAAGAATTATACAAGCATTCATTCATAGCATGAAAGGAAAGAGAACTTATAAGAGAGAAAATATGCATTAGAACCATTGATTTCACGTATATATTATATCGGTAACCTCATTACATTCATTGATTCATTACAGAGAGTCACAGAGAGCAGACCGTAGTCATGCATATCACTGGACTTGTGTAACTAAGCTATCAAAATAAAAATTACAACTCCATGCCCAAGACATTCTCTCTTGAATCAATTATCTACTAACAGAGTCTTCACAGTAGTTCTGCAGAGCTCCACCCATACTATATCTCAAACTCGCCATGTATATCAAACTCCTCTATATATTTTACTCGGTAGACACTTGTATTTATAATTAACCTACACTGCCAACTCACCTTCCAATGCCCTCAGATATGGTGCCAAGTGTCAAATGTGGTCTATGTGAGCATGCTTCTTTAGGCCTGAGCTTTCCACTTTATCTCATGATGTTCTTCTAGAAGATTCCATCCAAGGCATGCTCTTTCTTAGGCCATCCTATCACTAGGTTGGCACCTTATCCATGTGCAACCAATCATGCTTTTCACGTCTTCTTCCCTGGGTGCTCAAATTGACTAAGTCTCAAGCCTCCTTCACGCATCGCACGTGCTATGTGCTTCCTTAAACCTTTCTCTCACACACTTTTTCCTTGTGCGCCTATGTACCTTCATACTTGGTTAATATTACAGGGGTCCAACAACCTCTGACACATCATCTATCCCAGCTACCCACATATCGACCACCAATCCCTTAGAAGGCATTTTTTAATGCCTCACTCTAGGGAAGTATCACCTATATAGTGTCAACACATTCCTTACTCCACAATAGTATGGAAGTCTTCACCAACACCCTCGCTATGACCACCACATAGGAGAGTGCCTCCTTTATGGTCCTCCCCACCTTCATACCAATCTCACCTATGGGGGACTTGACACTTCCACTTATATACCCGAACCACCATCACAAACTCACCCCTTTTCAGTTGACTTCCAGTCACTCACCAATCACCGTTTCGCCCACACCTTCCTGCACCGATGTGTATGGAAGGGTTTTGGTTTTGTCTTTTACAAGCAAGGCCACCGTATTGTTATTCCATGTACTACCCACAAACATAACGACCATAGTGGTATCAGCTTTGCTGAACCACCTACCAAGAAGGCCTGTATTGAACTCATTGAGGATATCAACCCTTCTCCACCTTCTTCACCCGCTCCACCTTCTTCACCACCTTCACCGATAGAGTCGATGGATCCAAAATCCATCCCTCCTAACTTTTTTCATAAACACCATTTCCTTGGGGCCTCTGACTTATCAACACGAGGGCGAGGCTCCCTCTTCTCTTCCCTTCATGTATCCTGAAATGATCGATGATGATACACCTTCGATTAACATCGTTCAATGTCAGGATGATGAATCTATAATGACTTTGTCTTGGTGCGAAGACTCTTATATTCATTGGTCGTTACCATCTGAGACACAAACCATGTTGAATGAATTGACTATTGAAATCAACATCCATACTCAGGATGACCCACACATTCTAAAGATCGGTCAATCTTTAGATATTCTGCTGAATAGGAAGCCATCACTTCCTTTCTCAAAACTCATAACCATGCTTTCGCTTGGTCTTATGTAGACATGTTCAGTATTGACCCCACCATAGTGGTCCATAATATCGTAACCATTCCTGATGCCAAACCTGTAAAAAAAAAGTTGAGGAAAATGCTGCCGTATCGCATTGCTCTTCTGGTCAAAGAAGAACTTCAATGCCTTCTTTTGTTTCCTTCATCTTACCCATTGATTATTCTCGATGGATTTCTAACATTGTCCCTATCACTAAGGTGACAGGAGGACTTTGTATTTGCACAAATTTTCATGACCTCAACCTAGCTTACCCATAAAATGATTTTCCTCTACCTTGACCTTACTCTTGGTCACGAGATGTTATCACTCATGGATGGTTTCTCAGGTTATAAAAAATATTATTTTCTCCAGAGGATCAACACAAAACCACATTCATCACCCCTTGGGGGACCTTTTGCTATCGAGTCATGCCTTTTGGCCTTAAAAACATTGGTGCCACATATCAGTGGGCTATGACTTACATCTTCCATGAAATCATGCACCGTATATTGGAATATTACGTAGATGATATCCTGGCCAAATATAAATGCCACTTTGAGCACCTCACCGTCCTAAAAACCATCTTTGACTGCCTTATTAAGTATTGTGTTCGCCTTCAGCCCAAGAAGTGTGTCTTTGCGGTTATCTCAGGAAAGCTCCTGGGATTCATCGTCTCCTTACATGGTATTGAGGTTGACCCGCTAAATTCATGGCCATTCTTGAGATGCCTCTGCCCACTAATCTAAGACAATTCTGTAGCCTACAAGGTAAGTTGCAGTCTATTCATCGTTTCATTTCGCAATTGTCTGATCGGTGTCAACCATTTCATCATCTTCTCAAGAAGGATGTCTCCTTTGAAGGGGATGATGACTACCACAAATATTTTGAGGCCTTGAAACAATACCATATCCAACCACCCATACTCATTCCACCTAAAAATGATTAACCCTTCTACCTATACATCTCATCTACCAATCACTCCTTGGGGGCCATACTTGCTCATCGCGATGAACAACATAGGGGGTGTAGTTTATTACATAAGTCATACTCTTCTGAACTACAAAACCCGATACACCCATGCTAAAAAACTTTTCTTAGCCTTATTTTTTATTTCCACAAAACCCCACTATTACCTACTCAACCACAAAACCTTTGTTGTGACCAACACCGACCCCTTACACTTCAAACATGCCAAACCTTACCAATCAACATGCCACACACTGGCTTATTCTTTTGGCTAACATTGACCTTGAATTCACCCATCAAAAGTCCATCAAGGGCCAAGCTATCACTAACCAATTGGCCGACGGACCTATTTAGGGGATCAACCCTCTAACTTTGACTTTCCAGATGAATTGATTACCCTTTCCCTGGATGAACCCGCTTACCAAATGACACTCTTCTTCGATGGTTCCAAGTGTTAGCGTGGGGGTGGGGCTGGTGTTATCCTCATTCCACTTGATGGTGAACCCATGCCTTTATCTTTCAAACTCAATTTTGATTATACAAACAATATTGCTGAATATGAAGCACTCGTATTGGGTCTCCAAGCTGCCTATGCCTTAGATGTTAAGTCAATCAACATCTTTGGTGATTCTCAATTGGTTGTAAACCAAGTCAATGGTATATACCAATGTCGTAATGAGATACTTCAAAAGTATAAGCATCATGTGGACATACTTTTGACCACCTTCAACCGTTACACCCTTCAAACCATCCCACGTTCTACCAACAAATTTGTAGATACCATGGCCTACTTAGCTTCTCAGATACCCACTTCGCCCGCTAACTCTAAAATATTTGTCACCATATAAAGACTCCAATCACCTTCTTATTTACCTCATGAATTTTACTCTATCGGAACCGCTACTCCCGACCCGAGTGACCTTTGGTATAAACAATACTCAGACTATCTTTCCCTCTCCATCTTACCTCCCGACCTCACTCGTAATGGACAACATGCCTTTCTCAAAAGGGCCTCTCATTACGTCATCATGGGTGGCCTCCTCTATAAGTGTGGCTTTGACGGTATTCTCTTATGGTGCCTTACAAGTTCTAAAATTCCCTATACCATTAAGGAAGTTCATGATGGCATATGTGGAGGTCACTTCAGTGGTCTCACGGTTGCTAAGCGTATTCTTCGCCTAGGCTATTATTGCCAACTCTTAACCATGATTGTTGTGACTATGTTAAGCATTGTGTAAAATGCCAACAACATGCCAACCTTCATCATACACCCAGTCATGCCTTATAGGTCACCCATGACCTTTGGCCCTTCTCTCAATGGGGTTTGGATCTTGTCAGAGAGATCAATCCCCATTCTTCCTAGAGACATCAATGGATAATCACCACTACCGAATATTACACCAAATGGGTTGAATCCATACCTCTCATCTCCACGAAAGCCAAGAAAATATGTGAGTTCATCAATCATCACATTATCTGTCACTTTGGTGTTCCACATCACCTCATCACTGATAACAGAAAATAATTCAAAAATAAAACCTTACAAAAACTTTGTGATGCCTTTGACATTCACCTAATTTCTCGTCACCTTATTACCCATAAACCAACAGCCAAGCGAATCCACTAATAAAACCCTGAATAAAATTCTCATGAAGGTGGTTAACGATACTAGGAAGGACTGGCATACACACATTCCTTTTTCCATGTGGGTGTACCACACTAGTATATGCACTTCCACTGCTGCCACACCTTTTTATCTAGTCTACAATACAAAGGCTGTGCTACCTCTCGAAATCTAGACTCCCTCACTTAGCATTTCTCTCCATGACATGCTCAATGATGATGACTTTCTCCAGGACCATTTAGCACAACTTGAGTTATTAGATGAAGGTCATCTTAACACTCTTGACCATCTTCAAGTTTACCAAAACGTATCAAACGTGTCCATGAAAAAACCTTCTAAGTCGATGACCTTGTCTTGAAAGGAAATCAACATGTAACCAAAGCAAAAAGAGTAAACAGGAAAAATTTCTCCTAATTGGCTTGGACCATACATCGTGACTCATACTTATGGATCAGGTGCTTATCGTTTATCTTCACTAGACAATAAACCCAAACCTAAGCCCCTTAATTCCTTGCATCTTCGACCATTCTACTATTGACTTTCATTCCTACCTCACCTTCTGCCTCTTTTCATGCTCGTCCCTTGAGCGCTTTTCACTTCCCTCCTTTCACTATGCCACCCCAACGATTAAACAAGAATCATGTGCGTACCCATCACTCTTTTATCTTCTCTTAAATATGTGTACTGCAGCACTACACATGGCATGATTCTCATGGATACTTTTCGTCTACTTTTAGATGAGATCCCATGGTCATTTCACCCGATTTCGAACAAGAATCCAATTCTTCACCTTATTCTTGTCCATGACTTAAAATTCCTCACATGGGATCCAACTCCTTGAGTCAAACTTCCAATAAAAAGATGACTCCCTCAAAAGGACATCTTTCTCTCTACATCTCTACTATAAATAGACTACTCCCTTGAAGGACAGCTATGTAAATCTTGCTTCAAAAAAAAAAAAGAGAATCTGAAGCTTCCCACATCGATCAGCTTCGTGAAGACCTCAAGGAGTTAATTTTATCATCCCATATAGACTTCCCTGCATCGATTAGTCTATCTCAAATACAAGTCAAACAGAAAACTTTTTCATCATGGACTTGCTCATTGTGATCTTGGATCTCTTGCCAAAAGGCATGCTACCTCATATCATATAACCTAACCATTTTTCACCTTCTCACCCTTTGCACCTTCATTTCCTACCGCCTCAAGGGACCTGCTGAAACTGTGACATTTGGTGATCATGTGACTATTCTTCACCTTTAGAATAATCAATCATGCAATGTCTTTAGGGTATTACGTTCACCATCCTACCTAAGGTATGGTCAACCCGTTATGATCCTCACCAATCAGGTGGCTCTCTTACCTCCTCTTATCTTTTAACTTCTTCATTATGTATTGATCATCCTATATAGGACTAGACCCTCGACACTTATCTTTGGGAAATTTTCCTCTTTCACCATAATCAACTTAAAATCACCCATACCTATTTTCCCACAATTCAACCATACCTAAAAGACCTTGACTCAATCATGCCTATAACCTACCAACCCATTCTCATACCTCCTCACATTTTTCCCTAGCTTATGGGAGAACTACATCGGCCTGAGGTCCCCTTTCATCGGGACTATGTAGGTAGCACTCCGAGGGCATGGGGCCCTTGGAGGTTAGCTCGGCCACTCTCTACCCTTACCAATTTTCCCCTATTTTCCTATTCCCAAGTATACCTAATTTTTCCTTTTGTATATCGAAAACTAGAAGTACAATATCAACACACAATAACTAATACAAATATCTACCATCCATGTTTCAAACATCATCATAACATTCACCCATTCATCATTTCATATTTCCACACACAACAAAATTTGAAATCTACATCATCATGTATATCTACATTACCATTTGTTATCTGTATCACCAATTACTTGCAATCTACACCAAAACTTGACTCCATCCATGCCTAAACTAAAAACCTGACTCAATCCATGCCTATGACCTAACTCCATCCATGCCTAAACCAAAAACTTGACTCAATCCATGCCTATGACCTAACTCAATCCATGCCTAAACAAAAACCTGACTCCATCCATGCCTAAACCAAAAACCTGACTCGATCCATGCCTATGACCGACTCTATCATGCCTACACTACTTGGTTTCCATCACATATACAAATAAAAATAGCAAGTTACACACAACCATACATACATCATGTCATAATCACCATCATCTCTATAAATAAATCATCTAAACATGTGTATTCATATACATGACTCTCAAATATCTTGGCACCGGGCCGGTGTATATGATCAAAAATACACAAACTCTCATATACATCCTCACTCTCTTCAGCAAGCAAGTTGGTATATATCAAAACTAAATAACTACATCTAAATGGAGGGAAATACATCACGCATCATCCTGTCGAATATCCTCCATATCGGTCTCTCCTGTCGTCTCCTCCTCATCGGCTCCTGTAGGGTGGCTCGCTAACATCTCACCACCTCTCATGGGGCATGGCTAGGTCCCTGCTAGTACATCACTTGGGGCTAGCCTCCGTGAACTAGTGGCCTCACCTTGATCCTGTCTCGGGGCTTAATGGCCCCCTGTGCTCTCCACATTGTGGGTGCGTGATCTAGTCCTCTCACTCGAGGCATGTTGTGCCCTATACTCTCCGTAGGATAGAAAATCTATCCCGCATGACCATCAATCGATCCACGGTAATACTTGGCCTCACGAGGCATCCCATAATCTTACTACAGGTACCATCTTTGGTGGCCCCATCGGCCTCTGACCCTGTACCTTTCCTGTGGGACCCTGTTCTACCCCTTCCGTGAATCGGGACCCGCCCGTGCTCTGTGGTGATGCCATCGACCTCTCACACACCGTGCTCGTATCCGGGCTTGTAATACCTCAATTTGTGCCTATGCAATGGCCAATTGGCCTTGTAAACATGTAACATGTACTGTAGGGTGGTTACCACGATCATCATCACCATCTCCATCTCCACCCTAATCCATCCGGGCATGTATATTGGCCACCTGTGCATGCAACGTGGACACCTCTGCCTCTAAACCTGCCAACTATCCCTGTACCATCCCCAATTGTGTAATCGGGGGTCGCCACTGTCCCTATAGGGAGTCTCTCTACACATTGATGGTGGCTAAATCTAGCTACCCAAGCTGGGTGGTACTACTCATAAATGAGCTTCCCACCACTATCTATACCTATCAGTCACTCCAAAGATCATCAATCAGCCGGTCTATCACCCGCCTGTAGGTAATGTCGGTGTGGTAGTGGCAGTGGTCTCTCCACATCATCATCTCTGCAGTGCTGTGGGAAGGGTGGAGGTATTCCTGTGGTAACCCAAACTATCATCGACCCTGTCTCTCATGGGATCATCTCGTGCTCCCCTGCACGGTGCCCCTCAATCCATCTGAGTAGCTACAAGTCGTCTAACTCATCACCATCTATCTATATGAGGGATAGCCCACATACAGATCTCCAAATAATGTCCATGCCGAACAATCCCTCTAGTAACCACCTATAATAGGCTACATCATGTGTAACCATGCCTGCTCGACGCTCTCCCATCACATATACCCATCACATGTGTACCCCACCCGAACAAAACTAGGCTCAAATGCATCCGCCTAGGGCCTACCAATGAGATGAACACACACAATGTGCTCGTAGGACATGTTATCTGTGAAATTGATGAGGGAAATTTTGCGGGTAACCATACCAAAAAAAAAAATTGGTTCCCCGCCGAGGTCCCTTAACATTCGAGAATGGCATAAAATCCTTTTCTGGAGAATCTAGTTTTTCAAACTTAGTCATTTGAGTCCCTTTTTGGTTGGCGCAAATTTTATTCATGCAACATCAAATGAATTTGCACCCCCTTCTATTCCTTTGGTGCATCCTTTGGAGTGTCGACATTCCAAATGTTGCACCTTCCCATGATGCACCTTTCAAACTTGCGCCGAGGTGCATGCACCACCTTATTGACACTAAAATTGTTGCGCCCCTAAATGGTGCACCAAGGCACCGAGAAAGTCATGTTGTGATCCCAAAGCTGCGCGCCAAAGGTGTAAATAATTTCATGTTGGCATCTGTTTTGGTGTGCCCTTTGAAAAATTTGGTGGCGCATTTATTATGCCTTTTGCTATAAATAGGCACATCCAACCTATCATTTTCACAATTGAAAACACATAAAAATTTTATTCCTTTACACTGTCAACGCTCTGTCATCCCCATGTCACTTTACGTCGCATTCGTGGACCCCGCATCATTTTTTCCACTTATATATTCCCGGTAAGTGGCCCTTGCTCTTCTTGTGCTGATTGTTTGTGAGATTTTTGTAGGATTTTTAGAGGTTGTTAAAAACAAAGGAATTAAACATAAAATAAAACATGACTTTTAGCCCCTTTCACAATCAACTCTTTCCCCCAAACCAGGTTTTACCCTCCTTCCAGATCTGCTGGCTTGGAGGGCCCTTTTTCTCAAAAAATGAATCCAGAACCCTCTTTGCCCTTTTCCTCTCATTGTCAAAAACTATATTGAAAGAGGTAAAAGGCCATAAACCTGTCCAAAAGAGAAAAAATCTAAAGTTGTTACAATCCAAAATCCGTAGTTTTCCTTTGGCGAAAATTCCATCTCTGTTGCACAAAACATAGTCGCACCAAGGGGCACACTGTCCCTGCTTGCAACACACACCCTCCCTGTGCTTTATAAAACTTTTAAAACCCTAACACAGGCGCAAGCGCAACTCCAGCTACACCAGCATAAATTTCATGCAGACTCTATCTGCGCCGCGCCAAAGCTGAGAACTAGCGCATCTTAACTCAGTGATACACCATTTAAACCTACGCCCCTTTGGCACACCATAACTTATTGCAACATGTTCCATACCTGCACCAATGGTGCATCCTACAGCCTTGCAACACCAGAATTATCTGCGCCCTTTTCAAAAGCCTTTATCTTGGTGCAAGGCGCACATCCTTCGACACCAACACTGAATGTTGTGTGTAATACATTTGCGCCATGCACCCTTTGCGTTGTTTTCTTCCATGCAACACTCTTTAGCAGTGCGCCTTGCTTTTCTGACCCTGTAGCCTACAATATAGTTGCGCCCTGTGCCTAGAAGCTTCTAAATTGCTAATTTTCATTCTGTAAAGCTCGATGGATGATTTAATAGCTAACATGGCTCTTCTACGGTGGACTTCCCTCCTTCTTACAGATCAGTAGCTGAACTCGGAATCGCATATGTCTTCATCAAGTAAGAGGCCGACCAAGTCTAAGGGTAAGGCCAAACTCACAGAGGAAGAAATGAAGTATAAGTATCAAAGGGTCAGGATGCCCGAGTCCCATGCAAAGTGTGACTTAGACATCAAGGATGTTGAACTTGGCCACATCGATATGGAAGATTTTGGGCCGGAGCCAAAAGGGTAATAGCAGTCCATTGATGGACAAATTGGTCGGCGTGATGGTCTACACTCCCATTTGGGGAATTCCCATAAGCGCAGTAAATAATGAATTCATGATGGTGGTGGCCCACTGCTATAATAAAGACACAAGGTGTGTCGAGAATGAGAAGGGAAAGGTTATAATCAACCTCACTTCCTGGCACTTTGAAATCATGCTAGGTATCCCCACCACCAGCATTTTGTGGCTATAAGCCAAGAAGACTGCATAAAAGTGTGGGATGAGAATGAGGAAAAATGTATGCAGCTCATAAAAAAATTATATCTAAAAAACAAGAAGGTAATAACTAGGTGGCCCCAAGTTATTCATCGCAGCGACTTTTCGGAGGAGCTGAGTGACACCATTACCTTCCTGAGCAGGGTGTTTAGGCTTCCCGATGCCCATTACTCGATCGGGGATCATTTTTGAAAGTTCCCTAAACATCCCTAAATGGTTTCAATGTAGAATATCATCTCGAGATCTTTCCAACGACTATAAGAACACGAAAAACGGACATCGGGAGCTCTAGATATGTTCGGTCAAAGTTCAGACATCGGGAAAGTCAAACTATGGTCAACTGGTCAATATTGGACCGAATCGCACTATGACACGTGGCTTGCCACCACTCATCAAATTTGCTCGATTTTCCTATCGGGAGACGACAAGTGGAATATATGCTATTTACCGAGTTAATTATTTCTATACCACATTATATTGGTCGAAATTATATTATCTTGGTAAGTCCACTTTCCAAATGCCACATATATATATATATATATATATATATATATATATATATATATATATATATATATATATATATATATATATATATATATATATATATATTAATGTTTAAAACATTAGTATAAACCGCCAAATCAAATGCATATGCTTTGACCACGTGGAAGGTGGTGAAGCGGTTGTTAGGGGGCATTAGACCCATGCGTGGAAACTTCCACGTGGAGAAGGAGGATGAAGCGGTTGAGATGGGGGCGGTTAAGTCTACCACTTTATATGTGTGGAAAGGCTTTAAAGCCTTAGACATTTTCCCCCACCGCCCAACATGTGGGACCTTAAAAATATGTGCCTCTTTTGGGATTTAATCCCATTTCAAACAAATGCCACTCACTTGAGATATTATCCCTTATCAAATGTAAATCGGCTAAAAATGGGAATTAATCCCTTTTTAAAATGCATCCGCCTAATTTGGGATTTAATCCCATCAACTATGCTACGGGTGAGGCTAAAATAGCCTAAGGATAATATGCAATGCATATTTTTGGGCCCTAATTTTGTATAAATAGGGAACCCATTCATTGTAAAAAACACACACACAACTCAAGCTTATTATTTGTTAAGCTTGTTGTGGGGACACACACAACCCAAGCTTATTATTTAAGCTTATTTGTGGGATGTGTCAACAGGTATTGTCTATTGGCCTATTATTTTAGGCAATATTAGATGAAATATTTGTGATTGGGAGTAAATTATAAACTACCCAATAGGCCCATTGAGCCACACCAATTACTTGCAAATCCTAGATTGTCGACCGGAGTGCTAGCTTTGCATTGTTTGCATCGGGAAGGCTGATCACAGCCGAAGGAGATTGTACGCCAGGAAGGTGGAAGTCGGGTGCTATTTTTCACCCTTTTCATCGAAGAACTGGTGTACTGATAGGCAAGTAAAATTCCATTAGGTTTTCTTGTGAAAGTACTATTGTAACTTACAAGTTTTGACTAGTGGAACGGTTCGACCACGAACCCGGAGACGTAGGCAATTGCTGAACTCGTAATCAATCTTTGTGTAATTGTCATTATTGTCTTGCATTATTTTAAATTGATTACTTAAAAGGAGTAAATTATCAGCAAATAATTAAAGCCTACAAGGGTCCGAGATCAGGTAGTAATAATCTGATTATTTTCGGATCAATTACTTCCACAAATGGATGCTCAGATACCTAGAGACAATGAGCAAAAATGTCCCAGATCAACATTTTGAATGGGAAAAAATCATCAGCAGCACCATCTCTGAGCAACTCCAGTAACTCTCGACAACATGGAGATTCTAAATGAACTCCTACGTGGTCTACGTTGCTTCCTCGAAAAGAGACTATCCGGCACTAAGTCGATGCAGGGTATGGCCCCAGGTAAAAATATATGAATATTATCCATATTTGATACTGGAAAACAACATCCCACAATTCAGTAAGATCAACGATGCCTTCTTTTACGGCATCATCTACCTGTTGAGGCCCAATATGACTCACGGTCGGACGACCAAGAGCATAGTAACTGCCACAGAAAAGTGGGGAGCGTTATTTATGCAATTCCCCACTTTCACTTATCCCATAACCGCCAACTTCTTGGGGGATCCCACCAAGTTGCCAAGATATGTGAGGCCAAAGTTGATGCTATTGGAGCTATCCAAACAGCTCATCACATATCATGAGAAGTACCTAAAAAGAAAGAAGGGTGGAACTCCATTCGCCCTCATAGTGAGTAGGTACACCTGCACTTCTCACACCAAATCCCGAGAAATATTTACGGAACTGGAGCTGCTCAACCTGAAGAAAAATTTCCCAAAGTGAGGCTAGCCTTTGATCCACGCAATTTCCTCCCAAAGGCAAAGCTCGATCCGATCCACATCCCACAAATCGAGGATATCTACATCGACCTGTATCACGAGGTCGAGCTCAGGAGAAAAGATCACTCCCGCCTGGCCCTAGCAGAAATTATCCAATATGGCGTGGCCATTGTCCTAAAAGGTTTCCAAATGACTGATTAAGAAGTTGATCAGGTCTATCTAGATACGAATGGGGACAACTGGCCATTTGCTGAGATTGACATAGCAAAGGCACCTCAGACTATTGAGGAGAGGGCTAAGGGCACTTTACAGCACACGAGAACATTGGTGCAGGTATAACGGTCTCATCTACCTTGGGGTAGACTTCACCATGTCTCCCTTAGGTAATGCACCTGCCAGGCCAAAGCACTTGCCAAAGGGTAAGGGGAAAGACAAAGAAAGGGAATCAACTGTTACTCAAGAGCAAGCTCTCGAGAGTCCTCCTTCCACGCCTAGGAGTATGACGTATGCCCTATCTCTCCGGAGAAAGAACAAGCGGTAAGTGTCCTAACAAGCACATCTACTCGGGATGTTGTCACCGATGTAACCTGTTGAAGTCCCCATTGTCCCATCTCTTGCTCCTCCTTCCCCTCCTCGCATCACTCAAGCAACCACTCCTCGGTTGTGTCTTCTCCCCATCTTCTCTTTGTTCCCCTTCCCTCTTCCTCCATCTTCTCTTCCCTCACGGAGTTGTCTCCCGAAGATTTCTTCCCTCATCTCTTAGATCCCTTCCACCCCCATGGTTTCCTCTCCTACAGTGACTCCTACCCCTATGAGCATTATAGTTTCACTTCTTTATCAATGTCGCATGACGTCTCTACCCATTTCCCCAAGTTCTTTATAATTGCTCCTTCTTCTTCCTTCGTTCCCTCTTCTCCATCTATTCCCACTACCTTAAGTCCAAAGCATGGATCTCCCAAAGACCTAAGCCAACATAAGACAAAATTCCTCGTTGTACCTATGGACTTCTCCATTATCCCAAAAAAAGGAGCTAAGAAGCAAAATCCAATAACTCGCTTCTCTCAGAGTGCATCAAGAGAAAGAGTAATGGAGATTGTGTACCACGATCCCAAAAAGATAAAAAGGATCTATCTCCTACAATTATACGGTGACACAGTCACGATGGGAACGTCCTCGAGAAAGCCTACAGGAGAGGCCCTATCTACGGTGGATGCCCTTTGCAAAAAGCCGGGAAGCAAAGGAAGAGAAGAGGATACTAAAAGAGCGGAATAGACACCTTCTCCAATCCCTACAAAAATGGGCGGTGCACCTCCTACTCAACCGCCACTTTGAAACTCCTAAGGCCCTTAGCCAGGAAAAGATAAATGAATACACCAAGATTGGCGAACAAGGCATGGCAGTATCCACCTAGAGAGACCAGATCCTCAAAGATAGTGAGGAAGTAATCGTAAATTTCACGGAGCTATATCAGAATATTAGTCAAGCTAACAAGGACCTCCAGGTGATTGTGGGACCTATCTCCCAAGTGTTGGACCATGCTAGGTTACAACACGAGACTTTCCAAAAGATGCTCGAGTGCCCGGTCAACGACTTAGTGAAATTTGGCGTCTTTGATCACCCGTGGGCACCTAATAAAGTCCTTGCTGCTTTGGATTATCGGGTCGATCAAATGGAGTTCGTCTTGGAGAAGATTGATAAAATCAAGGAGGAAGCCCTAGATGTACTACACCAAATGCAACAGATCGTCCTAAGGATGTCTCTAGGCTTGCTCACCCCATCATACACCTTTAGGAAGGCAGAAGATACAATTCGGCTCTTCAAAGAAATCGTCTCATGAGGTTAGGGCCAGAAGCTACTTTTGACGTGGAATCCATCAACAACCTTTTGGCTTACCATGACTTCATGGGTTACCTGATGGAGGTAGGAAATGAGTACTTCAAACTCTCATAAAAGCTCAGAAATGAACGGGATACTTGTGAAGTCATCGATGATCACACCAAGGGTCCCGCCAGGATCAACTTCAACCGATGATTAGCAAATTCATGGAGTACTGGGATCAATTCCACGTTTCCTCTCTTGAGCAGAAATAGGATACTCCCTTCCAGCCGTGGGACGATGACGAATAGCCTTCCTCCTCTTGGCTTTCTTTTATTTTTGTAATATTTAAAAGTATGTTGACACAAATGATGACATCATCCATGTTGCACCATGGGATGTTGTTATCCACCAAGTTGCCCCAAAGTCAACAGTTGACTTTTAGATATTTTGTAATTAGTTGTTGGTTTCTTTTTTCCTTCTCTCTCCTTCTCCTTCTATATATACTTGAATACTTGTTGTATTCAGGGGGTGGACACTTTTAGATGAAAAATAGAAGTGAGAAGAAAAGGCTTTGTACTTTTTGTAATAGAAGAAAACATTAATACAAATATTAAGACTTTGTGCTGAATACATGTGTTATGTGCATCTGATCTTTCTTACGTCAGATCTATGTGTTTATTATGTTAGATCTATCTCTACTTTTTTGTCATTTGTTCATCAATATTGCTTTGTTCGTTTATGCAAGTAGGTTTGGCTCTGTTTACTACTAACCCAAAACATAAACCCTCTGACCTTTCTACTTTGGAATTCATTTATTTTCTCCCTTCACTCTATTCTATCTCCTCTCTTCCCTTCATCTCTTTCTGCTCATAGTCAGAAATGCCCCAACTAGGATGAGATCCCAAACCCCTGAAGGTAGAATACTGTAGGACTTATGTAGATTCCTGTTGGTAGAATAGCAATAAACCAGTTTCACTTTGTTGTCTCAAAGAGGGGCTATGCCCTACACACTTTTGGCTCATCTATCCATAGATCTACCCTCCCGATAGATTTTCAGACCAACGGGACCAACAATGAAGAATAAATGTATAGCATAGGCTGAACCTGTGGAGCCGCCCATATGCCCATAGCTCTCTATATAATTGCACCAGGAATGTTGGCAGCCATGTAAAGTATGTCATGTCCATCATCATATCATGTAGCACCCCCATCAGTGATCGTGGGAATCTCCCACCCTCTGCATCCGGCAGTGCAAAATAGTAGATTGCCTCCATCAATAACACTACTAGCCTCATCTCCTCTAGATGGGCCAGGTACATCTCTCAATAACTCACGTTGGCACTGTGAAATGTCATCTCCGCCAGTCCCTCACCAAATACTATCAGCATCAACTCCTCGATTCTCCGAGGAGATCGAATATACCTATGTCCCCAATATAGGTAACCATATATGATCCTGTACATATCCTCCGGGGTGATTGTCATCTCCCTCGTGTTGGTGCCCATTTTGATCCTCTACCATTTTACCCTAAAATTTCCTTTGGTTTACATGCTCTGGAACTTTTTTCTCTTAGACCGGTGGCTGTAACTTTTCCTCCGAATTGAATGCCTTTCATAAACTTGTTGTTTTGTCCTAATTTGAAAGAAATCTACATGTATGCCCTGTTATATGCCCTAATTTTCCAAATCCATGGGCCTCTGCCATTTTTCCCTGACCTTTGGAGCTTGAATTTGTTCATTTTATACATATTTTCCCTCAAATATCCCTTGCCATGGTCATAAATTTCCTAAAAACACTTTCCATCTGTCTTTTCATCAAAAAATTCTTCACCCACGAAGAAAAAATTGATTTAGGGCATCCTGAGAGCAACTTCGTGTTTTTTTATGATCATACGGGCATCCTTTGCCCATCAAATTTTAGCTCAAAGCATCTCCTCATAAATGGATGTTTTTGGTTAGAAAATATTTGGTAGGTTTTCTCGAGCAACTTAACATTTTTGTGTTTTTGGCAAAAAATCAAAATTTTCCTGTAGCTCTGCGGGCGCCAGAGGAGGTACATGTGTCGCAGCAGAATGAAGGCGAACAGTGCATCGTTTTGTGCCTTAAGGCACTTTGGAAAATGCTTGGAAATGAAGAAAAGTCTACGGGTTTGCCAAAGTCAATCGGAGTGGACGCATGGAAGGATCGGGCGGAGGGGAGTTATGGCCCCACAACGAATCCCAAATGGACACGTGACGGGCGGGGAGATGGAAAGGTTGAGGAGTTTGATACTTTTTGGCCTTTGGTGAAAAAGGGTTAAAGTACAAAATTGGACCGCAAACTCGCACCAATGGGATGGAGACATGTGTCGGCATCGAGCACAGAGCGGTCGGCGAGCCACTTTGGAGGAAAAAAGGAAATGTTGCCCTTTTTGCAAAATGAGTCTAAAGTGATAATTTGAAGTGTGGCTCCGCAACGAAGCAGAGGGAGACACGTGTCAAGGACAATTGGAGGCGCAGGCCCATGGGGAAAAATGTGAAAATTTTCCTTTTTCCAAAAAAGGTAGAAATGTGAAGAATCGAGCCGTGATTCCAATGGGGCCCACCTTAGGACACGTGTCAACACCAAATCTCAAGGGTGGAGGGGCGGAGAAAAATGTCAAATTTTTACATTTTTCCAAAAATGTTAAAAAGTCAAAAAATGATCCCAAATCCATTTCTAATCACATTGTGACATGTGGAGGGCTCAGATTAAAGGGATAAAGGAAGATCACCGGTAATTGTGCATTTTTCAGTTTGGCCGCCATTTGAGCTCCAAGAAGCTTGGAGATGTGATTTTTGCATCGATTTTGATCGAATTTTGGCAAATTCATGTCATTTTTTCCTTCAAGGATCAATGGGATCAATTTGAAAATTCAATTTGTAGATTTGAGATGTTTTTAAAATGAATTTTGCCCTAGCTCGAGTAAAAATGTGAAAGATCAAATCCAAAAGTTGCAGAATCAAATTTTGGAGGGATAAGGATGAAATGATGAAATGAAAGGGATCTACATGCGTGGGGAATGAAAAACATGCCTCCACAATGGATAATGATGAAATTTTTGTAATGATTCACCTTTTGAAAGAACAACTGGCAACTTTTTGCGAGTCTATTAGATGTCATTTTCCAAAAATATTGCAAAGCAAAGGTGCTCCAAATATTCCACTTTTGGAGGGAAGATTTGAGAGGAAAAGGATCAATTGTAATAGAAAGTTATATATTGCATGAATTTTTCATGCAAATGGTCGAAGAAACTTAGAATTTCACGAGAAAATCTGGGAAGAAGCCCATTCTTTGAGAAACCACCTAAGAACCATTTCTAATTCCTTTTGTATCAGATCTTGTATCATGTTGAGTTGGATTTAGTTGTAAAGCCATCAACAAGCTCTGTGATTGTTCTTAAAATATTCCCCTGTTGATAAATTAGATCATTTCTAGATTATTTTGTGTTGTCTCTTGGAAAAATTTGCATACACTTATGTTTCAAAATGTTTTCAATTTGTGTTTCTTGCTCATGTTGCAGTCTTGTGTTTAAAATCTCTCTTGATCATACATGGTCTCATTTCTTGTTGATAGAATAGTGGAATTTGCAATCTCACATTCAAAAGAGCTTTCATCTGATAAAGAGATAAATAAATTTAAAATCACTTTACCTTCCTTGAATTCTGAGATTGTTTGTAAACCTTTGGGTGCACCTTAGGTCATGATAAAATAGAGATTTCTAGATACGTTTTTGGTTCATCTACTTCAAGCTTTTGTGGCAGGTTGTCAAGGATTATGTGGAAGAGTGCAAATCGAGCCTCCATTTGGTGCACATATCCTGGTTGAAGGAATACCTTAACCTCTTTGAAGAATTCTATTGTTTAGGTCTTACAAGTTTTTTAAAGGTCCTCAAAGAATTTGGCAAATTCTGGTTAGTCTTGTCTAAAATCTCCCACAAAAATTCATTCAAACAAACTAATCCTACCCATAATACCCCTACATTGCATTGTGTGTCAACAAAAGAATATAATCCATTTACAAAAATGCACAAAGCAAATCAGGATCATACAATGTCTTTAGTAACCCTTGCCTTGCATTGAAATTATCTCCATAATCTAGAAGTGACAACTTGTGAAAGTCAGATTTGGAGTGTTGATCATATTTTCTCAAGGCCTTTTCATACTATTTGCACAAATTGAGGGATATCTTCATCTCCTTCACCATTTGAGGGTTACAAAATAGGTTCTCTTACCTTGGTTGAAAGGCACAACCTAAAACAGTTAGGATAAGATCAAGTCCTATTTGAGTGCTATCCATCTCTCCAAAACGAGTGCCGGTTAGATCACATCCACGGCTACAAATGACATACATCATGATCTATCGTCTTCAAGCTTTATGCCATATCTTTGATGCTACTCGGAATAAAAAGGAGAAAAAAATTGGGTGTCAACACTAGTGGCACCATTGCGAGGATAAAGAATGCAATATCCAGACCAATTTGTTAATCTAGAGTTTCATTGAGAGATTGATTTGCTGATTCATTGCCAGTCCATATCTATTTAGCCCATCAACAACACTTCTAGTGTCGTTGTCGTGTACTTGTTGAAAATATTTGAGGTATTTGGATACATGTCAAACCCTAGTAATGTTTCTTACAAATTTTTCATGTAAGTACATTATTGAAGCATCACTTTATAATCAAATTTGTAAGGATTAAGTGAAGATATAAGTTTTTCGTGTAATTTTATCAGTTTCTAGCAGTAGTTGCACTTCATTTGCATTTGTGATTGATAAATTCAAGAAAAATGAAGGTTTGATCTATAAATTTTGGCAAGATTTTCAGTGCTAATAGGTATTTGACAGAGTATTTTAGTGCATTTACACAACTAGGGTGAAAGTCCTTAGTGGCGACTCCATGTTGTTTTGATCTTGATAAATACCAGTGTCTTAGCTTTCTGTCATTTGTTTTTGGTGTTTCTAATCTCTGCAAACTGGAAGGAAGAAGATATCTCTTCATTAGAGACTCTACTAAGAAGTTGTTTTCAGATTCAAGGAACTCAGAGTTAGAAGGGAGAAGAGTTTGGAAGGTGGTTGGAGAGCAGAGCTCAAGGAAGGAGGTTCCCTTTGTTGAACTTGAGATTAATCAGCCTATCATTGAGGACTGCAGTTCTTCTTTAGATAGATCTGAATCAGATAGTCCTCTTGAAAATTTGCATTCTCCATCTAGAGAGGGACCTTCATTTGTCTTTGAAAATATTGCTCCTCATTCTACCCTTGTTTTTCCAAATCTGCTAGAGTTTATCAAGAAGTTGATCCTATAGGGGATATCCATTTTGAAGATTACATTTCTATTCCCTAGAGACCTCTCACTCCTCATCATTTTATTTCTCCTCCAAGATCACCACCTCAAAATAATATGGCTCAGCCTAGACCTCCATTTGTTGTTAACACCTTTGGTCCTATA
The DNA here is from genome assembly GCA_018340775.1 of Taxus wallichiana var. yunnanensis. NCBI lineage: Eukaryota > Viridiplantae > Streptophyta > Pinopsida > Cupressales > Taxaceae > Taxus > Taxus wallichiana. The sequence continues at coordinate 51,240,609 of CM031235.1, forward strand.
GACTTTAGAGGAATGGTTGGTTATCCTAATGTTGTCCCTCAAGATGTCAAAAATAGATTGCCAAAGTTCCAAGGTAACAATGCAATAACTAGTGATCAGCACCTAAAACTTTTTGTTAACATGATGGAGGACTTTGAGATTGAGCATAAAGATGTGTATGTTAAATTGTTCATTCATACACTAGAAGAGGATGTAAGGGATTGGTACAAGTCTTTGCTGATAATTCTATTGATTCTTGGACTGAAATGAAGAATGCATTTAGGTTGCAATATGGTGACAAGAATGATCATAGATTTCTCTTGTCTGAATTTGAGAATATCAAGAAGAACCCCAATGAATCAATTCATGAATTTAACACAAGGTTTAACAAAACTTTGAGAAGGTTGTCGGATTAATTTAAGGCCATGTGATCGGTCATGCTTGATCAAATATGTAGATTCATTTGATAAGAAGGCAGCCTATTACCTAAGAGACAAGGACCCAACTAATTTGAGGCGGGCCTTTACCATGGCACTGTAGATTGAAAATAACATTAAGGCCGTTGGGAAACCTCTCAAGAGATATGGTGTAAAGTGATAAACCTTGAAAAACCTCAAGCAAGCAAGAGTGTAGACTTGGAGGAAGTGGTGAAAACTTTGGCGGGGTTTGTCAAAGAAATCTCATACAAGTTGGTAGGAGGCGAGAAGGGAATTGAGTAGACTTCACAAGGTACACAAAAATCACAAAACCATGACAGATTTGCCAATCATCCTAGGGGTGATCGGATATTTGATGATAGAGGTAAAGGACCCATAGGATCTACAAATAGACATCCTTAAGCACGTGAAGAAAGAGTGTTACCTGATCCCCTAACTACTAGGGTTACTATTGTTGAGGAATTTGTTGATATTGATTAGTGTGATAGGTTTTTTCTACCCCATTCTCCATGTAAAGTGGACCAACAAGATGGTGAAGCTAATAATGATGATGGTACTGATGATGATATATGCATGGTGGGCTATTCTTTAAGGTAACAAGAAGGAGAAACATCAATTGAGGTGATAAGTGCAAGGACGACTGCAACCTTTTGGGATTGCATCAAACGGGTAAAACTCTTTCTTCCCCCTCATACTCTTGAAGTTGATGTAGTGCAAGATTTTGACATTCCTAACAATGACTTTGAATACTTAAGAGCTTTGATGATTAAAAAGTATGATGGTGGTATCCCTTTGGAGCAAGATAGACAATTGTTAGTGAATGTTGTCATGGCTCAAGAGAAAGAGTATAACACTAGGAGAAAAAATTTTAAGGGATTTGGGCCTCAAGCCAAACCTAAAACACCCTTGCTTACAAGTATTCCCAAAGAATCTCCTAGAAGAGAAACACCTGCCAAAATCTCTGTTGTCCCAAGAAAAAATTACAGATCCTGTTATCCCGTAAAATTCGCAAGGGAAATTTTATAGGTAACCATACCAAAATTTTGTTCTGGTCCCTCGTCAGGGACCCCTCTGCGTTCGGAATGTCACAAAACCCTTTCCCGGGAAATCTGGTTTTCCGAACTTAGCCATTTTTGGTCTTTTTGGTCGGGCGCACCTAATGTCTATGCAACATAGGGTAAGCATGCACCCCCTTTAATTCCTTTGGCGCACGGTTTGAAGTGTCGACACACATTTTGGTGTGCCTCACCATGTTGCACCTTTCTTGCATGCGCCAAGGCGCATGCACCTTCGTGTCAACAATATTTTTGTTGTGCCACGTTTTGGTGCGCCAAGGGTGCACGTATTTCCATGTTGACAACACTTTTGGTGCACCAAGGGCGCACATAACTTTGTGTTAACATGTGTTTTGATGCGCCAAAGGGTGCAAGCTTTCCAGTGTCGACAGGCATTTTGATGCGCCACTTCAAAAAGTGGTTGGCGCATTTATTATGACTTTGCCTATATATAGGCACATCCGCCTGTCATTATCACCAGTCAGAAAACACGTGATTGTTCTTTTTCCTCTGCACCTGTCAGCACGCCTGTCATTCTCGTATCGTGTCGTGGACCCAGTTTCACCTCTCACATTATATATATTCTGGTAAGTGGTCCTTATTACTCTCATGTTTTATGTTTTGGTTATTGGTTGTTTGTTTGTGGGGTTGGATAGAATGATCTGTGAAACCATGAAACCTCCCTTTGCTATTTTTGCTGTCCTCCCCCATGCACTTCTCCCTCTTTCCAGATCTGCTGGTAAAGAGGACTCTGCCTCTGAAAAAATCACTTGGATCTCTTTGTTTTAGCCTGTTCATCATCCAAGGAACCCTGCAGAAGAGGCTTAAACACATGTAACCCCTCCAGAGGAAGAACAAAGACTTAAAAATTGATAGACTGCTCTTTTTTCCTCTTTGGCGCAGTCGCCACCCTTGCAACATGAAGTACAGTCGCGCCAACAGCGCATCCACCATGCCTGTTGCATAAAAACAGTTGCGCCCTCAAAGCGCACTTTCCTTGCTTGCAACACCCGCTAACCCTGCGCCTCTTGGCGCACCAAACTCATGTGTAACATTGCAAAAACTTGCGCCATTGGCGCACCTTGCATCCATGCAACACCAACCTTACTTGCGCCAAGTACAAAACTGTTAACGGCGTAGGCGCATCCCTTATTACAGCAACATCATGTCATGCAGACCTTCCATGCACCGCGCCAGGCTCCCCTGTGGCGCACAAAAATGATGTTACATGCATTAAACCTACGCCCTTTGGCACATCCTGTACCCATGTAACATGAAAAATATCAGCGCCCGTTATAAAATGCATATATATGGCGCAGGCGCACTTCCGCTTGCAACAACAAAAAATGTCATCTGCAGTGTCCATGCGCCCTGCACCCTTTGGCGCTGATTTGTCCCTTGCAGCACCCCTTTTCTGTGCACCATACTATTTAACCTGTAACTGCGCAGTGTTCATGTGCCCTGTGCCCTGAGGCCTTAAAATTGCTAACTCTTCCTTCTGTCAACGCTTTAATGGAAGATCAAATAGCTAATATGACTTTCCTGCGTTGGGTTTCACTTCTTCTTCTTGCAGATCAGCAACTGAGTTCAGAACTACATATGTCAACATCAAGTAAGAGACCAACCAAGTCTAAGGGCAAAGCCAAGCTCACAGAGGAAGAAATGAAGTACAAATATCAGAGGGTCAGGATGCCCGAATCCCAGGCAGAGTGTGACCTGGATATAAGAGACTCAGAACTTGGTCACATTGATATGGAGGATTTCTGGGCCAGAACCAGAAGGGTCATAGGAAGTCCCTGGATGGACAAACTGGTAGGCAGTGGACTGCATTTTGCTGGAGGGATCAGTCGAGCTTTGTGAACAACGAGTTCATGATGGTAGTAGCCCACTGCTACAACAAAGACACAAGGTGTGTCCAGAATGAGAAAGGTGAGGTCGTGATCAACCTCACTGCCCTGACACTTCGAAATAATGCTTGGCATTCCTCACCACCGGCACTTTGTGGCCGTAAGCCAAGAAGATTGCACCAAGGCTTGGGAGGATAATGAAGATCAGTGTATGTAATTAATGAATGAGGTATACCTGAAAAACAAGAAGGTGGTGACCAGATGGCCACAAGTCATTCATCGCAGCGATTTCTCAGAGGAACTAAGTGATACAATCACGTTCCTAAGCAGAGTATTTGGGCTTCCTGACACCCACTACTTTCATAAATGGATGCTGAGATACTTGGAGACGATGAATAAGAATGTGCCAGATCAACGCTTCGAGTGGGCGGAGATCATAAGCAGCACTATATCCGAGCAGCTCCAATAACTTACCAAAACAGGAGGTTCTATATGAACTCCTACGTAGTTTATGTTGTGGCCTCAGAAAGAGATTATCCAGCGTTAATGCGGTGAGGGGTTTGGCCCCAAGTCAAGATATATGAATACTATCCAGAGTCAAGCCGGAAAACAAGATATCTCTCGGTTACAAAGATTAACAATGCCTTCTTCTATGGCATTATCTGCCTTTTGAGGCCAAACATGACTCATGGTCGTACGACCAAGAGCATTGTTGTAGCAATAGAGAAATGGGGGGCCTTGTTCACTCAATTTCCCACCTTCACTTATCTAAGGGCAGCCAACTTCTTGGGAGAACCAACCAAATTTCCCAAGATACATCGGCCCCAAGTTGATCCTATTAGAGCTATCAAGACAGCTCGTAACCTACCACGAGAAGTGCTTGAAAAGAAAGAAGGGTGGAACTCCTTTCCCCCTCACGGTGGCGTGTACACTTGTCTTTCTCACCACAAGGCCCGGAGATGTTTGCAGAGCTGGAGCTGCTAAATCTAAAGCACAACTTCCCAACAAGGCCCACTTTCGACCCAAGGAATTGTCTGCCCAGGGCCAAACTCGATCTCGATCCACATCCCACAGATCGAGGATATTTATATCAACTGTATCATGAGGTCGAGCTCAGGAGGAAAGACCATTCCCGCTTAGCCTTGGCTGAAATCATCTAGTATGGTGTAGCCATCGTCCCAAAAGGTTATCAAACTACTGATCAAGAAGTTGATCAGGTATATCTTGACACGGGTGGGGATGACTGGCCGTTCGCTGTCATTGACAGAACCAAAGTGCCTCAGACGATAGAAGAAAGGGTCAAAGAAACTCTACGGAGAACATAGCACTGGTGCAGGATGAATGGTCTCATCTACCTCGGGGTTGATTTCACCACTTCTCCATTGGGCAATGCACCTTCCAGACCGAAACATCTGCCAAAGAGCAAAGGTAAAGATAAGGAGGGCGAGTCAAGCTCTGCCCAAGAAAAGACTCCTGAGAGTCCCCCTTCCGCCGCACAAGAACAAGTTATAACTCTGGCTTCTCCAGAGAAAGAAGCGGCCGAGGATGTTCCGATGGGCACATCCACTCAGGATGTTGCCACTACTGCAACTATTGAGGTCCCTTCTATCTCTTCTCCCTCTCCTCCTTCCCCTCCTCAAGTGACCCAAGTGACCATTCCTTTGGTCATGTCCTCTCCCCGTCTTCTGTTGTTCCACCTTCCTCATCGTCCATCTTCTCTTCTCTCACGGAGCTGTCCCCCACCATTTCTTCCCTCATCTCTCAGCTCCCTTCCATTCCCATGTCTACCTCCCCTGCAGTATCTCTTCCCCCCTGAGCACTTCCTCGGCCTCCCTCTCGATGCCACCTCCAAGTGTCTCCACGCATTTTCCTTCTACTACTGCAGTTGCTCCCTTTTCTATTTCCAGCCCCTCTCCCATAAGTCCAGCATGGATCTCTCGGCACCTGAGCCAACAAAAGAGGAAAGTTCCCATCGCACCAATGGACTTTTCCATTATCCCATCAAAGGGGACCAAGAAGCAAAATCCTATAACCCGCTTCTCTCAGAGTGCGTCAGGAGAGAGAGTAATGGAGATAGCTTACCCCAATCCTTTAAAGGATAAAAAGGATCTGTCTTCAACAGATTATATAGTGACCCAAGTCACAATGGGGACATCTTCAGAAATCCTTCAAGGAGAGGCCCTATCTATAGTTGACGCCCTTTGCAAGAAGCTCCAGGAAGTAAAGGAAGAGAAAAGGCTGTTAAAGGAGCAAAATAAACATCTTCTCCACGCCTTGCAGAAAATGGGCAGTGCACCTCCTACAACTACCACCAAAACTCCTGAGCCTTTGAGCCAGGATAAGATTAATGAATATGCCAAAATCGGTGAGCAGGGTATGGCAGTTTCCACCTGGAGGAACCAAATCCTCAAAGAAAGTGAGGGAGTGATCGCCAAGTTCACCGGATTATATCAGAATATCAATCGGATGAACAAAGAGCTCCAGGCGATAGCAGGACCCATCTCCGAAGAGCTGGACCATGCCCGGGATGCAAAGCATGAGACCTTTCGAGAAAATGCTCGATTGTGGGTTGAAGATCGGGTCAAGTCAAGTTCGGTGTCTTTGGACATCCCAGAGCCCTCAACAAAATCCTTTCTACTCTGGATTACCGGGTTGATCAGCTAGAGTTCGTCCTGGAGAAGATTGACAAAATCAAGGAGGAAGCCCTGGATGCAATGCATCAGATGGAGCAAATTGTCTTGAGAATGTCTCGGGTTTGCTCACTCCTTCTTTCACCTTAAGAAAGGTGGATGAAACTATTCGGATCTTCAAGGAGATCGTTTCACGAGGGGCTGGGACCAGAGGTCACTTTCGACGCCTGAATCCATCAACAACCTGTTGGCCTGTCGTGACTTCATTGGGTACCTGATAGAGGCGAAAACGATTATTCCAAACTCCCGAAAAGCTCACGGATGAGCGGGAGACTTGCGAGGCTATCAGTGATCGACACAAGGATCCTTCCCAGGATCAACTTCAACCCATGATCAGCAAGTTCATGGAATACCGTGCCCAGTTCCACATCTCGTCGCCTGAGCAGCAACAAAAGCAGGATACCCCCTTTCAGCCGCGGGACGACGATGAATAGTTTCCTTCTTCCGACTTTCTCCTTGTAATTATCTAAAGTATGTTGACACAAATGATGACATCATCCATGTTGCACCATGGGATGATGTCATCCACAAAGTTGTCAAAAGTCAACAAATGACTTTGGAATCTCTTGTAAGATATTTTTGTAATTAGGTGGTTGGTTTGTTTTTCCTTCTTTTCTTCTCTCCTTCTATATATACTTGAATACTTGTTGTATTCAGGTGTGGATACTTTTCAGATGAAAAATAGAAGTAAGAAGAAAAGACTTTGAGCTTTTTGTAATAGAAGGAAATATTAATACAATATTTAGACTTTGTGCTGAATATCTGTGTTATACATCAGAGCTTTCTTATGTTAGATCTGTATGTTTGTTCTGTTGAATCTACTTCTGCTTTATTGTCATTTATTCATCAGTATTGCTTTGTTTGTCTATGCAAGTAGGTTCGGCTCTGTTTACTACCAGCCCAAAACATAGACCCTCTGACCTTTCTACTTTGGAATTCATTTCTTTTCTCCCTTCAAATCCGTCTTCCTTCCTTTCCTTCCTTCATTCCTTTATGTTCTTCGTTGGAACTACTCTACTAGGATGAGATCCCAACCCCTGAAGACAGAATATTGTGAGACTTGCACAAGATTCCTGCTGGTAGAATAGCAATAAACCAGTTTCGCTTTGCTGACTCAAAGAGGGGCTATGCCCTACACACTGTTGGCTTGTCTATAAATAGATCTGCTCTCATGACTGATTTTCAAACCAACAAGTCCTCATGCCCAAGCTACCAAGAATCCCATGCCATCTGATGAAGCTTCTTATCTCCCTTCCAATTTTGCCTTGCCTAAGAGTGTTCCATATGACATAGCCTAGGTATTGATCCAAATCAAAGTGAGTGTTCCAATCATTGAGTTTCTTAGGATTCCTGAGCACAAGAAGAGAGCATTTGAGTACCTAGGTTTGAAAGAGGAGAAGAGTACCCCAAGCAAAAATGTAAACATTGTTGAAACTCCTCCTCAGATCATTACAGACCTTAAAACACCACCAGCATTAGAGGATCTTGGAGAAACACCTGAGGTATACTTGGGGACATCCTTGGTTGATTCCCAATTGAATTTTGATCCATTCTTTACAACTTTGATCATAAAGGATAGACTACTTCACAATTGTATGTTTGATTCGATGCATCATGTAATGTCATGCCTCTAGAAGTCATGAATGAGTTGGATATCAAAGTGATAGCAGCCTATGGAAAGTGTACTACCATGGACTCAAGAGAAGTGTCGGTAGTTGGTTGTGTGAAGGGTTTGGTGGTGCAGCTTGCATCTTATCTTGGGAGGAATTTAAAATTGGATGTTGTGATTGTTGATTGCCCTACCAAATGGGGTATGCTTTTGTCAAGAAAGTGGGCTACAAGTGTTGGAGGGAGTGTCCAAATGGACATGTCTTTGCCACCATTCCCATTGAAGGAAGCCTTGTCAAGCTCTATGGAGAGAAGAAGATGTTGCATCTAATTGAGGATCCAAACAATGCTTCTTATGAAGTATTATTTGTTGATGTTGATGTTGATAATTTTATTGGGTTTGCTGATGGTAAGGAGCACAAGATGGATCAGTCAAAGTGCCTTAAACAAGTAAGTTCTCCTTGGACCTTGCTATTTGATGGAGCTTGCTCCAAATTTGGAAATGGTGCTGGTATAATTCTGATTTCTCCTAGCTTAGAAGAATTTATTTTTTCTTTCAAGCTTAATTTTGAATGTACTAACAACATTGTTAAGTATGAAGCCTTGTTGTTGGGTCCGAGAATTACATGGAAGTATGGTGTCGGGGACATCATTACAAAAGAAAATTCAGAGCTAGTTGTCAAACAAATAAGAAAAATGTATGCTACAAAAAATCAGTGGATGAAAGCAAGACAAACATGTAGTTTGGGATCTAATTAAGATGTTTGATTCTTTCAACATTGTGCATCATGAGAAGTTTCAATGTTATCGCGATAAGTTGGCGCAAAGTGTTGGGTTTAAGATTTGGAAATTACACCGTTTCACCTTATTGTGAGTACAATGTTGAAGTGTTAACTAGGCGCAACTTGTCCCGACAACATCAAGCATTGGCAAGTGTTTAATGATGATGCTCAAGTGTAAAGGCTCTTACAAAATCAAGGTGAGTTTGTAGATCAAAATATTGATTGAAACCAATGGTGTGTGTGATCAAGGAGGAGAGAGACTTTATTTGGGAAGGATATTATCCAATTGAAAACTAACACCATTCCTAGAGGTCTTGTTGCTCTTGAGTCAAATTTTAGCAATGTTGATTGCATCATCAATAGAAACATGTCTGCCTCAAGGGATGTAGAAGAGCATAACTTGGGAACTAATGATAAACCAAAAAAATTGGTTGGGCAACAATCTAAACAAAGAGGAAAAATAGTCCTATGTTCAACTATTGAAGAAATATCAGGATTGTCTTGCATGGTCTTATTCAGAGCTGAAAGCATATAGAGAGGACTTGTTTTAGCATGAGATTCCTCTTGAGGAAAAGGCCAAGCCCTTCGACAAAAGAAGAAGCCAATTAATCAACTCCTCTTAATGAAAATGCAAGATGAATTGAATAAAATGAAGGAGGGAGGGATCATTCAACCCACAAGGTATTCATCTTGGGTTGCAAACCTTGTGCCAGTCAGAAAGAAAAATGGAGATATTATACTTTGTGTAGATTTCATAAATATGAATAGAGCTTCATTGAAGGACAATTATCCTTTGCCAAACATGGAAAACATGCCGAGCTTAGTATTTGGATCTGAATTGTTGTCCACCTTAGATGGTTTCTCTCTGATACAAAGTTGTTGTCAAGGAGTCAAAAAGATTTAAAAGCTGTCTTTACCACTCCTTGGGGAACATATGTTTATGTAAGAATGCCTTTTGGTCTCATGAATGTTGGGGCTACTTTTCAAAGAGCAATGGATGTTACTTTTGGTTACATAAATGACTTCATTGTAGTTTATCTAGGATGATGTAACTGTGTTTTCAAGGAGAAGAAAAGATCACTTACAGCACTTGGAAAGAATGTTGATCAAATGTAGAGAATATGGCATTTCTCTCAATCCAAAGAAGTGTCATTTTGGGGTGCAAAAGGCCAAGTTGCTTGGTCATATTGTTTCAAAGGCTAGTGTCATGATTGACCCTGAGAGGGTCGAAGCAATAAGCAAGGTCCCAATTCCAATAACAAATAAGGGCATCCAATCCTTCTTTGGGAAGATCAATTTCATTAGAAGGTTTGTGTCAAATTTTTCTAAGTTGAATTTTCCTATTACACGCATGTTAAAGGAAGACCAAGTTATCAAGTGGGAGGAGGATGTTATTCAGGATTTTGAAGGAATCAAAGAAGCACTTAATCATGCACCTATCTTAGAGCTCGAATTACAAGAATCCTTTCCAAATCTTCTCCTTTGCTTCGAAAATACCACTACATCTGTTTTGCTCCAAAAGGATGAAGATGGGGTGAGAGGCTTATTGTCTTCTTTAGCAAAGCTTTACATTTCTTTGAGTTAAAGTACACGATCATGGAAAAACAAAAATTTGCCTTGGTGAAAGCAACAAAGGTTTTCAAGCCTTATATCTTAAGTTCAAAAGTTGTTGCTTATGTTCCCCACACCATTGTAAAGACATCTTATCGAGAGATGGAGATCTCAAGAAAAATATGTAGATGGGTGAAAAAACTATAGGAGTATGACATGGACATCCAAACCACAAAGTTGGTAAGAGATTTGGGTCTTGCTAAGCTCATGGCTAAGAGCAACTTGCGCAGTGTGGAAGTGAATGAAGTAGAGGAAGAAATGGCGGATGTTCTTGAGAAGTTGATAAGTTTTGAGTGGTATAAGGATGTAATCTTTTACCTTAGACACCTATGTTGCCTTGATCATTTGAATAAAAATCATAAAAGAGCCCTCGGTATGGCTTCTCAAAAATACATTATCACTGACTATGGGCTGACTTAGAAGAACCTTGAAGGTGTCCTCTTGAAATGTATAAGCTGAAGATGAAGTTTGTTAGGAAATAAGGGATAAAATATGCGGAATAATCCCTCACAGAATCGCAACAGTAGAAACTAATATGCAGAAATTATTACAGATCTCAAATAAAATTACATAATAAAATAACACAACACAAAGAGACAGTATTTAACGTGGTTCACCCAATTTGGGCTACGTCCACCAAGAATCACTTGCTCAGATTTTATTACAAGCCACCACTCTCTCAATACAATACCAGATCCATTTGGAGCTATGCTCAACAAACTCTACATAATTCACACCTGAATTCACAACACATCTGCAATACATTTGCTTGTATATCTATCATATGCATAATACCATATAAATAGACAATCGCTTAAGCAGCTTTACAAAACCGTGGTATCAAAACCATGGGCAAAACCCGTCCCATAAACCTATGGGTCAAAAAAACTCGCCCATATGAGAAAAGTATGTTTCCCGATATTTGGTGCAATTTTTCGAGGCCAAAAATTTACACCTAAAATAAAATTTCGAGGATACATGAAAAGTGTACAAGTACTCTCGGTGTACGGTCTTCAACACTTTCACACATGAAAACAGGCTCCAAAACCTAACGAAGCTCCCAAGATAGTTGTTGATTTCCATGGGGGAGTTTGTGGAGGACACTTTGTTGGAAGGGTTACAACAGACAAAATTTTGAGAGTTTGTTATTGGTGGCCTACTCTTTTTAAAGATGCAACCTTGTTGGTTATAAAATGTGAAAGTTGCCAACGTTTCTCTGGAAGAATGAAAGCTTTAGGCTCCCTTCCTTTACAACCTGTATCCATTGAAGTTGCTTTCAACCAATGGGAAATGGACTTCATTAGTGAGATCTCAGACCCTTTTAGTGCTGGACATACGTGGATTCTTGTAGCCATAGATTACTTCACCAAGTGGGTAGAAGCAATCCCCACCAAGAAAGAAACACACCAAGTTGTTATAGACTTCTTGTTGAATCACATCATATGTAGATTTGGTGTGCCAAGAAAATTATTGCTAATAATGCCATGTGTTTCAAAGCTAAACCATTGATGGCAATGTGCAAGGAGTATGGAACCAATCTGACTTATGCTTCAAACTATAACCCCAAAGGAAATGGACAAGTTGAGTCTAACAATAAGAACTTATTGAAGATAATTAGTAGAACTTTGGAGTTGAACAAGAGAAAATAGGGTGAACAATTGAAATTTGCAGTATGGGTTGATAGAATCACTGCCAAAAGAGCTACTAGTAAGAGCCCATTTGAGTTGGTGTATGGAACTCAAGCTCTATTGCCCTTACATCTGCAATTATCTTCATTTCAATTTGTTCAACAACTTGAGGATCAAGAGGTCAGTCCATATGAAGCAAGGATTAATCAAATTGTTGAGCTAGATGAAGAAAGAAGAGCATCCCACCAAAGGCATGTCAGATTTAGAGAGAAGTTGAAGAGGTTGTTTGACAAGAAGGTCACTCCTAGGGCCTTCAATATTGGAGATATGGTTTTGTTGTGGGATAGCAAAAATGAAGATAAGGGCAAACATGGTAAATTTGATGCATTGTGGATGGGCCCTTACTCCATTGATATCAGAATTGGTGAAAATAATTTTTTTCTCAAGGACTTAGATGGGGAATTGCTTGAACTACTTGTTAATGGCAGGCATTTGAAGCATTTCTTGGATTAATCCCCAAATTTGAGGTATGCACCACTTGTACATTGTATAGTGTTTGGCTTTTGCTTTGTTTTTGGTGTTTTGTCGGTTTGTGGTTTGCCTTGGTGTGGCAACCATTTTTGTCAGCTTTCTTAGTTGGTTTTGATGGCTTTGGCTCATGACTCTGTTTTTCTAATGGATTATTTTTGGCACTTGGTCTACTTTTGTTCTTATAGCACTCACCGGGAGTGCCTGAGAGTGTTGATCATATTTTCTCAAGGCCTTCTCATACTATTTGCACAAATTGAGGGATATCTTCATCTCCTTTACCATTTGAGGGTTACAAAATAGGTTCTCTTACCTTGGTTGAAAGGCACAACCTAAAATAGTTAGGACAAGATCAAGTCCTATTTGAGTGCTATCCATATCTCCACAAATCTGAGTGTCAGTTAGATCACATCCCTGACTACAAAACGACACACATCATGATCTATCTATCTTCAAGTTTCATGCCATATCTTTGATCGCTCGGTGAAAAGGAGAACAAATTTGGGTACCAACACCCCGTCAGTAGGTGGAACGTGTTGGTCGTTAAATCCCATCTATTGATCAGAGCAACCATCAAACTCGATTCTTAGGACTACATCTTTGGTAGCGTCGAACCCCAATCAGGCCCACATATGCGACATGTCTCCACTCCTCGACCGTCGCAACACCACGAACTCTCAAGAGCGGGGTGGAACCCTATCTCACATCCTCAACTGATCTCTCACCTACATCCAACAAAACATCACATTAATTTCACCTTAATCATAACCACAATCTCACTCGGCACCTCACCTATACCTACCACCCTACCTCTCTTTCCCTAGACCTCCTTACCTTTGTATCACATCTTCTATCTACCCACCCCAACCCTAACCCACTATCATTCACCCTTACCTATTTTCACCCTTTACCTATGTTTTTATTTTCCCAAAACATCTTCTCTTACCCGCGACCTCACCCACCCAACCTAGGGCACTTTTGGCCCCTTTTTCCCCAAATCATGACCGGTACCAATTATCTCTAACCGACCCCGGTCCCCATAAACCGACATCGGTCCTGTTTGTTTCGCGATCGGTACTGGGCCGTTCGGCACCACCGACGTCGGCTAACCTTCGACCGATGTCGGTCACTGTCACCGCAAAAACCACAACGCCCAAACCCCCTTCTTCCTAAAAACTTCCTTTTGCTCCCTTCTACCCACCCAATCCTACCCAAATCCCCCCTCCACCCTTCCCCACCCCTCCTTCACCCAATCACCTCTCTCCCCATTCCTATTTAACCCAATTTTCCCTCCCAAAATTCAAAATTCATTTCCCCCAAAACCCATTTTTCCCCACCCGACATCTAAATCAATCTAACACACAAAACAAAGAACGGGATTGACTCTTACCTCATCTCGCTACCATCTTCGTGGTGGTACGTGAGCCATCAGACTTTGGTGGTCCACTCGACCCCTCTCCTACCTCTGCCATCACCCAATCAATCTCCTCACCTCCAACCAATCGAATCGATCAATCCGATCTTATGGACCGCTTTATCGACTACCAATCACTCGCTACACCACTCACCAACTCATCTTCTGCATTACGCACGGGACGCTTTCAACCTTTCTCTTTCTCACCTGTCATTTTCTCCAATTCGGTAAATGACAAATGATTTGAAAAACATGGCATTTTTTCTTTTTATAACCTACCCGACTTGACCGGCGACGGTTTTACCTTGACCGACATCGGTCTTGTGCCCTAGCTTACCATGGTTGGTCCATCGCGACCGGCATCGGTTCCTTCAAACCGTCATCGGTTATCCTGCTTAGTCCTTTTCCTACCCCCTACCCCTACTTTGTTGGCCCTGCATCCTTTTTACCTCACCCACACCTAACTTGGACACTTCACTTTATCCCCCGACCTCATCATTTACTACCTCACCTCGTCCTCATTTGGGAACTCGTTATTTTACCCATACCTTGGCCCTACCCATGTCGTGACCTAAATACTTGGACCTGGAACATCGCTAGTGACCTGTGACCTCATATGCTCGCTATACCTTGTGGCACGATTACCCATGTTGATTGACATACTGACCTTACCTTACCTCTTCGCCGTGATTGTTTATATCGACCCAACCTTTGGTGTACTAGAACATACCTAAATGTTCCTACACCTAACCTGCATTGTGTTTCCTGACCATATCCTATACCTTATATACTGGAATCACCTCAACCTTGTTTGAATAAACCTATCGACCTTAGACAATGTAGAGTTTTCCTACTCTTCAACCTCGTACCATGCTTAAATTTATACGTGTGCGTGTGTTTGACTATTACTACCTTTGACCCTGACCCATTACCTGGATTACCCAAGTAGACATTTTTCCCTTTTTACCCCCGTTGCTCACCTACCTCTTCATCACATTCACCTTTTATCAAACCACTCACCGATTATGCCTTCTGCCTCATTAGTTCCTGGTTTGAGGGGGATCACCTTCACCCACACATGGGGCAACCACATCTTATTTTTGTTAGTGTTGCTTACCAATACAAGCTACGCAACAAAAAGGGGCAAAATGTAGACACCAAAATTGGGTCACACTCCCCTTGGTCCCTCGACAAATAACCAACTCGAACACACTCACCTAACCATGGCCCTTTCACCCCACTCTAATATTAATTTAATTAATTAAATTAAATTAATTCATGATCTCATAATATCTATTATTTAAATATCCTAATTGAGATAATGCCCACACATCCACCTCACCTATACACCTCATCTAGCCACCTCACCCTAAGACCTATTCTTAGTATGTTGCCATAACTAACTAAGACCTACCTAAACCCTAAAAATCAAAGCCTACATTCCCTCTAACCACATTCCGGCTGTTAGAAAGGAAGCTTCCATTCTAATCCGTGGAAGAAAAAATGAACGAGATCCAAGAAAATCAAGGGGATCTGCCCATTTTAGAAAACCTAGGAAATCCCACCCTAACCGACACCGATTACCCTAAACCGCCGCCGATCAACCCAGAACCGCCGTCGGTTACCATTTTATCCCCAAAACAACCTAATTTCGAGGTTAACACATTTATGAGAGCAAGGGATGAAACCAGAGTTGAATGCAAGCAGAACCAACATTCGTACACGCATCAGAGCATCCACAGCCAGCACCAGAAGCAATCATAGAGCCATTTCCATTCACGGAAGCATCCGGGGAAGCGCCAACACCACACCAAATTCCTTCCATTTGATCACCTGCCATTACCAACCGGACATCAAACTAAATACAACAATAAGTGTTTCGTTAACCAGCATTCATCCATTTTCGTTTTAGTAGGTTTTGTTATATCTATTATCAGTTTCTACTCCCATTCCCTGGTAGTAAATCGTCTCAGGAGTATCACACTTGCCGGATCTAGCATATACTAGGCAATCCACTGCATATATTGTTTAACTTCTATTTGGTGGTCTTGTTTTCTATTTCAAGTAGTTCCTCCTAGCCAAAAGGAAGCTCTCACGATCAGCTATGGATCAAGAAGTCATACGCACAACAACCTTCAACCAACATTTTAACAGGTATTCCTCCTAGCCCTTTACCCTTATTTGTTTCGTCAATATTCAAAAAACGCTTAGAATCGGTGAAAAATGCCCATAGGGCAGCAATTTGCGGCAACTACCTAGTTTTTTGTGCTTCTATCTGCTTTTTTATGTAATAGAGTGTGCTTCTTTAGGTGTTGCCTCATTGTTTTGTTTCAAGTCCTTTTGGCCTAGTCTAACTTGTAGCTTTGGGACATATCCCATCCCGCCTTTTTTGTGGATAGACTTGTATCATAATACTTGTTTTAATATAAGATCTTAGCTTTGGGACATGCTCCCATCCCACCCTTTTTGTGGATTGGCTTGCATCATATGACTTGTTTTAATATACGATCTAGTTCATTAAAAAAAAAAGACACATATACATTACCACAAAAGAAATGTAACCATTGTAATTCAAATGGATATTGAGATCAAATATAAAAATATTATTTTATGAAAAATACATTGTGATTAATACTTGTTATATGAGCCTTTTCCTAAATGTAATGATTGATCATCACGTCTTTATGGGAACTTGCACTTGCATATTTATCATTCATTAGTGAACATGATGAAAACATTGGATGGATGATTTACGATTTGAGGGAATGAACCAGAGTACAATGTAATTATCATACTTAATGGAATAAATGAATTATGCTTACTTAACCTATGTTAGGTATGTAAACATTGGGTTGTATTATAAATAATAATAATTGAATTGATCATTGAAATAATACTTGCTTAATACTTGCTTAATGCACTTGTGAGAATGTAATAAATGTACATGTTCAAGGAATTAACTACAATGCCTTAATTAATTGGATGAACAATTACTATGCAAGATTAGGTAAGTAGTTGTACTTTATGATTAATATGCAAAATCATGTAAGTAGTTGTATTTTATGATTTATGCACAATTAATTGGTTATGTTAATATTGAAGCAAATTATACAAATTGAAATGTAGAAAACATCTTAATTTATTATGTTAGATATTGAGTTAGATAACCTTTGATTGTTCGCATTACTTGCATTTTGCTTCTGGATGATTAGGAGTGGGACTAAAAATTGAGAGACATCACTTGCGTTTGGGTGGTTCTGAAATTCTGGTTGCAAAAAAATATTGGTGTATTTTTCCTGTTACCCACCAAGGGATCACTAAAAATGTGGTCTATGGACTGTAATGACAATCGACAAACATTTCCAAAGTAGCTTTACATTTGCATCCCTTCCAGCATAACTTGTAATTCATATGCAATTACTAGTAGTCTAATTAAATAGATAAAATCAGACAGATCGAAACGGAACTGAAAGAAAGTCTGTATCTGCATGGCAAGTCATTGACCTTGCGAACACTATAAATTTCGTTTTGGAGTTGCATCTCATTGCTCTATGAACAAGAATGATAGCAGTTGTGCAAATGTTAAAAGTCGGAACATGAACATAATTTGAGAATCAGAAGTTCTTTAAGGCAAAATAGTAGACTGTTCTACTACCCAATTTGAAAAAACTAATGCCATGTTAGATATTCGTAGAAAGTGATCTGCAGGCATTACAAGTCACCTAATATTATGCATTTCCCATACAAAGGGAGGCAGGAGTTGAAAAAAGTTGCAAATTCCACTTAATGAAGCTTAGTAGAACTCAGACGCCAGCTTTCTTTTGAAGGGATTGGGACGGACAATATACGCTGCCTGAAAATTGGGAGTTAATCTTCTCATTGAGGACTCGAGTGACAAGCCCTCTTTGAAATAGATAATGCAGATGATGACAAAATGTAAAATGTAATAGAGATGATTTTTGGGGGAAAACAACAATGCCCTGCTCTGGCCAGTGAATTCTCTAGACCCTCAAGTTTGTAGGTCATGTTTGGTATTGTATTGTTTGTTGTATATGAGATGATGATGGCTTTGCCTTTCAGTGTTTCATGAAGAGGCTCCTTGGACTTCTTCAGGCCTATTTGCTTCAAACTCCAAGAAGAACGTAATACACCAGAGTAATTGGCAGTGCAATTAGCATGCCAAATATAACACTGCAAACAATCCACACAATTATCAGTTCCATGTTTCAGGGGTAGCCAGACTCAGAAATTATGGGACTAAGGACCCATAATATACAGTGACTGATATAGACTGCAAAGTTAAATGAATTTGGTGTTTTGGTGTGGATTTACATCTGTAAGTACTATCACACTAGTTTATTTATAGATTGTTGTTGACAATTTATATGATCAGAACTAATCAAGAGGGACAAGATCCAGAGAAGTATAACTTACGCTGTGCTTAGTATATCTGGATGTACATTGTACTCTTTAGCAAACACAAAGGGAACAATGCCTTGAGGAAGTGCTGCCTGTTCCACGCCAAAAAAACATGTCAGAAGGCCTAAGAATTCAAGCTTATCTGAAAAAAATCATGAAAATAGAAAGATGCAGGTAAAGAGCTTGTGGAGGATAACAGAACCTTCAATCAAAGTTCAAACTAAATTAAGAAGAAGAAGTTGATTGAACTGCACTGACTAGTCGAGATAGATGGCTCTACCCCGGGGTCTTAAAACCTCGAAGCGTTTTAGAAGGGAATGAGATTGACCTCCAAGGTGTTTGAAAATGGGAGACTTCTAAGCCACAAGTCCAGTGTCCAAGTTTTGTATAGTATTTACAAATGTGTGTGATATATAGGCTAGGCTGAAAATGGGTCTTCGTGTAAAATAAAAGAGGATTTATCCATACCCAAATAATAAAAAAAAAAGAATAATTTTAAGATAAAACAAGAAGACTAAACCGATTGCAATACAATGTTTTCAATTTTAGAGTTAAGGAGATCTTCACAAACATCAAAGAAGAAAAATGAACTACATATATTTAGGTACAATTAGAGAGCCGTATAGGTCTGCAAATGAGAGATGATGGTATAAAGTAGAAAAATCTCTGTTATCACTCCTTGTATACTAGGCCAGAAAAATATAGCATTTAGTTGTAGATGAATATTGAGCAAGAAACGGCAATGGTTTTGCTGGAACGGGTAGGTTCCCCATTTAATCTAAAATGTACTAATCACAATATTTCCTACATACCTGGACAATGGCAACATGTAGTAACACTCCCCTGAGGCCAACAGCAATAGATGCTGCAGCCATTACAGCCGGCCCGGTAAGAAACCTGACAGCCATTGCAAATGCTGCAATTGAATTCCCACAGGCTATGATTTTCGGCTGCAGTGCCATGAAAAGTCCTGTAATCCAACCAGGAAAGCAGAAGCACAGTAATAATGAGACCATTGTTATAGCTTAAAAGTCTTGTCCAGTATGAGATGTTTTAATGACTGAGTGGTCTGTGCCATATTCTAAGAATGTGCAGAACACCTCAACGAGAAACACATAAGGGTTGACAAAGTATTTACCCAAACTGAACATGGCCATACCAAGACCAGCATCAGACAATATTCTTATTGATTGTACTATGATTACTGGCATTTCGATTTTCCACCTGCAAAAATTATTATAAAAGCAAGAAAACTTATCAGAGATGTTGGATATTGATACAAAAACATGTCCGTCTGTTCTTACATCTGTACTACATAGAAGTTTTAAACTCTATAGCTACTCAAACATGGACCCTAGTCTTAGTAAACAATTTCTTTTGGTTAACGACCCCATATGGAAAGTACAAACTTATGAGCTCCATTCTCGGCAGCCTATAATTATACATCTGCTGAGACTCAAATAATTCAATGCTTTGTTTAGAATCCACAAGAAAAACACTGCCCACGTCTATTTAAACAATTGTGTACAAAAGCCAGTATTGCAATATAGATAGATGAAAGATTCATTCAAAGAACTAGAACCTTAACAGCAGCGAGAAATGGTTGCAAGCAATGTAGGGGCAATGGGTGAAGGCTAGAATAACTGTTAATCAAGAATGGCAAACAAGTAACTCGAATTTATCCTGGTTCACTTGTAGTCACCCAAAAGTTAAAGACAAACAAATCCAGCACTCTACCATTAGCAGCAGGAACAAACCTGAAGGTTATGAGTGACCAAGCGAGGCCAATAAGACTGGAATAAGTGTTAGGATTTCGGATGAGCTTTCTCCACACCATTATAAGAATAAGTCTGGTCATGACACTAGCAGGAGGCATATTTGTGAATTTGGGGCCTTTGGGATTGAGCTCTGCAGTCGAACTGGAGCCGAACTTAGAGAGAGTCGGATGAGGAGGAGGAGCTTCCTTATGATTCATTTCTTCTTGGGGCATTCCTCTGTGCCCAAAACTAAACTCTTCAGGCATATATTCTTCGTATGTTCGTGCCTCATGCAAACCTGCAACACCAAATCACCCCTTAATCATGTTTCTTGGCACAGCTGAATATGTATAATTAAATCTTTTCAAATATTCTTTCCAACAAAACACTGTAGACTCGACTGAGTATTTGTTCATAAGCCTATAGACTACTTAAACTTCTTTGCTTAGTTTCAGAATTCAGGATCACGTGTGAGTCTCTGGCCTATTTTGTTAATGAAAAAACAACTGCTATCAATGTCTCAGGAATGAAGTTATAAGAATGGGAATACATCATATGACAGCACTGAATGAGCTAGCAATAATTTTATGACAGAATCTGAGGAGCTAGTGATTAACATTAAGCACAGGCAGCCAAAATGCCACGATGCCAACACTGGGAGGGGACCTTGCTCATCCTTAAATATGTTTGATTTGGGCTTGTTTTGGCAAGACAATACAAAATGTTAGTTGCAGAAAGAAGAAAGAACAGAAACAGAATTTCTTCCGAGCCGAGCTTTGAACTTTGGTGTCCTCGTAAGGATGGGTTAGTGTTTCGACCCTGAGCCTTATCATCTAAGAATAAAATATCATAATCAAAGAAATAGTCACTGACCTCTCTTTCCATTGGGTGTTTGTGCATTGATGGGGAAGCAGATAACATCCGCGCCTCTTTGGCATGGGAATTATGGGTGTTATCAGAAAGACCAAAGTCTGGGCCACGACCAAATACATGGTGATTTGCCTCCGACACGGGGAAGCACTAGAACTCCACACAAACATGTGAAGCTCCTTGTTATCCTCCATCATCTTCTGCTTCGAAGCCCTTGGATCGCTTGGACTCTTCTTCGCTGATTTGGAGACATTGGGAGACATCATACCGTGATTTGGAGCCGGATACCCGCCAGCATTAGAGTTTACATTTCCATGAATAACAGATGGGTTTTGCTCAAATCCATTCCCTATGCTCCCTTGGCTCCTTGGCCCGTAGGCGTATGTAGAACCAGGGGCTGTACCACTGTACATAGGTGGTCCAACTCCAAATCTAGGAGAATTGCCATTGTTGGTACTCTGTGAAACAACCTTATTGCTCATGTCCCTGAAATTCTCCTCGTCAAAATTAGAGGTTCTAGGAGTAGGACCTCTTGAAGAGTGCAATGAATAGATGTCTGAGTGGGCGAAATTGGACTGGCGAGGACTTCTTGCAAACATGGAAAAAAATCGGTGTGATTAAAACTTGAGCCTCTGGGTGTTGGGTTCTTTGAAGAATGAACAGAATAGATCTCTGCATTGCTCAAATTCGAAGGCCTGGGAGTGAGGCTTAGTCCCTGAGATCTGTGTGAAGAGTACACAGAACGACAAGAAGTAGATTTTCTCACAGTAACATGAAGTTTTCCATCTTCTCCTAACTCTGCATCTGTTTGCAGAGGCTCTCTGCCATCTAGAGATATTACATCTGACTCTACCCTGAATGATATAATTGAACCAGCTGTATCTGGGAACTGTTCCATGATAAGCAGTTTTGCTCCCCTGTATTCAAATAAGAAAAGCATGAGAGTATACCAGATTATGCACTGTAAAACAACCACCTGCACCATTAGATCCCCTGAAAACCCCCATACATTGCCTTGAGCAGAGGAATTCCCATGACTAAGGTGTTAGGTAGTGTTGACAGTGAAAACAGAGTGATCATCCACTCTAGATTCCCATTTTTGCCACCTTGGTCCATATGCCTAGCATTACTAGAGTCATAATTTTCTGCAAGGAATCTGCAGCAATGAATCTCAGGTTCATGGCATATGGGTCATTGGTGGAGATGAAGTGAAAGGAGAGCAGAGGAACTGCAAATAGTGCCACAAAACGGTTGATGCCAGAGCACTGATCTGGTGTGAAAATCTTCCACCATTTTACAGACCCGTAGGCCAAAATCATTGCCACATAGAGTGGCACCACTGCAGTCAGTACGTTGTAGAGATCTGCTCCACTAATCATTTTCTTGGGCAACAACACACTGCTTTTACAATGGCATTCACTCCTAAAAACGAGCTCTGGTCCTATTAAAAAATAGATGCAGAGGTTGAGAGTGACTTCTAATGGGTGCAAAATTTGACAGTCACTTCAGCAACCCAATTATCTTCTGCTTCACAGTGGCTGCCTCCATCCCACTACAATATGTCTGTGCAATCTATGATTTTTCCAACAAAATCTGGCTTAATTTCAAAGCATCTCAATGGTGAAAATCAAATGCTTTCAGACTTAATGTGATGTGGGAATTTAAGTTGGATCTATAATGAGGGTGGCTCTCTTGAAATCATTTTTTTGGGGTCCCCAAACCTGAATTTTTATTTGTTTTACTAGTAGAAAATAAATGTCCATAGTTCAGAAAATCAATATGTTAGCCCTGAGTTTTGGATGATCATGTGAAATTAATTCTCCATGTTCCTTGCTTGGAGGCCAATGTAAACCATCTATCATTAAGTAGAGACAAATTAACTGGTAAGGTTTTGAATGGGAATGCTTTGTCAATGCACCAACCCAACATTAAATTAAGAGCGCTGCCTTCTTGTTCTTCTTTCTTCTATGGGAATCAATTTATTAGTCTACTTACCAATTTCATATCAATTGGGCGTTTCAACTTTCATGTTTGAATTGTTTTTACTTACAATCTTTTTGTGGGGGCAGTGTAACACTGTTTGCTGGATAGGTACAGATTTTGTCTGTACTAGCACATCTTTTGATTTGGCAACTTTAAGTCTCATGCCCACTTGTGCCCTGGATTTACTCTTCCTGGTCCACCAACATTTACCATCTCATCTTTATCATGATTTTTATTCATATTTAAAACATGTATCATGACTTTCTTAGTGTTCAGGGTGCTCACATCTCCGTGTAATTTTTTTCTGATTGCTTGTATAATATTTGTACGATGTAATGGTTGGTTCTTTGAGGGTTTATTACATTTGTGTTTTTTTTTTCTCTTTCTAATCCGAATTGTTTTATGAAGGCTCTTTAGAAAATGAAAAATCTTATTCATTGGAAAAAAAAATCATATTGATTATTAGGTTTAGTTTGTGACAATATATAACTTCAAATATATTATGATTTTTATGTGAGTGTGAATGATATAATAATGGAAGTGATTCTCATCTTAATATAATAGTTAATCGGTTTTCATAATCCTAAAATAGTTTGTGTACAAGGCCAATGTATGTTTTTTTAGTACATCTTGAAATTAATTCTACAACAAAAAAAAAAAAAAACTTATTCATCTTCATCCTCATTTAGTATAACATCTTATATTTTTAACACATTATTGCTTTCCTCCTAATTTTCTAAGTATGTAGATGTGGAAAGTGGTTTCCACTAACCACAATCTATTTTACATTCACTTTAATACTAATATCAGTTCTTTAAAAGCGTAATGTGGGAAATATGCCCACAAAGCAAGATAAAACAAACCGAAAAATATCAACAATATCCTACAACCTCAACTAGATTGTACAAGTACAAAAGTGGCTCAACAAGAAGCGTAGAAGTGTGGTCCTAACACCCTCGTGCAACTTCAAAATCTAATGGGATCTTAATCTTAATCTTAATCTCTTGGTCTTGAAAACCTCACTTGCTTTTACAAAATTCATTGTGAGATATTATGATATTGTCATCCTTCCTTCAAACCATACTTCTACATGAACTCTTTATATAATGGTAAAACATAGGGTGTGCATTTGGAGGCATGTCTCGTGCATTTGGAGGCATGTCTCATGCATTTGAAGGCATGTCTCAATCAAACCCCATTTGAGGAAGAAGTACTCAAATCAATACTTAAAGAAATCAAAATTTAGTCCGATGAAGACAAATGTCCAAACCCTTATTATGTGAATGTATGTAGCAAATAGTATATGATATATGCTCTCTAAATGTTTGAATTCTATTTCTAGCACAAAGATGCTCTTGAAACAAGTAAATTTGGTGCTTTAAAACTTCAATATCACTCTTGAGTGGAATTTGTTTTCTAAAATATATTAACACACTCGTGTATTTATAGACTTCTTAAATTCAAAATAGATCTTATTGCTACATATGCCAACACACAACAAACAAGAAACAATAACAAAATACATGCCAAATCATCGAGAACCCAAAATATAAGTCAAAATAGTCCAGGAATTGTACAAATATGATACAAAATATCTAGAACACAGAAACAAAATAAGAGAGATAGAAACAAACACATGTCACACAAACAAGTATGACAACTTAAGAGATTTAATTGTTGCATGTTAAGTTCATTGAAGGCCTTAACTTTAACTAATGAGTTGAAAAAAAATTCCCTAATTAAGAAACGTAACAAAGAGGTGTTATATTTTGGTATCAATTAAGAATAAATAAATTAAGCAATGAATTGCAAGGAATAACACAAAATGGAAAATTTCTAAAATTGCTTAAAACATTAAAAAAGTTCAAATTAAAAATTATAGAACATAAGAAAAAAACACACCTAATTTAAATAGTAAACACGTAAATACGTAGGTAAAAAAATAATTAATCTTATATAGATAAAAACAAAAACTTATCAACAAAAAAAGAATAAAGATCTAGAAGTAACAACAATGTCTCCGTCACGGCCAACATCCAATGTTACCTCTAATTCCAGCAAAGTGTTTTTATGTCAATTAGTAGTTTTACATTTGCAAATATATCACAAAAATTGCATCCCAACAAAACATTGAGAAATATGTAGGATTTGGATAGCGACATGTGATGATAGGATGCAACATGGATAATCCAAGTAACTTTATATTCCTTTATTTCCTAAGATACTTAGCAAGTACTCCTTTCTCTTTTCACTGCATTTCCAAACGCTTATTAGTAGCACTCTAGATAAGATTTCATTATTTCACATATGTGTAAATATGGTTACATCCCTCCCCAAAACAAATGTTAGAGTTATATGACGTCAAACAAATATAAATCTATGGAGGGAGTATTACTTGTCCCCATCCTTTATATGCACATTGTCTTTTATTTTCATTTGGAAAAAGTACCTTTTTAAAAAAATTGGAACGCGTCAATATATTATTAATAATTTTAACATGGTTATAATTAACAAGTGGTCATAGAAATCACAATCTAAAAAATGTTATAAATGTTGGAAATCATACACGGTAATTGAAGAGACAAAAAGAGGTTGAAGAGGACAGGGCATTAAAAAAAAGCCTAGAAAGGAAATCAGATTACACCAAAGCTAGCACAAGCAACAACAACATTTAGAGGTAGTGACAGATCATCTTGGAAGGGAGGGCCCTTAGGCTGGTGGGCTCTTCCACCAGAAAATCATGTGTAGACCACTAGTTACGATTCCAAGAATTACCCTGAAGAGTCGAGACACCATTATCCTCCACCCTAGAGGTGGAGAGCCGACCATAACAACACCACATGGAGCCGAAGATGGGCAATGATATGAACCGGTGATAATCTTCCCTCACAGAGATGAAAGACTCCATCCACCCCATCAAGAAGGTAGGCTCCATTTGCCCACCGAGGTGGCAAAACGGAGGAGCGACCACAAATTGGACACGAATAATAGTTGTGAGAGCAATTTTGTCTACGCCTCACCATTGTATGTGAACGGGCTCTGGATCTCAAAGGATGAGGTGACACCAAGCTCATAGTGAATGGGGCTCTCCTTGTGGTTGAACAACTATTGTACATACTTTGAAATTCAAGAGCTACCTTTTGAGTATAAGCTTGCATATGAAAAAGATAGAATATATCACAAAAACCTTTTCATTAGTAGAGAATTGTTGTGAGATATAATCATTGCTAAAAATAGCAGTAATTCCTAGCTTTACATAGCTAAAAAAAATTATAGTTCTAAAAAATCCAAATCGAAGCCGTAGAAGTAGGCCATGTGGAATGATCACCAAAAAAGGCCATTTTCCAAGAAAAGGTCTTACGGTGGAAGGGTTAGAATAATGAATGAATCCAACACCAAACAAGCTGGGCACGTTGGCAAGACCAAAACAAATGTTCAAAAGAATCGGGATGGGCACAAACAAGACACTTGAGGTTGGAAAATGATTTACTCTAAATGGAATTAAACCTCATTTCAAAGTAACTATCAGAATAAATGATATTTGAATAATTAAATATAATGATGTATAAGCACTAAGCATTCATCAATGTAAAACCCTAAGCAAATGAGAGAGGAAGATGACTTAGCCAATTTCGCAACCCGAAAATGATCGGAACTTTGATCTGTTGGAGCAAAGCTAGAGATAGTGTCGTAAGGGTTTGGTGAAGGTTCCAAAACCTAGGGATGTACGGGACAAGAGTGTCGGCGCATGAGGACAGAGTGCCCTAGGTTGTAGTGACAAATCGAGGAGCCTATGTCTACTCGGATTATTAGAATCTAGTCTTTTCTAGATCGGGATATCTTTTCTCGTCAATCACTATTTGTTGTTCGATTTTTCTATTAGATCATCGATCATACCGACAACCTACAAAACAGATGATTACTTTTACATCTCCACAAAACACATCAAATCTAATAAAAAATATGTAGAATGTGGAGTCAAGGCTAACCCCTTAGGTAGTCACCCAAAGAGTGAACTTATGACCGAGCATTGCCTGACCGCATCTCGGACTCCATGTAGTTCTTTGTGTGTGCGTGTATGTGTCTCGTGCCCTAGGTTTCCCTTGGCAAAGGTGCATGGTGATAGCGAGATAGATCTAGATTTTTCCCAAGTATGCAAAATGTGTGTGATGGAATAGATGAACTTCCCTCCTATGCAATGTATGCAGATCAATGCATCCTTTGCCCCTTGTATGAATGTGCTAGATGTATGCCTTGTAGTACTCTTGTGCCTTTATGCAAGCTTAGGTGGTGATAGATAATGCTTATAGTGTTTGGCCCCTTATTTGAGAGAAGTAACTAAGTATATATATGATTCCCTTGTTTGAATTTTGTAATTGATAACTGAAAGGCCGACCCAAAGTGTTAAAAGGTTCCCAAGAAGTGAAAAGGACCCAAAGGAGTAAGAAGAAGAAGAAAGTGAAAAGATCACCCAAGAGGGATAGGAGCACCTAAGCGTTAGTGTCTGAAGCCATTAAAGGATAAATCAGTCAAGTGCCGATAGAACTGTATGATGTGTAAATCAAAAAGGATGTTCAATCAAGATTAGAAACAATAAAGTGCAAGAGATAAAAGTAAAAAGGAGTTGTCAAGCACTAGTTTTCTTACTTAGGAATTATGTATACATTGGTATGCTTTAAGACCTAGAAATGTACCCAAGTGCATAGATTTTGTGTCTACATTTGCCCCCACTTTATGTTGTTGAGTGAATACTCAATAACATAAAGTAGATAGAATATGTGTACCTTGTAAACCTGGAGAGGAGTGTAGTTGATAGTGTGTCAAGTGGACAAGTAGCCATGTGAAGCATGAAGTGATTGTAAGGTGAAGTGTGGTAACTAGGAAAAGGAGGTAGACTTTATTGGTGAATTGTATGCGTAGTAACATACCGTGTGAGCTTGTGCTTGTTAATGTGAATCGCTTCTTATTCCTTGTAAGGATGGACCTGCAAAAGAAGAGCAAAATAGTAGTCAAAGTCCTGTATATGAAAAATCAAAGTAACGTATGTATAAGTAAGTAAAAAGTGTGTAAAAGTAGTAGCTAAGGAAAGTGTGCACCTGATGTATGAGAGAGCATAAGGTAGAAATTTATCATGTTTTCCTTGGAGATGTTGCATATTTGAGCGTCATGCCGCTAAGGGTGAGTTTTTTTGGCTAACTCACGCCAAGAATGATTTTTTTAGGTGATTTCATGCCAAGGATGAGTTTTTGGATGATCTCACGCCAATAAAAGAGTGTTGGGGAGAGATGCCTATTTTTATCTCCTTTCATGACTCTTCTCAAATGATAAGTGCCATTGTAGATTGACACGTCCCGATTTGTAACCGAATTATAACTAAATTTGTAGCGAATTGTTACTAAATTATAATTGAATTGTGACGAATTGTAATTGAATTGTAACTAAATGACTGAATTCTGTAACAAAAGCCAAGTGTTTGATACTATAGATATATATTGTAAACTACTGGAAACTATGTCAACTCGAGAAACTTTTTAATTTTTCCCCTAACACACAAACGCCTAGGTGGGACACAAGCACCCACTGTTCCTATTTGATATTGAGTACTAGTGTCGATTCTTTGTTTATGATCCAAGTTTGATTTTGGACCACTCTGTAACTATGTGCCTTTTCCAATTTTATACTTTGTTATTCCATTCTGGAGTTCTCTGATGTTGAAAGGGTGATTTGTTCACCCAATTGTTGCTTCCTCTTTTGGGACCGTGTGTAACACCCCCACTATTTTATTATTTTGCTGTAATATGAATGTTGGAATTACAACATACATTTGCAAATGGCCTATATTATTGTTTGCTTATTGTTTTTTATCATAATATATTTGCACTAACATGCTTGAAATAATGTGATTAGTGAACTAGTGGTTGAACATGTTGTGTATCATTCATACTAGGATTTTGTTTTTATACTTTATTGCTACACTCTTTGGTCTAAGTCTAACAAGTACATTTACTCTAACTCCTACCTATATGAGTGTCGCAATATGTTGCTTTACCAAATTTTTTGGAAGACTGTGGATAAGTAAGATATAAAGCTTCGTATACCGAAGTATGTGGACCAGAATATGTTTCTACTTGTTTTTACCTTGAGTTTGGATGATCACATTTTGATGGAAAAAATGGGACTTCATGTGCATTGGCAATATGATTTTGTCTATCACAGCGCTAAATATTGAAGGTGTTAGTTTGATGAGCATGCCATTATAAATTTGCATGAACTTAGGATAAGAATATTATTCAATACAAACCTAATTTGATCACCATTGCTTATAGCTTTACAAAGCTTGCTCATGATAATTTAAGAGGCCTAATGTGTTCACCCTTGAACTAAGCTTCATAAAGCTTGGGGCCTAACTATTGATGGGCCTAAAACTAATACTAAACTATAGTTTATGTTTCGAATTTATTAAGGCCTATTTGATAAAAGGTGAGTTGGCACCCACTCCCATTGTAGCTTGTTCGATTGTGACATTGATGGGGTGCATTTAATGACCACTGCCAACGAATTGAATAAGGGAACTAACCAAATTTGGAGGTCTTGTCTAAATGGATGGCTAACTATTTACATGTCATTGTTTAGTGAAGTTAGAATCACTGCTAAATTTAAAAGTTGGCAAGTTGGTGGCGTGAGTTTAGGAGGAAGCTGTCACCGTCCTTCCATGCATCAATGTCTCGAAAACGACTCCCTCTCCTCAAGGAGACCATGAGGTGGTTTTGGGAAAAATTAGTAGAGTGGTTGTTTTTGTTGTTTTGCATGTTTGAGGTTTTGGTTCGATTTCGCATGCTCGAGGGTTCTTATTTTTGTGTTTCTTGTTTGATCATGGAAATGTTAAATTCATCATTTAACTATGAGTGAGAGATTCTAGGGTGCATTAATATCTAAATCTATAAATACCATGAAGAATGTTGGAGGTTTTGCTTTGCCGTGGAATCGATCTTTTGAGTTGTGTTTGCAAGGGAAGCTTGGATACAAAAGGAAATAAATAAGGCTTTCAATAATAGGCATGATGAGATCTATCCCTCTCTTAATGGCTTACATTGTTTACTATTTGAGTACATGAAGTCTTTCGCAGTGTTTGTAGTTGATTTTTTGAGAATGGGTTTTACAGAAATATTGTTTTATGGGTATTATCGGGTTGATTTCATTATTGGCTTACGGGATTGAATAAAATTTATGTAAAGGTTACAATGGTATTTATTACCGTTGCTTGTACTATTTTCTATAGGTGTATGCATGTTGGGTCTATAAGCACATTTAGATATATCCATGGTTGGTTTTTGATAATGCAATAACCCAGAAAATATGGGTGTCATTTGAGATACATTAATAAGACTGCATCGAAGCCTCATATTCGAGCTTGAGCATTATGTGGTTTAATTTATGAAAAATCATTTGCATTTATCACTTGACCAGTTTAGGTCATCTCTCAGTTGTATTGATCATTCTGTAGATCGTAACAGTCGATCTTATCTCTTTGAGGTTTAGTTTTCGAACCAACTGTTACCTGTTTCCAATATGGATTTGTGGTTGAATCTTTGAGCTCTTCTTGTTCGACCATTCCGATTCAATGTTAATATAAATAGTTCACTGCGATAGTATGAGGGTGTTTGTTGAATGGTTTTATTTTCTAAGTGACATGATGTCACACCTGTAAGTCACTATATCTATTACTCTTGAATGGACTGCAAGCTTTAATGCTTAACTATGAAAAATCCTTCCCTTAAGCAGCCTATAAGTAGATGGGTTTTGTTGGTTTCTTTTGGAAGGTATGTTTTGGATTCGTGGAGTTGGAAAATTTGTGGTCTTGGACACGTTCTTAAATTTTAAGGTAAATGGCATCTACCTTGTTTAGTCTAACGATTACCCTCTCGCTATGAAATTTATTGACATTTTATTATTATTCGCCAACGATTTCATGTTGGTCAACTATTCGGAGTTGGTCATTTATGAGAAAGTGAAATTAGGAAATAGACATGTTGTTGTAATCTTTTTCTAAATGTTTTTATATTGTTATGATATATATGAAGATGTGACATGAAGTTAATCTTAAGGATATCTATAGTATATATTTACTCTGTTAATGGGTGTGTTCACTTTGTTATCATAAATAGTTGTATTTAATTCTATGATTAAATACTATTGGATACTGTATTTCATTAAGTGATGAAATAATATTTGAGACTTGCATTTCATTGAGTGATCAAATAATATGTGATACTTGCATTTCATTGAGTGATGAAATAATATTTGATGCTTGTATTTTATTGAGTAATTTAATAATATTTGACACTTGTATTTAATTCAGTGATTTAATACTATTTGGTACATGTATTTAATTGGAAGATTAAACACTAACCGATAATTGTATAAGATATTTGGGATTATAAAGTATCAAAATAAATACTCTTCCTATGTTTCGGAAGTCAATAATGGGAAGTATATAGTATTGATATAACTATTGTCCTTACTATTGTAAGCCATAAATAGATAGATGTTGGTAAACTGTTATGTATCCTGACTCTGCAAATATTATTCTTGGGTAAATAGATTTGAAGGAAGTGAACAGTAATGTGTAGGAAAAGTGTTTATTTGGATATGTTACAACTATGACTTTGTGTCCTAGTAGGTCATTTATGTGATTTAAATTAATGCAACATTTCATTTATGTAAATACTAAATGGCATAAACTATTAAGGGGGAAATAGGTCTTATCATGCCAGTTATTTCAAATTGACCATTGCTAACATTTTACAGATGGAGTACTTTAAGTTTGCAAGGCAAATGATGTTGAAAGAAATTAGTTGTTCAATTTGATTGATTAAAGTTGCATTGTATTGCATAGTGAATTTGTAATTGAGCGAAATATCGATGTATTGTTAATTGATTAAGAGGCTAATTTAGCCTATTCTTGTTTATATCTATTTCAAAAAGGAAATAAAGAAATATGTATTCATTTATTAATTGAGTCTTGATTGCATCAGAAAATTAAATGGAAAGGTTTCTTTATCTTAATAGATTGTATGATGGGAAACTTAAAGGGAATAATATTAGGTATTATTAAATAAATAATTATGATGTATTTAAAGAGTGGTACATGTATATTTACATTAATAATGGTTCCAAATGGTTAAGAATATATCTTGTTGTGTTTTGTAATTGAATACAGTACATATATTAAATGGTACTTTGGTAATTGAAATCACTTATGTTGACTTATATGATTAAGGATTGTTGTTAATAATTATAATTAATCATATTAAGTACTATTATAGACTTAATACATTATTGGTGTAACATATTAAATATGATCTCAAAGTTAATGTAGTAAGTTGAATTAAACCTACAACTAGTAATTATAATGATCATGTTCAAATGACTCTAACATGCAATTGATTACGTGAATTCCTCATTTAGATCCCTAGGTTTTAATACAATGTGATGAGAGTATTGTTGAAACCTAGAAATTGTCATGTTGTAACTTAATTAAATTATCTTAACTCTATAAGATATGATGTTTCAATTAGTGTAGCTCGGCAATCCAACTCACTATAGCCATTGCTATGTAGTATCCATTTAATGACTAAGGTCATTATTTGGCTACTGCAGAGAAGATGCTATGTTGAGTTATCCTATCAAGATCCTCTAATTGGGATAATCATAATGCTTTAATATTTAAGTAATGTTATAGGTACGAATGTAGATTGACTTTGCATGGTTAGGTACCGATGTCATCTTATGATGACTACGGGAATGTTGGTGAGGAAATTTGTTGGGTGGAAAAACTTATGGATTCCTTGCTAACGCTCCTGGGAATCTAAGTCCCTCTACTTAACAGTGTAGGCTGCCGTATATGCATGCGCATGAAAATGTGGATTTCTATGGTGGCCTTTCAACTAAGGATCCAATAGGGGCACTCCACTGACCCTATGGAAAATGCTAGGATTATCCTGCAAGGGGGAATTTGCTATGAAGGTGGGAAAGGGGGTGAGAAAGGAGGTAGGAGAACTAATGTTACGGTGGAAAATCATATTCCTACATGCACTAGTTAGAAACTTCAACACATGCATTCATGAGAAGAAACAACTCTGCAAGTAACAACAAGACCAAATAGAATTTGATGAACACAAAGTATCATGAAATCCCTTAGTCAAAGAAAGCTAGAAACTCCTTCTTCTTGTATTGATGCTTAAACAGAAGTTGTACATAGTGGAGAAATGGAGGAAATTGAGAAGGGGGAAATGGAAGAAAATGGCTATCTCCTTTGTTCTCTCAAAGTACAATATACTCTTGAGTTTACAAGATCAATCACCAACCCCTTATAATGGTGTGAAGAAGCCATTAAATATCTTGCAAGAAACGGTTACAACTTCTTCTTTGTTAGCAAGAAATGGTTTACAATATTTTTAATCATTCACGTCCATTCAAATTCTTGATTCACGAAGAAACGCCAATGGCGAGAAAAACCAGACTTTTCATAATGCAATTGTTACACTCATTTTGTAACTTTGAATTTGAACATTCATCTTGCCTTTGAAACTTTAAACCAGAGTCATCCACGTGGGATAAATTTATTGGAGCAGGCGTGGAGGATGCCTTTTACATTTTGTGACTTTATAGAGATTTGGCATTTTTTACATTTTTGGTCTACCCTTCCGCTTTTGATATAAGCCTGACACGTGGCTTCACTTGATTGGTGAAGGAATTGCGGCTCGCTTTATGAATTTTAGCCCTTTTACAAAAAGGATCAAAACCTCAAAGTTCTCCGCCAACCCGCTTCCCCACTTTGACTTTCAATGCGGGCTCAACATTTGACTTTTTCCTCATAGCATGATCGGGCTGTGGGTCACTTTATGACTTTTATCCCTTTTTACAAAAAGGCTCAAAACCTCAAAGTTCTCTGTCGACTCGCTTCCCCGCTTTAACTTTCAATGTGGGCTCAACATTTGACTTTTTCCTTGGTGTGGGTGGGGCTATGGATCACCTTTTAACTTTAAGCCCTTTTAATGAAAACAAGGCTCAAATTCTCAAATCTCCCGACGGCCCGCTTCCCCACCTTGACTTTCTATTCGGGCTTAATATTTTACTTTCTCCCTTTTGTTTGGTGGGGTAATGTATATCTGACCCTAGACACGTGGAGAGCTAGTGCTCATTTGGAACCTGCCTTTGGATTTTTCCTTTGAAGTTACGCCATACTTGACACATGGAGAGCTCCGCCGTTCTTTTATACTTAGCCGATTTGGGCTTACTTCCCACTTGACTTATGTTGACCTCTAGACACATGGAGAACTGACACTCATTTGAGTTTCCGCTTTGGATACGCCTCTTGAAAATGCGCAGAGCTGATGCGTGGCTCCTTCCGCCGGTCTGGAATTTTCAATGGCCAACTCTGTCTCTCCATTGACTCTGACCATGTGGCAAGCTGATGCTCATTTGAATATTGGCCCTTTGGTTTCATTATTGAAATTACGTTGTTGAGGCACGTGGAGGCTTCCGCCGACCCGCTCATACTTAGTCAATTTAAGCAATCGGCTCTGTCCCTTTTTTAGACTTGGGACATGTGGAGGATTGGTGCAAGTTTGAGAACCGCCCTAGCTTCAACCCTTGAAATTGTGTCAATGAAGCACATGGCACCGTCCATTGAACCTTCCATACTTAGCCGATTTGGGCTTGTTTTGTCTTCATTTTGGACCCTGGACATGTGGAAAGCCTGTGCTTATTTGTGGACTATCCCTTAGGCCCTTCCCTTGGAGTTACGCCGTTTGTACATGTGGAGGCTTGCTATTGCTTGAAACATGGCCTTCCCGCATCCAATCAGAGATATCCACATACTACTCGTGGATACTAGGGAAAAAATTAATGGGGAAGATATGCCCATCATTCCCGACTGTGGAAAGAAATAAACAAAAGAGAAAAACTCCACCTATACGCCTGAATTTCTAATTGTTCTCCTTGGAATAGAAAATGACAAACAATACTAGGCTCGACATGATCCAATACTCCACGGTATTGACTCAAAATTTTCAAAACTTGACTTCAAAAAGAGGGGAATTTTGAGGACAAAAATAGGAAAGAAAGTGAACTCGCAATTATGTAAATCATTGTGAAGATGCTTACTCTCCTTAGTCATCATAAGACAACATAGTGACACTTACCCATACAATATGATCGAAATGGTACCTTAAAAGCAACTTGTAAATGGTTATAACTCCACTATCTAGTCCTAATCTAGATAACAAAAATTAAGTAATATGGTGAGAGACAAGTTCCTAACAATGAGTGTGCCGTCACATAACCGAGTATGACATACATGTATACGAAACTCGCTAGAGTAGTGTAAGATGTTGATTACACTATCATGATTTCACCAAGATCTAAGTTGTAGGATGTCGGATGGGATTCAATGGCAGATACCCATGTAGACACTTAGAATGCAACATTAGCCTATCTTTGATAGATAAAGAAACCACTAGTATATTTTGTATACACACTCGTAAAGAGTAATCTATGAGGGGTGATTACTAACCGAATCGATGAAAATCAATGCTAATATTCACACATGTACTTAACTAATCAAGGATGGAAATAATTTGCCTTTACTTGACTCTACATTTTGAGGGTCATGGATAAGGCTATAATGGCTAAAACTACTCTACTTAATTATTTACTTTACTTTCATAATAGTCCCTTGCATGGTTTTAGTCTTACTTCACATTTTCACTAGTACTCCTCACATCGTCCCTCTAGCCATGAAAATTACATTCTTCTTACGGATAGGTTCCTCTCTTACCTTATTAGCTCTTTGCTCTGGTTTCATTGGTCCCTAGCAACCTTAAGAGATTATAGTTAACTTATCCACTAATGCTTGCCCATCAAGTTCCACTATTATTCCACTCACCACATGGTTAAAATCAATGGATAAATGCATTTAAAACCTCAATATTTTAAACTATCCTTCCTTTTTGTAAACTGCCCTTATAAGCCCCTTGAGACAAGGTTGTTTACACCAACTAGGCATTCAAAGTTATAGGTTTATCCAGCAAGGTGTATTGCCTTTAATTATCGTATTGCAGTCCCTCCGAGGTGCTTGCAAAATCTTATAGTCCAATTCTTTGTTCAACTCTTTGTGGCTCTCATTTTTGCAATTTTTTGCCAAACTCTCACTAGGTCTTGTAGCACTAATTGTCAAGCACATATTCTTCTTTAGAGAGTTTAAAATCCTATACCTATGGTTTTTAGAAACACTTTATTGCATTTGGCCATCATGGAAAATTTCAAACATCAATTCAAGAGAAAAATGGCACTTCCTTCACAAACCACCCCTTCATCATAGCCTTGGGATCGTGTTTCAGGATATGTTGGGGAACTGTCAAGAAAATATAGGGATTTCACCTATAAATCTTCAAAAATTTCTTCTAATTATTCTAGGAGTCTTTGAAGATGGTCTCTACAAAATTTTAGAGGTATATTCCAAGTTTGGAGATTTTTAAGCCATCCCTTCCTTTGTAACCCTAAATGTGTCTATTTATAGCCCGAGAAGCTTCATTTAGGTAAAACTTGCATTATTTGATTCAAATCCTCAAATTTTACACAAGTTCTTATGATAACAAGGAAAATATATTTTCTTACTAGTAGATATTGAAGGATCTTCTTACCTCATCAAATGAAGTGAAAATCACTGTCCTTCTCATTGAAGCGGGGTATGAAACCATCACATCTAACATTTAGGTTTTTCTTCTTCACGAGTCCACTCATCTTGTGGCATGAAAATACTCTCATAAATTTTTAATATATCCATACTCTCTATATTTTCCTGCAAATGGATCCAATCCTTTATGAACAAGCTTCTTAGCATCTTACGGTCCCTATACTAAGTATTGATTATGTAAGGAATTATGAAGGTTACTCATTGAATGACATACACAAGTAAGGCTGGTTTATAATCATATTCAACTAGGAAATTATTTCATTCACACACACATTATCTTTCTTGATAATATTTACATCATTGTCACCGTATTTAGAGTTCTTCTCACATAGACTTAGCACATATAATAGAGGAGTCAATCAATTCATTAAGAGGCTCTTTCCAAAGTCACTATGTTATGCTTGTCTCCACCTTACCCTTACATATACAACCTTTCAATGACCATTCACATTTTCCAATCATGCACCTAAATCATGTTTGAAATTTCATAATATCACAAGTCGGTTATTGTGTAAATAATGTCAACAACCCCGATATATGCCACTTACTAGGCATAAACCATCTTGTCACCATTATGAGATAAAGAGTCCAATCTGAGATAAAAATCAGTACACATGCATAACAACAACACACAATATCATGCAAAAGATATATATTATAAAACTGAGACACACCAATTTCACACAAAAGTTCACAAAAATTGAGTTTTTCCTCCTCATATCTCTTGAAACTCATGTATTGATTCAATATCTAGATAAGAATGAAGATTTCAGTTAATTTTTATAAATATATAGTCATTCACTCACCTTCTAACCGAATTTAAGCTCCCAAATCCTTGGTCATATGCAAAATGTCATAATTGGAGGTCTTTAGGAAAAATAGCTTAAGTTTATAAGCATAAACTAGTTTGACATGCTTCCTAGCTAAAGAGAGGATTTAAGACCACCCCTAATTGCCTCATTTCATCCATACAAAGGATTATTAGCTCCAAGATTTTTTTAAAACATTACAACAAGCTAAAAGGGGTCTAAAATTCAAATTTTTCTCTTGGAGGGAAAAGGCTTCATTTGGATATTGAAAGGCCTAGACACCAACTAGTACACCTAATGACCCCTAGGACTCAACTAACATACTTAGAAAACCAAAAATTGATGTCTTTATGACTTATTCATATACATGGAGTGATGTTACGCATCAGACTCATGTAGTTGCACATGGTTTATTACTATTATAGGATGGATTGAATAAGATGATGTTGGTTCTAAATTAAGTTAATTTAGAACAAGGAAACATTGTGATATGATATATATATAAAATACCTTGTATTGAAGTCTTAAAAGTGGTTGTTACGGGGTGCATGTAATGAATGTAGGAGGAGGCAACCCAAATGAGAGGACCTAAAACTGATATGCATATCATGTATTGGATACTCAAGGGGGTAGGGGATATGCATGGTAGAAACTAAGGCACATGCAAACAAGATAGACTAGTAAACAAGTGTTAGTGTAAAAGAGCTAGCATGCAATATAATATAATGTAGTAAGAAATTATGAAGACAAGAGGTACTATGAAAAGCGGGTTGCATACATGGGACATCACTCAGAATGTCACAAGATAATCAGGGCCAAAACATCCATAAGAATTATAGGCAACTCAAATACTAGCATTTAATGCAAGATGGGCGCCAACAAGGTAGAAGACATGTTGTAGTGGATAATTAGATGCACCTAGTTTTCATAGAAACTTTATTGTCTACTATTGGTGGTTAGAAATTTGAGTTTTGGTTTCCCTTTCTTTCTCCTCTTCTTCTATCCTTCTCCTTCTATAAATGTAAGAGCTCTGCTCATTAAAATGAATACCTCTTTTGTTGTAATGACACCATGTCAAAATGGTGGCCGACTTCCTACAAGTTTTAGACCTTGAGTTTGGTCTGTAATGTATTTCACCTTCTTCCATGAATGTAAATGAATGTGCATATTTTGATCAATAAAATCAGGTTTTGTGGTTATTTCTCTACCCCTGGTCTCGTGTTTTATTTTTCCTTACCTCTTTGTTCGTATTTCTTGTATGTTATGTGTTTCCTTCACTTGTAGGGATCCATTCCATGTGTTGTTCGCATGGGGAATGCATGGTCTACATGGTTCTCATCTGTTGCGCATCTATTTCGACCTCTCTCCCATATTTTCCATATTTATGTCACCCTTGTGGAGAGTGATTGACCTTTTCCCTGGTGTTATTTCCCTCTTAGCTTAGGATTTCCCCTTTTCTACATCTCCTTCTATCTCTCGGTCTCTTGGAATGTTTATGTTAGTATTTGTTTTCAGTATTAGGAGTAGTGTTAGCACTAGGATAGGTAGAGGAATCTGGCCTTCTCTCGGAGGTCTATCTCGAGTTCTTAGGTTTGAAAATTGAGAGAAATCCCATGTTGCCTCAAAATCCTAGGTTGTCTATGACTTGGGGTAGGGTGAAATTTTGAGCTCCAACAATGCCCATACCACCTTTTTCCCAATGAAGGAAATAAATATCGGAAATAATGTTGTGGAAGCCTTTGGCTTTCTTATCATGTGTATAAAGGAAATCTATAAGAAACTTAGACATCTTGTCATAAAAACCCTTGAAGGGAACAAACAAGAAAAGTAGTAAACCTATGTACCTATAAGAATTTTCTTGTAGACTTGAAATTTGTTGGCTAACGAGCGGTCTATAAACCGGAAGGAAATAATTAAAAAATCAAAGGAACCCCTATAAACCTAAATTTCTTTGTTGGAGACCCATCTCCAAATAAACTTCTTTAACCATTCCTACATGGGCCATAAAATCTATTTGTAACCCAAAGTTTTGGACCACTAAAGATTGGATCCTAAATATTTATAGAGAGCATGGTTTTGTTAATATTGTTATCATCCTCTTCTAGGGTGAGTGTGAGCATGTAAAACTATGCATAAATAGAAAGATAAGAAATTAATTAAGTAAACCTTTCTGTATGTTTGATCTCAGTAAACCTCTACTTTGAAACTTAAAAATTCACAAAACTACTATTCCTACTTCCAATTTACTTGAAAATGATAGTTCTTTAATGTTAGTGAATGATTATAACTACTTTGCATCAATGAAGGATAAAAATTCAATACAAAACACAATATTTTTATCCTATAAACCCCTAATTATAGGGAAAACTAGTTGGGAAGGGAAATTTCTCTTTCTTCCCAATATATATTTTCCAATTCAAAAGAATATAGATTACAAGAAGTTGAAGGAAGACAACAATTTTACTTCCACCCTCTCTACTTGTTTTCTCTGCTCATACACCTTACTTCTACAAATCAATTCCAACACCAATGGTTTCTTGCTCACTTCTCCCATGAATGAATGCCCAATTCCACATGCTCTTCTTTCTTTTATAGCTTGCTTCCTATGTCCTCCCATGTACTGGAGAATAGGAAGGGTCATATAAGGAAGATACACAACCTAGACATTCAAAATTTGTGACTATTTTTGGATATATTTTTTTGTTTTATAAAATGATAGGACTACTAGTATACATAGACCAATGCTTATGCAACTGCCTCCATGTACACAAATGATAGTGTTTGCAGAGGGGAGGTTACGCAACTGCTGCTCTATAGAAAGTGTTTGTTCTATAACTTAACATTTTACTTTTATTTCTACTTATTTTCCCTTTTGATTATGGTTCCTTTGATGAAGTGGTGTTTTATTGGATCCCTTTGGATCACACCTCCTTTGCTCAGGAGGATTTTGGCTCGATAAAAGCTTAGTGGGGGAGTAAATGAGGAAACAATTCCCTCACTTTATCCTTCGATTACCACCGGGCTTGCCACGGTGTCTTCCCCCTGAGTCCAACTTGCCAATATTCATGTGGAGCTCTTCTTGTTTCCCTAACCTTCTTATATAGAACTACATCCTCCTTCAACTCATCTTGTGAATCCAAGACGCGATCCTCTATGGAAGGTAGAATCGACACTCTTCTTCCTCATCAAGC
Source organism: Taxus wallichiana var. yunnanensis (assembly GCA_018340775.1). Taxonomy (NCBI): domain Eukaryota; kingdom Viridiplantae; phylum Streptophyta; class Pinopsida; order Cupressales; family Taxaceae; genus Taxus; species Taxus wallichiana. Next base: position 51,280,976 of record CM031235.1, read on the forward strand.
ATAGATGGCTCATATAGGTGCAATTTCTCACAATTTACTACTAAGTACATCCTCATGAAGTGTAGAAAATTAATTCTAAAAGAATTCTCTCCAACCTAAACTTGTATGGTGAAGGGGCCGCATCAGTAGAGGCTTGAGTTTCCTTGCTTGACCTTGTAGTCTTTACTTTCTCAAGTACAACCAAACCTTTTCTCCAACATAAATTTTTTGCTCTCTCCAATGTTGATCATGCCTAACCTTGCACTTGGCTTGAGACTTTTCCAATTTTTATTTTAACTTAATATGGATTTGATGGATCCTCTCAATGAACTTCGCTTCTTTAATCACTTCAGAATCATGTACCTCCCCTTTTTCCTGTTGTCTAACCGCAATGTCTAGTGGATTGGTAGGTAGATATCCCAAGCATGTCTTAAAAGGTGACTGCATAGTGGATGTGTGTACTTCCCTATTGTAGGAATGTTGAATGTAGGCTAAGGACTCACCCCATGTCCATGGATATTTTCTATTATACCATCTAATCAGTTGTACCAAAGTCATGTTCACCACCTCTATTTTCCCATCCATTTGGGGATGGAAGGTTGTGCTTATTTGTAACATAATGTCCATCTTGTCCCACAAAGTAGTCCAAAACTTCCCCAAAAACCTATAATATATGTCAGAAACAATAGACTTTGGCAAACCAAAATGCACACATACATTAACAAAGAAAAGTTCATATGCCTCACATCCTTTTATTGTATTTTTACATTCCATAAGAACACACATTTTACTAAATCTATCTACAATAACATATAGATAATCATGGCCATGTTTAGACATAGTTAGTTCTCCTATAAAATCCATAGAGATATCCTCCCAAGGTCGAGTAGGACCGATAAAGGGATATACAAACCTTCCTTCCCGATTATAGGCTTGCTTGTATAACAAAGTTACACCCTCTTATTAATTTAGATAATTCATCTTGCATATTTGGAAAATATATGTACCTTTGTAAGTGGGCCACGGTCTTGCCAACTCCAAAATGTCATGCTAATTTTGAGGTATGTGACTCCCTCATCAATAGATTCCTTTCTTCTTTTGTCACACAAAGCTTCCCCATCAATAGAGCAACCCATATTTGAGATAACAATAATAAATACCTATCTTTTCATCCCCTTTGGACTACAATTGCTGATATGTCACCCCAAAATCTATGTTTTGAGCATAAGCCTCTTCATAATCTTCCTTCATGAAGGGCTCAAAATGAGAGAAAGTTTCCAAAATAGAGTTTTCTCTATGTGGGTGGCCTAGACAACATGTCCGCCACCAAATTTGTACTACCTTTATTGTATTTGATCAACATATGGAACTACTAAATGAACCCCACCCACTTGTAGTGCCTTGTCTCGTTGCAATTTAGATTGTGCTTGCAAATACTAGAGAGGTTTTTGGTTAGTGTGGACAATAGTTTATTTACAAAATAAATAGTTTTTCCGTTCTTTTATTGTCTGAAATAGTACATACATATATTTAACATATAATGAATATCCCTTAATTTTTGAAGTGAAATTTTTGGAATGATAACATACTGGATTACCTCCTTATAGCAACATTGCTCCCAAAAACTCCTATTCTCCATGGCTCCCGTTGGTGTCGGCCAGTGGTGATGGCTTCCACCTTCTTTGGATCCACTCATATCTCTCCTCCTCCAACCATGTACATGAGATAGAGAAGTGAATGTTTGGAAAATTCACACTTCTTCATGTTGCATAACATCTATTTCTCTTTGAGAACTTGTAATACTTTTCGCAAATGTGTTAGATGTTCATCCCACATGGAACTAAAAGTTATAATATTAGCTAAATATGCAATGAAACATGAATTTATGAAATCCCACAATACATCATTCATCAACCTCATAAATGTAGTGGGTGCGTTACATAAACCAAATGAAAGTACTAACCAATCATAAAAACCCTATTTTGTTTTCAAGGCAATATTTCATATATCCTCCTTCTTCATCCCGACTTGGTGATAATCAGATTTGAGATCCAACTTTCTAAATAATTTTGCATGTTAAATTTGGTCCAAGAAATCATCTATACGCGGTAGTGGATATCTCTTTTTATGGTAATCTTTTCAAAGAACGAAAGTCGATGCACATTCTCGTAATAACCATCCTTCTTTGGCACCATCACAATAGGCAAACCACATGGCGAGGTGCTTGGGCATATTACCCCTTGGTCTAATAGCTCCTGGAGTTTCTTTACCTCTGTACTCTCAAACAAGGATTGCCTATACAACCTGATATTTAGTAGAGGGGACCCTAGAAATAGTTGTATCTCAGATCTACTTCTTATTTTGGTGGTAACCTATTGGGAGTTTGGAACACTTTTTGAAAATACTGAATTATGCTATCCAAATTCTTCATCCATTGGTTAGAAATATCTGAAATTTCTACCCCATCTTTCTTATCTTTTAATAAAAGCAAACAAAACTTATTATGATTTTCCGAATTAGTCTCTTTATTTGGCTAACACATACCACGGTAAGTTTTGGCTTATGTTGGTGTTCCCAGATGTTGTAACTAACTCCATCCTTGACCCATATATATCAGTTCTCCCTTATCATGAATATAACATCCCTAGTATATAAGTAAGGACTCCTGAAAACAACATCAAATGTTTCGAGTGGAATTCCATCAGCTTCTAATACATCTATTTATTGAGAATTGATCCCAAACTTGAACTTACATATTTGTGTTACTTGAATTTCTACACCCTTCTTCACCCATCCCAAAGGATAAGATGTGTATGCTCATAATATTAAAGAACAAGCTTATTTACAACCACATCGAAATAAAATTAGATTGAGAACTAGTATCAACCAAAGCATTTACCTTAGTCCTCTTAATCTGGATTTTGATTTGAAATAACTTACTCATTTCTTCCTCTTGTTCATGGCTATCCATGTTGGTGGTCACGCATCCTAGATGATTGTCTACATAAGAATCATCCTCTATCTCTACCTCCCCATTTGTATTTACAGATGTCATGGACTTCTTGAAGTCCTTGGTTTGGTTCTTTGGATGCAATTCTGGATGCAACTTCCAACATGTAGCATCAATATGACCATTTATATAAAAATATTACATAAATTCTTAGGATATTTACAAGTATTCAAAGTGGTAGCGGTCTTTTTACCTTTACATTTACCCTTGTTACTTGTTTGTCCCTTATCTTTCTTTGACTCTTTTTTGACCTGGTTTTTCTTGATTCCACTTCTCCTTTCTTTTCTCATCATCTATGTAGTATGTTTGCACACATGCTTCATTGAGATCCCTAGGTTTTGTGGATATGACCTTTCTACGTAGGTGAGTGTGAAGTCCTCCCAAATACTTGGTAAGAAACAGAAAAAGTGTAACATGGCTTTCTAAGTCCATATTGAGAAACATGGCTTTCCTACAAAACTACGTAGTGTAATCCCGCACATTTTGACCACTAGTTTGTCTAAAATACTACCATTCAATCGGCTGGTCAGTCTTATGGCTAATAGAATAAAAAATTACCTTTAGAAAGTATTTAAAAACCTCCTAAGAACTTACAATAGGATGTTTCTTTTTTTCACAAGTGGCTAGATGGGTTTCCCACCAAACTAGAGCATGTCCTTCCATCTTAAGACGTGCAAAGGTCATCCTTTGTGCCCTAATGATATTAGGCACACTAAAATAAACCTTTAATTTTTTACCATTTATATAATAATTCCGCATCTACTTGTACTTCAAAGGTTTCAATCTCAAATTTAGTTTCAACTTTAACAAGATCATGATCATATTTTAACTTTCCTTTTCAACTAGAGTTTCCTCTTCTCACTCTTCCACATCTTCCTCATTGTGGATCTTTCCTATGCCAAAATTTTTGGCCAAATCTCAAACCACTAAGTCTATGGAATCTTGCTATGAGAGTTCCATTTGGTGTTGAAACACCCTATCCATAGTGCTTTCCAAAGCATCTCAATTCTAGGAGACCAAGTTATCTTCTTTCATTTGTTTCCACCTTTTCATAGTGATCTCTCGAATCACAAGGTATTATTACTTCTTCACCTTTATACCTTGTCACTGTCATATAAATTACAAATGAATGAATACCAAAGTCCATTGGATATTATTTTCAGATATGATACCAAATCAATATGTAAACCTCTACTTTGGAAACTTACAAAATCACACAAATTTTGTTCCTACTTCCAATTTACTTGAAAATGACATTTCTCTAATGTTAGTGAATGAAATCTAGTGCTTAGAACTACTTTGTAGTAATGAAGGATGAACAATTCAAAACAAAACACAATATTTTTATCCTGGAAACCCCTAGATTGAGGGAAAACTAGTGAGGAAGGAATTTCTTTGTTCCTTGTATTATATTGGCCAATTCAAAAGAATACAGATTATAAAAAGCTAAAAGAAGACAACAATGTTACTTCAACCCTCTCTACTTTCTTTATCTTCTCATACACCTTTCTTCTACAAATCAATTCCAACACCAATGGTTTCTTTCTCACTTCTCCTATGAATGAATTCCTAATTCACATGCTCTTCTTGCTTTTATAGCTTACTTCTTAATTCCTCATGTGACTTAGATAATAGGAAGGGTCATACAAGGAAAAGACACAACCTGACAATCCAAATCCACAACTATTTGTGGATATATATATATATATATATATTATTTTATATATAGTGAAAGGATCGATGGTATACGTAGACCAATGGTTACGCAACAACCAATGTCTACAGAGGGGTGGTTACACAACCACCGCTCTAAAAAAGTGGAGGTTCTACGTAGCTTAACACGGTTTGCTTCTATTTCGCTTAATTTCCCTTCGATTATGGTTTCTTTGATGAAGTGGTGTTTTCTTGGATCCCTATGGATCAATGTTTTCCTTGTAAACCTCAAATGTGAAAGTATTTAAACTTGTAGAAACTTATAAGAATTCGTGATCTGTCAAGGTGCTCTTGATTTGATCTTCAAATGTGAGAGTGATAATGCTATGAACAAAAATATGACATTGAGAAATTTTTTTAATTTGTAGATATTGGAAAATAAACAGAGAGTTTTGTTATAAAATAAAAACAATCTAGAAGAGAAATCCAAGAGGATTTGTAAATGAAAAGGCCTACTTTTATAGAGGATAAGTAGTGGTTGAAAGTGGTTGTAGATAGTTAAGTGCACATGCTAAAAATAACACTAGAGGAAGGATAAAATAGTTCAAATGAATTAATTTCCATTTTAGGGGATGTAAATTAATTTAGTTTGCATAAGTTACATCCATAAAGGTGGTTTTACGTGCAAGTTTATTGCCCCACCTTTATAGGATTTTGGAAGTGGATTTGACTAGAATAGGGAAGTGGAGTCCAAGTGGAGTCCAAGTGGAAGTTGACTAGGAAAATAGGTGTATTTTCCAATTAAATAACTAATTTAATTAGCTATAACATGTGAGACAATTAATTAACCATTTATTTAATAAATGTTAATTAAGTTAGCTAAGGTGTGTTAGGAATTAATTTAATTAATCCCAAAAGGTGTGAATCAATTAATTTAATTAATCAATTCTAAAAGGGGATGTGAAACAAGATGTGTATGAATTAATTAATTTGATTAATAAATCATAAGAGATATGAATAATTGATGATAGATTGGACACATGTATGTAGTTTTGGGGTGTCTACATTTTCCCCTCTTTAAAGTGTTATTATGAAGTAATAAAATTTTAAAGATAATAGACATATGTAGATCGATGAGTGGATGACAAGAAAATATGGTATATGTTTAGATTTTCCTTGGTGAAGCATTTAGATGCCCCAACGAGTAGGAAGGCAAGGGAATGCCCTATCAAATAGATGGGTGACACAAGAAAGTGGTGGACGACTTCTTAATAGAAAGAAGACAAGGATTTTAAATAAATATGGGAGGGATTGTGCTCATAACATGAGCGTCATTTAGAGAGTGAAATTCAGAGAAACCTTATTTTGTTATTGCACAATAGAGTTGTCACCATTATAATGAAAAAATCGTGATGAGTAACCTAGACGCGTTTAAAAAAACCCACACAACAAAGAAAAGAAAAAAGGAAAACAAACCCAATATACACCATAAAAGTATGCACCAAGGCTATGAAGAATCCAAGATGATAACAAAATACGTGTAATTGGTCCAAACAGAAAATATCAACAATGTAACACAAATTTGAAAAGAAGACAATTAACTATGCCCCTAATATGTGCCACAATGATGATTAAGCAGATGTAAATTCCCCCAAGAACTAAACTTATGAAATGTATTGGGATAGGATCGAATGAAGAGTGGAGTGATGCTTAGATAATCCTAATGAAACTCTTGTTGGATCCACATTGAAGATCGATCTGAAAGTTGAAAAGATCATTTACCCCAAGTAATAAACTTATGAATTATAGGAGAGATAAAATGAGATCCAAAATTTCCCCAAGAGAAGTTATATCACGAAGGAAAAATAATTTATTTTTCTTCCCCAAGAAGAGTTATTAACATGCAAAGGGAAGAATGTAGTGTGATAGTTGTAAGATTGGAATGATCACTAGGGTAGTAGTTAAAAGTTTGATTTTATCAAGATTGTCTTGAATTGTTGAAATATTTTCATGTGTTTTCCAATCAGTAGGATTTCCGTAAAGATTTAAATGTTGTCCAAAATTGTGTACATGAAAAAACTCAACGACATCATGATGAAAAAGGTCAATTATCTCTAAATCAAACCCAATCATTCTCTCCTTCGGATGTTTTTCATTTAGTTCAATCAGACATTGAAATGTTTTGGACAACAACCTTCAAAACTCAAACGAGAGCTTGAAATTATTTCAAGATTCCTTTCTAACCCTTGATCTAAATGAAGACTCTAAATAATAGGGTCCATCATAAAACATTATTGAGCTTGATTCTATTCTTTAAATGTTAACTCCTATGCCCGACATCTCTAGTCTTATTGTAGAGACACGACAACAATAACTTTAGACACTTGCGACAATGCAACATCCCATGTTCATAACACCTCACATGATCAATATTATGACACATGTTCACTGATGATTACTACATGTCAAGGCAACCCCATACGTACACTCTACGAGGTGCACATACCTAGGAATATCCTAGTACAATCATTTCAATTGTAAATTGCAAATCTATCATCAAACAAATTAATCCACTACCTAAAAGGAGAAACATTAAATATTTAATCTCTATTACATATAAGGTTCCTTGGATGCCCATTTAGAGATCAATCATTACCTCCTCACAAATGTGAGCATGAAAAAATATGCATAACCATAAAGACAAGAAATTAATTAAGCAAAATTTCCTTCATGTTTTCCTTGCAAACCTCGATAAGCTTGTGGAAGCATTTGAACTTGTAGAACCTTGTAATAAATTATTAGTGTATGTTATTATTTATCCTTTTATTTGTTTATTAGGATAATTCTTGCACTTGGGTTATCCCTACACTTGTTGGGTTAGATTGCTTAGGTGTACTAGTTATGTGGAGTTAGCTTACTAGTTGTGTTGAGTTAGCTTACCAGTTATGTGGAGTTAGCTTGCTAGTCTTATGGAGTTAACTTAACTACTAGTATCAGTTAGTGGGAGTTCTTCACCACTGATATAGGTAGTAGTTGCACTTCCCTCCTCCTATATGTACATCTTGCTTATTGAGATAATTAATAAAATGTAATGAGAAAAAGCATTATGATGGATTTTTGTATATGATATTTTAGCTCTTTGCTTGCAATTTTTTTGTAAGGTTGTTTTAGTGAATTCCTTTCATCTTATTAAATTTGGTGTGCTATTATCATATGAGATCTTCACGACTTTGAAAAATATTCTTATTGTTCCTTTCATGGTATCAAAGTAGTAGATGATGTAGACATCCATCTGTAATTTTTTTGCAAGCAAGGGTTTACTTATTTTCATATATTTTGGAATTTGTTAGCACTTTGTTGTAGGCCCACTTTATGCAAAACAAATGGCTCTAATTTATTCGAAAGGTAGAAAAAACCTAGAAATGACCGTAAACTTGGCTATTGAAGGTGACAGTTTGTTCTAGTTTTGTAGAGGCAAACACATTTATGTACATATTAGCTTAGAAATCTGTGCAAGGAAAGACATCTGTGTTGGTGAGGAAAAAGTCTAGAAAAATGGTTTCGGGTTTTTCATGTTTCGTACTCGGGTTTTTTATTCTTCTTTGTAGAGTTCCTATTTTGTAAAGATATGAAAGTCTTAGAAATCCATGCTAGGAAGAAAATGTGTTTGGGAAGCAAAAATTCCGAGAAAAAAAGTTTTTGGGGTTTTCCTATTCAAGATCGGGTTTTTTTCTTTGGATTTTGAGAGTTCCTATCTAGAGAGGATCTTAAGATCTTAAAAATTAGTGCTGAGGTCTTATAAACCCACGCCGATAATGTAGTAAGGGCAAGAAAAATCAATTCCGGGTTTTTTGGGTTTGTGCATTTGGTTTTGAGTTTTTCTTTATTTTAACATAGTTTCGTGGTGGTGAGGATCTCGGGGATCTTGTAGATCCGTGCTACTGTGAGGATATTAGAAATCCATGATGGTGAGGTAAAAAGTCCAAAAAAATAGTTTCTAGTTTTTTTACGTTCATTACTGGGTTTTTTTCTTCTTCCATTTTTACAGATCTAGAATTGGAAAGTTTTTCCAAAAGAGGTAAATTGAGGAATAGTGCAGAAAAAGGTATTTTATGTTTTAAAAAAATTAATATTAGAGTACAAAGTAAAAACCTTGTAACTTTTAATAGGTAATCGGAAAGTGAGTGTCAGTTTTTAAAAGTGCTTATTTTTTTTGCTTGTTCCATTGGAACTATTTATTTTAATAAACACATTAAAATTATGAAATGTTATTATCAGAACATGCACTCAATTATAAAGAGCCAAAATTTGAGGGGGTATCATACACATATGTGGATGTAGTTTTTACTTGAGCCTCGCCATCCTAAGAATTTTGGGTGTTGAATTCTTGTATCTATCATGGATTTTGAGAAGGAGACACTTTACTCTAAAGTGTGTGGACTTTTGGAGGATATGGTTAAATTTTTGGAACAAAATAGATCACTTAAAAATTAAAAATATCTTCTTTATAATCTCATTTATGACAATGATAAACTAATACACTACCTACAAAAAACACTTGCTTACTTATAACATCATCCTCACATTGTGGACTTTCAAACCCCTACTCATGCTCCTAGTCTACTTACGGATATTTCTCTTGTATCTACTAAAATTGTTTTGTCGGTTTATGAGCTTGCTCCTACATTTGATATTCCTAAGCCTATTGTTTTTGTTATCGCATGTTATTCTTCCACACATATGCTTATTACAAGTAAAATATTCTTTCGCATCCCACTTTAGTGCCTTCGATCACATATATGAATATTTTGAGCAACACAACACTTTATTCAGTTCTCGCATGCTCCATTCTATGGGGTTCACTAGAGGATGTATTGGTAGAAATTCACAGGGTATTTTTTCCCATATTTATCATGTTTAATGGAATTCTCGCCATGGCATTGGTTTTCAAGCATGCACTTCATTGGGATCACACATTGACATAGCTCCTATTTTTGTTCACTCGACTCTTTCTAAGGATCATGAGCTACACATGAGCTCTACACTTTTAATCAAGCTTGAGAAACGTGAGATTTTATTTGTCATACATGATCAAAATGACACATATTATGATGTTCCTTTTATTTGAAAAGTGTGTTAGTTTTTTTGTCATTGATGTCAAGTTAATTCAAGTCACAAAGTGGTCTAGGTGATCTAGGCATGTTGGCTAGGTTATCTAGGTGTCTCCAAAGGTGCATATGTGAGGCTTGTGTCTCTTTGTTATGGAAATAGTGTGTTGGGAGTCACAAGAGTGTTTTGGTGCTTTGTTACTTCATGTTAAGCCAAATTGATGTCTTCAAGTGCATGAGAGTCATGTGAGTATCTGGGTGCAAAGTGAAGTAGTTAAGTTATTCTAGCAGATGTATCCAAGGCATATGAAGTCATCCCATAACTCATATTATCAAGAAACAGGTTTTGGAGAAAAAAGTCATCTTTAGTCAAATCGCATTTTGGACACCTGATTGTTCCCTGTATGTAAATGAGATGAGATGGATAAATTTAGAGTTATTTTGATAGAAAAATCATGGGAGATGATGAAATATGGTGTTATTTTTCTCCATGCAAAATTTTAGGTCGTCAAGAGGTTGTTTGAGCAAGTTGTGTAAGTTTTTACAAAACTGGTCTATTGAAAAGCTCATTTTGAGCTTCCTGGATTCTTAGCATTCATGAAAAATATAGTGTCTCCTTAAGATAAATCATATAAGGAAATTTTGAAGAGGATTCTAGGATTGAGATAGTGCAATTTTTTTAGGAAAATTGGATATGTTTTAAGAAAGTTATGATAATTTTATAGACAAGATTATTCTCCTTCTTGGCATGTGTCTTGAGTCTTTAAGGTCAAGATGAGTTGTTTTATTCTTCTAATCAATCTTGTGAGTGATTAAAGTGATTTTTAACCTCTCATAATCCCTTCAAGATCAGATGATGACTAGCACAAGATATCAAGGTGAGTTTCTTAGGTCATTTCTTTAATAGTCATGGATTGGCAAGTCCGCTTTCTCAATTTTTATCTTATACAAGACCCCACAAAGTGGTGGAATGGTTGTAACAAGAGTCTAGACATCCTTCACAAGTCATTTTGAGGTTTACATTCATATGAAAATTTTTTTAGTCCATTTACTTGATTGAAAAGGTTGTTGGAGTCATGTTTTTCTCTCTCGAGGCATACAACCGTGTTGTTCTCCAAGGTAAGGATTAAAGAAGGAAAAAGGTGCAAGTATAGTATTTAGACAAAAATTTGAGTATTGTGCTAGAATCCAAACACTCTCCATGATTTATTTAGGTCATTCACTATACCAAATGATTCTCAATGAAATCATGTGCCTACTACACACAATACTTGTCATAAAATGCATCATTGTTTGTATGAATTTATTGAAAATTTGGTAAGTATTAGAAGGTTTCATGCAAAGTAGTAGCTGAAGTGGTCTCATGGCGATCAAGAAATCCTTCAGAATGTTTCATAGACATCATATAAGGCTCCAAGACATTGTCCACATTGCTCACCATGATAAACCTCTTTAGTACTATTCCCGCAATGACATTTTCTCGTTATTAGTGAAGGTATTTCAAATGCAAAAACCATTGCAATAGTTGGAGAAAGGTATTGCACATCCTTTGCACTTTAAATTTTTTAGTTTCATGCTTTTTCAAGGGAATAATTGATTTTTGAATAGTCTTGGGCCACAACTATGGAAGAAACCCTGAAACTAGGGTTTACGGGAAAGATATCTTAGAATCTTGTAAATAAACCATCCAAAAGTTGGGAAACTTGGAGATAATCTTTGTGGAGGCTATAACAAGCATTTATAAAAGGAATTTTGGTATTTGGTCCATTATTGATGGATATTTTTGTAGTAGATTTTTCCTAACTCGTGTACAATCATATTCTTGATAGTGATAACATTGTTTTTGTTTATTACAAAGGTGTTTAATGAATTTGATCTCACTTCTTTGGCATTTCAAAGTTGTTAAGGGACAAAAATCTATGAGAACAATTTGACAAGGTTGAAATGATTCTAGTTGATAACAAATTGCTCTATCTCTTTGTCATAGTGAATGAATGCCAACTCTCAACCGAAAGTAAAGAAAATGAAATTTGGTGTCTATGTTCAAGGTTCTATGAGATTGTACATGGCTTGTAAATTTCTAAGCACTATCCATCTTGGATCTGCAGATGTCTTTCAAGATGTTTTGAATGTGTAGTAGTAGCAATTATTAGAAACTCAAGACCAATCAACCATGCCTTTTACTATTGGTTGTGGTTATAAATTATGAGATAAGGAATTTATGTCTATAAAAAAAGGAAAGTGAAAATCTTGTCGAGAAGATGAAGAACCATTTCTTGTAAATCAAGTGTGCAAACTCTAAAGACAGTCTAGAATCAAGAGACTAATTTTTATTATCTTTTTCCAACAAGGTCAAGTCAAATTTGATAACAAAGGCCTAGTTGAAAAGTTTTAAGGTGAACTTAATTTGAAAATTCAAGGGGAGAGGAATGGAATTTAGAGTTTTAGAGTTTCAAATCGATGACCGTAAAAAGGAAAAAGAAAGTTATTAATTTTTGTGAGACTAACTTCCTAAAGTAAGATTGTGTTCTTTTTGTCATATAAATTTGATGATAGAAGATATATGAAAAGTCAGGATTCAAAGGCAATGAATCTTGAATTTGAAGAGAAAAACATGGAAGAATGAATAAGCCAAAAAGGAGGAGATGAAAACAAAAAGTCAATAGGGAAGTTGAAGAGGTCGCATTCTTGCCAAATGAGCTTGAGCATGTAAAGGAAAGTATATAGGTGTATGATTCTAAAATTTTTGGAGGTAGATGAAAACCCCTTTTATCTTCTATTGAAGAAATTTTTCTACAAAGCAAAACCCCTTGGGCATAGCCCAAAACCCCTAGAAGTTTCTTCTAGGTTTGTAGTGGTTCGTTGTGGATTGTAGAAAATGAAGTCTCTATAATGAAAAATTGATGAAGGAGAATAGTCTTACTGTTTTGTAGCTGAATTCCATTGAGCTCTTGTTTGTATCTTGTAAAATTTTGATAAGGATCAAGTTTTTGTACTTTGTTATGAATATCAATAAAGAAAATCTCTAAGTCTACTCTATGTTCTTGTCATGTATGCATGCCATGATAAACTATTGTGATAAAAACTAGTATAAGTGATTCATAGATTATATGATCATTGTTTTAAGTAGAAAAGATTTTTTTACTACAAGATCGATTAACACCCTCTTAGTCTTTATCAATTCTAACACCTTTGTGTGACCCCGTTGTGTATGTCATAACAAATCATATGTAGGAATCTTCTTCATCCATCTATATTTATTTGGAGTGGATTTCTAATCACTTGTGGCAGCGGCATAGGTATTCATTGAGAGGAATCTACCAAAGGTGGCTCTTCCACCATTTGGCTTCTTGCTCTACTTTTTATACCATCTATATTATAATTATCATTGTTTGATAATTTTTATTTAGTGGTGTAGTATATCTCTATTGTTTGTTGAGAAATTTTATATCTCGTATTTTTGACACTTTAAGGCATATTGACAATATCTCTTGTGGGGGATCTATTATGGTGAAGCCTAGTGTTAGTTTATCAAGGTATTTGAGTAGTTGTTTTAATAACTTATACAAATTTGTAGTGCCACTCTACCCATTCAATAGTATGTGAGAGTGTGGTGTTGATCATACTTTTTGGGTCTAGTGTCCTTGCCTTATTTCCTTGCTTGTTCTTAGATTGTGACACTCCTATTTCTTTGGATCTTGTGTCCTTCCCTTGTTGCCTTGCCTGCTTTCGGATCATGGAACTCTTATTTCTTTAGATCTTGTGTCCTTTCTTTGTTTCCTTGGTTATTTTTCTTAGATCGTGGCATATCTAGCTTCATTAGGTTTTGTTTCATTGCCTTGTTACCTTGGATTTTCTTGGATTGTGCCACTCCTCTTTCTTTGAATATTATGTCCTCGCATTGTTTCCTTGGTTACTTGTCCTGAATCGTGGAACACCTAATTGTAGTAGTTGATAAAATTATTTTTGGTTTTTTTGCACATTCGACATCACTCCATTGATAGTTGATTTAACAAAAATAGAATTAGTGCTAAACCCTATGTAGACACCAAACTTGGGTCACACTCCCCTTGGTCCCCTTCAATCAATTAACATAATATATTTAAACACATCATGGCCCTTCATCCCATATTAATATTCATCCTTACATTATTAATTAATTTAATTAAGTTAATTTTACCCTCACACCTTACCTGGACCCATTCCAGTGGGCATTTAACTCAAAATGACTGAGTCATCACTCTTAAGCACCGAGTCATCACTCCCAATGCTGAGTCACCACTTAACCTAACTAAATAAGACTTCTTCCTAAAACCTAATTTGACTTCTTCTATGACCTTCTTTCCTTCCCTCATGTGAACTCCACCTCCTAAGTGGACTCAATTAAAATCATACCAAAATAGTAAATATCTACCTACTTTTGGTCAACCTGCACTTTCCCACCTTAACCAACACCGGCTATCCCTCAACCGAATCCAGTCACCTTACCTTATATACACTTTCACAACTCTTTACAAGGGTTTTTCATTCAATTATTGGATCTTGATTGCATCAAGAGTGAATCTTCAAGCCTTCATACATCTAGATGACAAAAACACACAACCAAAATGCAAGAAAAATAATCATTTTTCCCTTCTAGAGCATTGGAATATTCACTCTGGGAGTACTACCATGACACTAAGAACAAAATTTCTTCATGAGATCAACCACTATCCTCTTCCACCTCTCAAGATATGTGGGACATCAAGTAGGTATTGTGATCCTAATAATTTTACTTATTCCTTTTCTAGATCTCTGGTTTCTTTCAGAAGTTTATTTTCCTCTGTTGCCTATACATCACATTCCTCTTACCAACCCACTATTAAACCATCCCAAGGCTTTTCACCATTCTAAACCTCCTTCATGGTATCCCTGAGTCTTCTCAGCTATATTACGACCCAAACCATACTACCCTCACTCTCTGTGCAATCACAGAGAACCAAAAAACCTCTGTTTAAAAAGTTACTATCAAATTACCCCTATCGATGTTGGTCACCTAAACCGTTGTCAGTCTCCCCTCTCTACATACATCATCGGTCATTGGTGATATCGCCACTGTGTTTTTTTCTAACCTTCACAAAATTTCCCCTTACATCACCTAAACTCCACCGAAACCTTACCAGATACCTTTGTGACCTTACCTAACACCCATGTGACTGTCCCAACCAAAAACATACCTTTCCCAATGCTAGATTAGTTTAGATTTTAATACTTTGCTTAATCTAGTTTGTTGATAACATTTTGAGATACCTAAATCAAAACGTTAGCAATAGGACCTTTATTTCTCATATTTACTTTAATTAATTTGATAAAAACAATGGATTGACACCATCTAGGAAGTATCACACTTCTCGGAACTAGAAATCGCTAGGCAGTCCATTGTCATTTGCTATTTAATATCATTTAGTGGTCTTGCTTTGTATCTACAGGTATTCCTTCCCAGAAAAAAAGATTTCTCCATGAATAGATTGGATAAAGTAAGTAACGCGCACATTTAACCTTCGACTAACATAATCATAGGCATTCCTCCTTGACCGTTACCTTATTTGTTTTGTCACACAACTTATTCGATGAAACATTTTGGCATGCTCGTGGGACCCATCAGTGGGTTCTTTTACATTGTTCATTCCTAGGTGAAATATTGTGTGTCTATTTCCTTTTGAAAGCGTTCACATTAAATTTTCTCCTTTGGAACATTCTTTCTCTTCTACTTGTCTCATTGACACTCGTATTTTGGACTAAAAAGAACCATTCTTTTTATTTTTGTATTGCATTAGTGAAAGACATACTCTTTCCTATTCATCATTTCTCTCATCGAATGTCATTGTGGATTTGGGTCTAAAATATTTGCATATCATTTTTGAGTGTTGCATTTGTAGCTCATTTAAATTATGGGCAACCTATATGTTGGAAGTCATGCCCAACTGATGGTTGAAAAATTGAACCGTAGTGCACACTTTCTTCTCTACACAAAACCACTAAAATTAAGTACTCATTTTCTTACACAAAATCCTAGCCATAAGAAGGTGTCAACGATCACACGATTATAGGATTGACAGTGGGCTCCAAACTGGTTTCTCTATTTAGTCATTATCTCTATGAAAGGACCTCCCTCACCAAAACTTACTTGAAACTATCCTTAGTTGTTGGCTTTTTGTAGGGAACTTTTTATCAAACCAAAAAAATCTACTTTATTCACAAGTCAGTCATAAATGGCATAAGCCAGAGCATTAAATCCACCACTTATGATTTTGTGTTTGCTAGTTTTTTCTTGATTTGTGTTTTGAGGTGTGAGGTCGTATTATCCATTATTTTTTCCCTTCACACTCCATAATCATAGTTGGTGTATTCTAACTCTTTCTGAGTGTGTTAAGGGTCAATCATTTCCATACTCAAGTTTTGGGTTGGTCTTTTATTTGATCTAAGTTACCAAATTCAATGTTTTCCATATTTTCATGAATTTCATAGTGACCATCGTCGTCTAGCGATCGTCATGGTTTATCGATTGTTGTCGGCTTTCTTCTGTTTTGGTCATTTTAACCAAAGTAACATTCATCACAGTTGTTCTTTTGGGGTTTCCTCAGTTACCTCACCATATCTCTGTGTCTTTGAAAGCACTATCAAATTCCATATTTGCTTCATTTTCATCATTTATTGCCACATTTACAAATATTTTGATTTTCCACAATAAGCGTATCGGTCCTCTGACCATCATCGGTTACCCTATGTCATCGACATGGATTATGTAATCGTTGTTTGTCTTTGTGTTTTAAATTTTCAATTAACACAATGCTCAATTGTCACCTTCTGGAACCATTTTATCCATTCTTTTTGTGATTCTATGTCATCTACAGAGATCAGATTACTAGGTCTACTATAATTCACATGGTTTTGACTCATAGCCAAGCCAACACCCTCTTATTCGATGCTAGCCTTTAGCTGCTCCCGCCTAGCCCATGCCACCTTCCATTCTATCACCTATGGATCCCAGTCAGCCTATCATCATCAATACCGGTGATGAGGAGTTCACGAGACTCCTTGATCAAAACCCCCGTTGCTTTACAATATTATTTAGCCCATTCATCCACTTGGGATTCAGAGTTTACCTTGTATATGAAATGCATTTTTCCATTCCTCCTACCCTCGCACCCACTTCTGCATTAGCTACTACTAGCTTGGCCTTACCTTCTTCCACCTTACCACTTGTGGTGTCCCAACTTGACCCTACATCATTGACATCTTCGTACCTATGACATCTATCACGCCTTCGACGTTAGTTTCTCCTATGATGTCAATCATTCCCTTATAAACTACCTTGAGTGTAGGTCTATTTACACCTACCACCTCTCATATACCTATTACATCTCAACCACCCATGGTGTTAGCATCCCATACTCCCTTCCAAAACATTTTCCTCTCTATCCCACAGTTGCTTCCTCCAATTACTATGAGAGTTGTTACATCCACTCCACCTACCTACACTTATCACCAACAACCATGTATCTCATCTATCACTTATTCAGGATAATTGCCACATTCATCTATTCCTCCTTTAAAATTTTCATACTTGGCACCACCATATACTGGGATGCCTCCCATGTCATACCTTCATCATCTACCCCCTTATACTGCAGGAGGTGCCTAGTCATCACAACCTACTAACGATCTTATCAAAGTGATGATGGATAAGAAGCATACATTAGAAACATCGGTTTCTATCTCACATAATTTTCGACATATGAAAAATTTGCAATGAGCCCATTCACCCATCCATTCCAATTCGTCCATACCCTATGCATTGGGAAATTCCTAAATTCAACTAGTTTAACAACAAAGAATACCCACAACAACACTTGCAGTCTTTTAAACATGGGTGTTATCTGATCGCTCATGATGATAATTTGCTCTTGCGAACATTCCCAATGTCCTTGATAAGACCTAAGTTGGATTGGTATAGTTCTCTACATAGGCACTCCATTTACTCATTTAACCAAGTAGCTCAATATTTCCTAGACCACTTTCTAATCAACATTGTCAATAAAGTCACCATGACCGACTTGTACTCGACACGACAATACAAAGACAAATCTATCACAGATTTTGTCGCTTGTTGTGCATGAGCCTAATCAACCATATCATTTTTCAACTACCTCAAACCAAGTTAATATATTTGTTCACAGGGCTTATGGTAGGAACATCTCTCCAACTCTCCAAGTTCAAACCTTTTACACATTCAATAAGACATTCACCATGGCCCAAAAACTTGAAATTCATATCATTGAAGAGAAGAAGATATAATTGCGTAACAAGAACGATGCATTTAAATCAAAATTTACTTCTTCTTATTCCAAACCATAAATAATTGCTCCAAAGAAAAAGAATCGCCACGTGGTACTTTTGAAATCTAGCCCATCTCATACATCCAACCAATCAAAGCCTTCTTCCAACCTTTTCGTTATTTAGACTTTCCAGTTCAAGTGGGAGCAATGAAAATACACTCCCATAAGAGAACCCTACTCTTCGGTTTTCAAAAACTTCTAAAAGCTAGAGATATCATCTTATATAACCCTAATGCACCACCTAATCGAATCTTCACATCTTTAAGAAGCCATTTCCAAATTACACCCCATCATCTAAATAAACTAGTGAACCTTCGACCAATGATAGTAATGTTCGTGAGGTTCATGGTGTTTTCGACACCATACCAACTCTTCCTCAATTTCCTCCTACTCTAGCTATCAAGGATATTCTTGTACGAGCTCCTTCATACATGAAGGGAATAATTTCATCTACCCCTTTACCCACAGAGGAGTCTCTCTTATCTCCCCCTTCACCCACGGAGGATTCTCGCCATATCTGCCAAGATAGTTTCCACATACACCCTCAAACTCGACGAATAACCTATGTATTTGCTCTCTTACCCACGGGATAGTCAATCTTACCTTACTTTTCACCAAAATATGAACCTACCTCATCCTACTTGTCATATTCCATACCCATAGGGGATCCATTAGTAGTGCCCCTTCCTATTGGTGAAAATTCTTCATTATCTTTCAAGGATCTTGTTGATTTTCTCTTAGTGTTTCTACCCAAAAAGTCGAAGAAAACCATTTCCCTATCTCACAGACATTCTTTATAGGGATTACTACCAAATCAACATCATCCCCTCCTACAATGGTGCCATTTTCATGTTTGGTTGACCGCTTGGATTATGTCGATAATTCCATGCTTTGGGGATGCCTTCGCTGCCCTTCTCAACTCATATACAAATGTTGTCTATTGATACTTCCACGATTTATCAAAAGGTGTTTCAGACAACCAAACTAACCATGCCCATTCTAGTTGTAATAATCTCTTCTTCATCACCCTCGTACACACCTAAACCTTTACATCGACTAAATTTTTTCCAATTCCTAAAGCCTTACCTACATCTATATCTTCCTCCACATCAAAACCCATTGCCACATTAGGAGTCATGCCGACATCAAGCCTAGTCCATCCCCTTGTCAAACTAGATTTAGCCATGTCCTCAAAAGCTAGCAAAAAGACTATTCCACCAACTAAAAGGAAGACCCAACCTCTTAGGCCAAATACACCGGCTTTTCCTACTACCCTCTGTTGCCTTCACCACTTCCATCTATCCTAGGGCCTCACCAATAAACCTTGGCCAAGTAGCCTCCTACCTAAGGTAAACTAAAATCATATCAGCCCACCTGCTCATCATGATCCTCTGTTACACCCAAATTACCTACACAACTTATGTCTTTGCTTTGTCACATGCATCCTTTCTACCGCCTATACCTACACCACTTCTAATATCCTCATCATTACCTATGATATTTCCTTCTCTTCAACCAGTACCTTCCACCTTGCCTCTTCTCATAGCCTTC
The DNA here is from genome assembly GCA_018340775.1 of Taxus wallichiana var. yunnanensis. Taxonomy (NCBI): domain Eukaryota; kingdom Viridiplantae; phylum Streptophyta; class Pinopsida; order Cupressales; family Taxaceae; genus Taxus; species Taxus wallichiana. Next base: position 51,300,655 of record CM031235.1, read on the forward strand.
ACCGCACCTCCATTATCACCTTGGATAACCCATTCCCTTCTACATCACGCACTCCATCTTCACCTTTACCCAAGAAGGTGCAACCAAATTTCAAAACCTACTACCCTCCAAAGAGGTAGTTAAACCTACACCACCTTCAACCGCTAGCTCATCTGCTACATCTTTACCCAAGAAGGTGAAATCCAAACCTAAAACCATACTACCTACCAAATAGGTGGTAAAATTGACTCAACCTCTAATTCCACCTCCTGTGGTGCCTCTCCCACCAAAATCACCCACACTTCCATCTAGACCCACACTTACTTCACATTGTGATCCATTGGTAGGGTCTTATGCCAACATCTTAGCCAACCTTTTGGAAACCTCTATCATTACATTTCCACCACTTATACCTTATGATCCACTCAAACCTAAACTAGAGGGGTTTGATGATACAAATTTTTTTGCTTACCATCATGTGCAAGGCGATGTTGAAAAATGTAAGGCTCTTAAGACTGCTTCTTCTCAAACCATGTCAACTTGAAGAAAACCCTGATGATGATGATATTTTAGATGAGGACCCTATTCCACCTCCTCCTATCACCACACATCCTTGTCCCTTACCTATTCAACGACCTTCATCTCCCCCTCCAAAACCCTCTTATCATGCTCCAACATTTTAGATCAATATATTCTCGCATAAGAGAGCTAGCCAAACCTATGCCAAAATGCCAATGCGCTACTTTATTTTCATAAAACCAAGATATGCCCTCACCATATTTTTCCCAATCCTGCCGCTACACCTATAACGACTCACTTGATCCTTTACCACACATTAACATGGTTAAACATTACCACTTGATCCTGAAGGAAAAAGGAAAGGAGAAAACAACTAGCCCATTAGCCACTCTTTTACCCAATATCCCATCTCGCACCTACACTTGAAAGCAAAAATCACCATCCATAGATCCACATACCATATTTCTAATGAGGTTTCCCATCGTAAAATGATTAAACAATCACACTAGTCTCCTCTCAAAATGTCTTTGCACGACCTAGTCCAAACATCGATTCTCATTGATGAGCCCTCATTGAGGTTCTCGTAATCTATTGAGGTTTTACCTAATGACCCTACTTCTATGGCATCCATTATCACTCCTCACCATGTGGCCTCTCTCACCACTTCATCCCCTTCCTCTAAACCCATTGCCACTAATCGAGTAACCACTCTCAATTTATCGATGATAAGATTGTACCTCTCTAATCAGACAATCTTGATCCCACCCCATTTATTTATGTCTACATTGGTAATATACACATGTAACATGTTATGATTGATGGTGGTGCCAAGATAACATAATTTCTTTCCATGCATACAACCAAATGCGGATCCCTACCAATTGCATGCATAATAACCCAATTATGCTACGTTCATTCAATGATGCCATGACTTCCACCTTTGGCACCATCATTATCCACATTCATGTGCCCCCTCGTACCATTCTAGGATTATTCTGTCTTGAGGGGGAATTCAGATATAACATGATCCTTGGCCGACCTTGGATCCACATCATGGGTTGTGTTCCTTCAATCTTACACCGCTATTTAAAATTTGAACATTAAGGAAAAAACTATGCCATTCTAGTTGACCCTTCACCATTCAAGACATGTAACTTGTTATATTGACCCAATGATGTCCTTATACCAATCAAAGCATCTACCACTTCTACCACTTCCCCTTTACGCATGGCACCATCCACCATGTGATTTCGCTACCTCTTCAATACCTAACTCCTCTATTCCCCCTTTGTTGTCATTTTTTCTACAATCGACTCATAAACCAATCCATCTACTTCTCAACCAGCTAATGCTTCTTCTTCCAAACCATCCAGTAATTCATCCATTCCTGCTACCCACATATCAACTACTGATCCCTTAGAAGGTGTTTTTCAATGCCTAATTCTAGGGAGTACCACCTTTATAATATTGACACATTCCTTGCATTGATCAAGAGTATGGTAAAATTCACCAACATCTCTCTATGCTTATGATCACCGCATAGGTGAGATTTTCCTACGGCCCTCCCCACCTTCACACCAACCTAACATATGGGGAACTTGATGCTTCTACCTACTCACCAAGCCACCTTTCCAAATTCGACCATTTTCATTGGACCTTCAATCTCTCACCAACCACCACTTTGCCCATACTTTCCTTCATCTAAATGTTTGAGGATGATAAACATTCCCCACCCCATTCACCAACTTCACCACCTTCACCTACAAAGTCTATGGATCCCGAATCCATTCCTCCTAACTTTTTTCATAAAAACCATTTCCCTGGGACCTCTAACTTATCAATAAGATGACGAGGCTCCCTCTTCTCTTCCCTTCTTATATCATGCCATGATCAATGACGACGATACACCTTCTATTAATTTCATTTAATGTCAGGAAGATGAGTCTATTCTCACCTACCTTGGTGCGGAATACTCTTATATTCATCGGTCATTACCTTCTGAGACACAAACCATGTTGAATGAATCGACCATTGAAATCAATATTCACACTCAAGATGACCCGTACATTCTAAAAATAGGCCAATCTTTAGATGTCGCTGAACAAGAATATTTTATTTCTTTCCTTTGGGATCATGACAACACTTTTTCTTGGTCCTATCGTTGATATTCCTGGTATTGACCCAAACATTGTGGTCCACAATATCGTAACTATTCTTGAGGCCAAACCCATGAAACAGAAGCTATGGAAAATACATCCTCACATTGCCCTTCTTGTCAAAGAAGAAATCCAATGCCTTATTTCGGTTTCCTTCATCCTACCCATTGATTATCCCCAATGGATCTCTAACATTGTTCTTGTCACAAAGCGATAGGGGGACTCTGAATTTGCATGGATTTTTCATGACCTTAACTTATCTTTCCCCAAAGATGAATTTCCTTTACCTAGTATTGACTAACTAGTTGATCTCACTTCCGGACATGAAATGCTATCACTCATGGATGATTTATCGTGTTATAAAGAAATATTACTTACCTTGGAAGATCAACAAAAATCCACCTTCATCACTCTTTGGGGGACCTTATGCTATCGTGTCATGCCCTTTGGCCTTAAGACATTGGTGCTACATATCAGTGGGATATGACTTATATCTTTCATGACATTATGCATCACATATTGGAAGATTACGTTGATGATCTTCTTACCAATTCCAAACATCAAGCCGAACACCTTATAGTCCTTAAGGTCATCTTTGACTATCTCATCAAGTACCATGTTTGTCTTCAACCTAAGAAGTATGTCTTCACTTTCTCCAGGAAAAGCTCCTTGGTTTTATTATTTCTTTGCATGGCATTGAAATTGATCCCTCTAAAATCAAGGCTATTATCAAAATGCCTCCAAGTACGAACCTTTTCAGCTTTGTAGTTTGTAAGGAAAGTTATAATCTAATCATCTCTTTATTTTGCAAGCATTCCAACCACTATCATCCATTTCATCATCTCCTCAAAAAGGATGTATCCTTCAAATGGGATGATGAATTCCACAAAGCCTTTGACACCTTAAAATAATACCTCCTTCAACCACCTATTCTCATTCCCCCTAAGGATGACCAACCATTTTACCTTTACATTTCTACTACTGATCATTCCTTGGGTGCCATGCTCACTCATCGTGATGAGAAACATAGGGAACAATAGGTTTATTATATATGCTGTACGCTTTTAGCCTATGAAACTAGATATACTTATGCCGAAAAAATCTACTTAGCCTTAGTTTTTGTCGCCACTAAACTTCACCATTACCTACTCAAATACAAAACCTTTGTTGTCAACAATATCTACCCCTTACATTACATGTACGCTAAGCCCTACCAACATCAACATGCTTCATGTTGGCTCATGCTTCTTGCAGGACCTATATTTCAAATTCATTCATCAAAAGTATGTCAAAGGACAAATAATTTTTGACCAACTCATAGATGCACCTCTCTCCGAAATCAATCCTCTAACTTTAATTTCCCTGATGAATCCATCGTTACTCTCTCTTTGGATGATACCATTTACCAGATGAACTTATTCTTCAATGGTTCCAAATGTTAGCATGGGGGTGGTGCCAAATTTATCCTCATTCCTCTTGACGATGAGCCTATGCCATTATTTTTCAAACTAGATTTTGATTGTACTAACAATATCTCTCGATAATCTTGAAAAGGATTGGCACACACACATTACTTTTTCCTTATGGGCTTATCGTACTAGTATTCATACCTCAACTACTACCACACCTTTCTATTTGGTCTACATTACAAAGGTTTTCCTACCTCTCAAAGTAAAAATTCCATCTCTTCATATCTCACTCAAAGATATTCTCAACGATGATGATTTTTTCCAGGACCGTTTGACACAACTCGAGTTATTAGATGAATGTCGTCTCAATGCTCTCGATCATCTCCAAATCTACCAAAAACATATCAAATGTGCCTATGATAAATGTGTCTAAGAATGAAACTTACAGGTCATTGACTTTGTCTTGAAAGAAAATCAACATGTAACAAAAGAGAAGAAAAGTAAACGGGGTAAATTTTCTCCTAATTGGCTTGGACCCTATATCATTACTCATACCTATGGATCAGGTGCTTATCATTTATCTTCACTCGAAGGTAAACTGAACTGTTCCCTCAATGCCTTACATATTTGACCATTCTATTTTTGGATCAAGTCCTAGATCACCTTATTTCTATTGAGCACTTCTCCTTGAGCACCATTCACCTTCCACTTACCTATTTTAAGGATCAACGACTAAACAAGACTCATGTGATTACCCATCACTTTTCAACCTTATCTTCAATATGAGTACCATGACTCTACTCATGGCATGATTCTCATGGATACTTTTCATCCTTTTCAAGATGGAATCCCATGGTTGTTCATTACTTAAAACCTCTCTTTCATAGCTAACCCTTGTGTGCTATGGTTTTGTCTTCTTAAAAAGGCCTATACTTCTCTATAGTCTTGTCCATGACCTTAATTTCAAAAATAATAATTCAAAAGCAATATATGGGATTTTAAATTCAAAATCCTTGAGTCAAACTTCTCACAAAAATATGACTCCCTCAAAAATGACATCTAATCTTTCTATCTTGTTGCTATAAATAGACTACTCCCTCGAAGGAAAGCTATACAAAGTTAGCCATACTGTACATAATATATCACAAAAAGAAGACTATTCTTGCAAAAATAAAATAAAAATATTCTGAAGCTTCCCGCATCGATTAGATTCATGAAGACCTCAAGGAGATACTCTACTCATCCCACATAGACTTCCCGCATCAATCAGTCTATAAAAACAAACAAAAAAATTAAAATATGAATTTTTCGTCATGGACTTACCTATTTTGATCTTTGGTCTCTTGCCAAAGAGGCATGTTGTCTCACACCAGGTTATGCTCAACCAAATTTGTTCACCTCATTGCCTTGCCTTTCTAACCTTCCACCTACTCAAGGGACATGCTGCAAATGTGACATTTCATGATCATGTGACCTTCTTCACCCTTAGAGATCAATCATGCAACACCTTTAAGGTTTTTTGTTCATACACCATCTTTGGTATTATAGAATCATAATGGTTCTTACCAATTACATGGCTTATTTGTCTCCTCTTACCGTTCACCTCTTTTCATTTTTATTGATCCTCCTTCACAAGACAAGACCTTTGAAACCTACATTTTAGGAATTCCTAAATCACCTAAAACTTAACCATACATATTCAACCTAAACTCAACCATGACTGAAATGACCTAGACTCAACCATGCCTAAATGACCTAGAATCAATAATGCCTAAAACCTACCGACCCTTTCCTCTACCTCATCATATTATTCCCTAGCTTATGGGAGAACTACATCATCCTAAGGCCCCTTTTACCTTGGGACTATGTAGGCGGCACTCGAGGGCGGGGAGCCTTGGAGGTTAGCTCGGCCACTCTTTCCCATAACCATTTTCCCCTTTTATATTCACATTTTAACTTAGTTGGTTTCCATTTTACACAAAACTTAGAAATTAAAAAATCATAAAAACATTCATACCTACAATTTTATAACAAATAATGCCTAAATCACCTAGACTCCACCATGTCTACATGACCTCAACTTCATTTACCACGACTCCATCATGCCTACATGACCTCAACTTCCTATACTTGAATCCACCATGCCTATACCTAACTCCATCATGCTTAAATGACCTTAAATTCCATCATTCCTAAAATGAACTTGACTCCACCATGCCTAAATGACCTAACACTCCATCATGCCTACATGACCTCGACTCAATCATACCTAATTCAACTAGTTTCCATTTTACACAATAACAATGGAAATTAAAAATGAGTACATCATCCATCCAGTCAAAATCATCAACTATATAAATGAGAGAGTTTGTGTATCAATACATATATACGAGATATAAAATAAATATATCGTATCTCAAAAAATCTCATGTACAATCTCACATATTCGACATGCAAGCTAGTATATATATCAAAAAATCCAAATAATGGTATAATATCACATATGGATATCAATCATCACCCCACTTGATACCCTCATTTGCAATCTCATTTGTCTCCTCCTCCTTTCCCTATATTAGACCTAGTCTTTGAGCATTCGTAACCTCACCATGACCCTATACCTAAGGTCGATGACCCCTTTGCTACTAGAACTATGAATCCTAGATCTCATCCACTCATTGGATTCTTGTTAGGCTCGGTACTTGGCATATGAGGGAACATCAATCCATGTGGTGGCTAGATGATCTTGATAGTAATGAGCCTCATTAGGCCATCCCTGAATCTCACCATCGACACGAGTCTTGGGTGGTGCCATCGGCTTGACTACTCCCTATGAACTCTTCCTGACCAAAAGTGTCCCCTATCCTAGTGTAGGTGCCTTTCTTTGTGGGACCTTGTCCCCTTGTGCTTGTGCTTTGGTACTGTGCATGCTACTTAGGCTGTAACACCATAACTTGTGCTTATGTTGTGGCTAAATGGCCCTATAAACTCCTGTCACATGTGCCTGTATGGTAGCTACTTTCCCTCCATCTCCATATCCTCCCTATTTGGTAACCTATGCTGTCTTGCACTGGGTTTTTAGGGCTGCCACTGTGCTTTGCAAGGTAGTCACTGTGCTATGACCATGTTAGGTGTCCCTACAAAACCCTGTAATCTGCGTGCTTGTATGTATCCATCTCGCACTATGATAGTAGCTAAATCAAGCTTCCCGGCCTCGGTGGTGGCACCCATAGCTGTTCCGGCTACTACTTCTTGTATCCATCAACAACACCCACATCATCAATCCATCTATCTCGGACCTAATCCTCATTCCCTATAGGCACACACTCGGACGTGGTGGATACATGAGTCTCTCCATGTCATCTCTATGTAGTGCTTGTGAGAAAGGCGGGGAGCATCTTGTCGTAATCAAAGCTGTCATTTGACCCTATCCACAGTTATCATCTCATGCTCCTAGCTCACCGCCCATGCATCCATCTCAAAGTGGTGAAGATCCTCTAACTCCTCGGCCATAACTCGTATGATGTATAGTCAACATATGGCCTCCACACAATATCAACTTCCGAAAGGCCCTCTAATTTCTTCTTGTAGTATGACACAACATATGCGTCCCTTACCACCCTTGGCTCTCCACCGAATGGTATCCATTATCTAAAAAAACTCTTAAAAATCCACCCAGAAACAATCCAGTCGTGGTAAACCAACTAGGCACACACACGATGCATTTGTATGCCCAATAGTGTAATAAAAATTACAAAACATACCAAATCTCCTCAATATCCCATAGGCCCATAGCTCCCTATATAGATGAACTAGGAAAGCTGGTGCCCAAGCAAAATGTATCTTCTCCTCGATCATGTCATGTAGCACACCCATTAGTGCTCATGGAAATCTCCCACCCTTAGAATATGGAAGAAAAACATCCCACCACCACCATCATCAACACCGATAGCCTATTCTTTTGTAGATAGGATGTATACATATCTCCATAAGTGAGACTCACACTATGATACCTCAGCTCACCCATCACCTCACCAAATACCGCCACTATCGAATCTACCCATGCCTAAAAAAAAATATAATACACTTGGCTCCCTAACAATAGGAATTCACATGATCCTATAAACATCCTCTAAGGTGATGGTCATCTCACCCATTGGTAAGTGAAAGGTATTGGTCGTGGAGTCCCATCTATCGATGAGAGAGACCATCAAGCTATGATCCTAGGCTATATGCCTATAACATTGGATAGTACTAATACCAACATTAGTCATGTGCTCCCACTCCTCCGCTTGATCATGCTAGGATGCATCTGACCCAGATATGGGGGTGGTACTCTAGTCCTTATCCTCAACTGACCTCTTGCCTGCATCATCCAACATGACCTTGTCAAGACTTGACCACCTCAAACAACCTATTACCCACCACACAATACCCAACCACATCAATCATGCCTACCCCCTTTACCTAATTCACCTACAAACCTAATTTCCCTTATCATCATTACCCATGAACTTAGTTCATCTCACTTACTTACCTCTCCCACATCTCCAAAATAACATTTTACCCTTTTCCCTCTACATAAATCTTCAGCTACCCCTTCGTCACCTATTTTACTTTCCTACCTAGCCCTTATTTCACTTATTTACATTTAATCGTGATTATAATCAGTCACCTTGACCATCATCGGTCCTCTTTGACCAACATCAGTCACTCAAACCTTGACCAACAATGGCCAAAGCCAATTGACATTGGTCAAAATTTAACCGTCATCAGTCAACCTTTAACCGTCATTAGTCAGTGTTTCGGACAAAAATTGAAACCCCCATCCCCATAATGATAAAAATTAACAAAAATAACCTAAATACCTACTCCCACCCACCCAAACCTATCCTAGATTCATTACCAACCCTATTTAAGCTACATGGGACCTTCCCCCTCCCTCATTTCATTCATTTTTAACCACGATTTCACAAATTAACATTACACCCAAATTTTACACAAAATAATTTCAACAAACTCTCTTTCAATCAAATAAAGGATTCATATTGACTCCTACCTCATCTTGGCACCGTATCCATGGTGGTACGTCGGCCTCTATGCTAATGGTCCACCCACTCCCTCTCCCACCTCCTCTATTAAAAATTAACTCCTCACCTCACAACCAATCGAATCGATCAACTCGATCTCATGGACCTACCAATCGAATGTCAGTCACCCACTATGTGGCTCACTAACTCAGCTAGACATCTCATACTATCATTTTCCACTCATCAATTTCTCCTTTGTCATTTTCTAAAAATGGAAAGGTTAAAATGAATCCGTAAAAAGTGGATTTTTCCTTTTTAACCCCAAATCAACAAGACTAGCGTCGGTCATGTCGTGGCTTAGAAAACTAACGTCGGTTATGTTATAACCAACATCGGTCACCTGATATAACCATTTGACCCACCCATGCCAATTTTTCCTAAAATAATTATTGTTCCAACAACGTTTGACCTTACCAACACCTATTACACCATACCTGCAAGCCTACATTACATGTACATTTCCTTAACTATGTTTAGGGACATGTTATTTACCTATACCTCGGCCTTACCTATGCCCTGACCTACATACCTTGACCTGAATCACCTTTTGTGATATTTGAGTGTGTACTCGCTATACCTTGCAATGTTGTTACTTGTGTTGTTTAGCCTAATGACCTTACATTGCCTAATGACGTGATGTTTATCCCGACCATAGCTTTGGTGCCATGGACCAAAAATTATTACTTGTTCCTACACCGGACCTCGTTGTGATTCATGACCATATCATATACCTTGAATACTTGAATCACTTCAACCTCATTTAGATAAAACTATTTCCCTTTTGACAACATAGAGTTTGCAAGGTTTTATGCCCAGTACCATACCAAAATCTATACATGTGTGTGCATTTGATTTCCATTACCCATTACCCAAAAATGAAAATAACCTTACCTACTGACCCTCACTTTCATCAATCACCTATTTTTCAAACCACTCCCCAACTACTTTTCTAACCTCATCGGTTCGTAGTTTGAGGGGGATCACCTTCAATCCTACTTAGGGAAACCTAACCTACGCTTATACATGGGACATTGAATCCCTGTTTTTGTCAGCATCCCTTACTAATACAAGCTACAGGACAAAAGGGGCAAATGTAGACACCAAATTTTTGTCACACTCACCTTGGTCGCCTTCAATCAATTAACACAATATATTTAAACACATCATGACCCCTTCATCCCATATTAATATTCATCCTCACATTATTAATTAATTGAATTATTTTAATTAATTTAATTTCACCCTCACACCTCCACCTCATTGTTACACCTCACCCTAGACCCATTCAGGGGCATTTAACTCACAATGACCGAGTCATCACTCTCAACACTAAGTCATCACTCCCAGTGCTAAGTCACCACTTAACCTAACTAACTAAGACTTCTTCCTAAAACCTAATTGGACTTCTTCTATGACCTTCATGCCTTCTCTCACATGAAATCCACTTCCCTAAGAAGAATCAATCAAAATCATGCCAAAAATAGTAAATATCTACCTATTTTTGGTAAACCTAGACTTTCTCACCTTAACCGAAACCGGTTATCCCTCAACCGATGTTGATCACCTAACCGCCATCGATTACCTTAAATACACTTTCACAAATCTTTACATGGGTTTGAAATTTAGTTATTAGAGCCTAATTTTATTCAAGAACAAATCTTCAAGCCCTCCTACATCTAGACAATGAACACACACAACCAAAGTTCAAGACAAAGTCATTTTCCCTTCTAGAGCATTGGAATATTCACAGGAACACTCTAGGAGTATTACCGTGACATTGAGAAAAACATTTCTTCATGAATCAACTAATGTCCTCCTCCACCTCCCAAGATCTACAGGACATCAAGTAGGTATTGTGATCCTAATCATTTTACTTATTCCTTTTATAGATCTCTGGTTTCTTTCAGTAGTTTATTTTCCTCTGTTGCTTGTACATCACCTTCCTCCGCCAACCCACTATTCAACCATCCCAAGCCTTTTCACCATTATAAAACTACTTCTTAGTATCCTGAAGTCTTCTCAACAATATTTCTACCCAAACCATACTACCCTCCTCACTGTAATCAAAGAGAGCCAAATTACCTTTGTTTAAAAATTTACTATCAAATTTCCCCTACCGATGTCGGTCACCTTAACCATCATCGGTCTCCCCTCTCTACAGACATCGGTCATTAGACCGATATCGGTCACTGTGTTTTATGCTAACCTTCACCAAATTTCCCCTAACATCACCTAAACTCCACCAAAACCTTACCAGATACCTCTGTGATCTATCCCAAAAAAACACCTTGTCCGATGCTAGATTACTTTAGATTTTAATACTTTTCTTAATTTAGTTTATTGATAAAGTTTTGAGATACCTAAATCAAAGCGTTAGCAATAGGACCTTTATTTCTCATATTTACTTTCAGTCATTTGATAAAAATAGTGGATTGACAACCATTTAGGAAGTATCGCACTTCCCGAAACTAGCAATCACTAGGCAATCTACTATCATTTGCTATTTAATATCATTTGGTGGTATTGCTTTGTATCTATAAAAAAGTCCTTCGAGAAAAAATATTTCTCCACGATTAGCTTGGATAAATTCAACAACATGCACATTTAACCTTCAACCAACATAATCATGGGTATTCGTCCTTGACCGTTACCTTATCTGTTTTGTTACACAACTTATTTAGTGAAAAACCTAATTACAGAGTCACGTATGATAAGCAAGCACTAAAGTATAGATTTGACACAAGAAATAAGCTAGATAAATATGAAACCCTAAATTTAAGAGAGAGAGAAAGACTTAGCTGATTTATGCACGATGTTGGGACTATGTAGACTGGAGAAATTGATAAAGCTGGAAGGAAAGAATATCACAAATGTGCACGATAAATTCTAGAACTATGGAATAGTTGTGATTGTAAAGGTAAAAATGAACCCACATCATGTCCTTATATAGATTTAAAAAAGTAGTGTATTTATTTCTCCTTCACCTACCAATAATCCTCTCATTTATTGACCATTTTCAAACTTTCTAAAAATTTCTGCATGGTACAATTTCGCACCCTAGCTATAACCTTCTAGCATGCCTTCCTACCCTCTCGGCTAAAAATTCTATTCTACATGCTTTGATGTGCTTTGATTACCTTTCCATTGTGCCATCTTCGGTAGTTCCCATGACCGCTTCTTACCTCGTGTTATCTTGTTTGTTAATTCATTTCCATCTATGGTCTTCTTTAGAAGTAATCACCTTTCAAATAGATCCTTTCCATACTTGAATAACACTGTAACAGTTTGTTCTCATGTGTACCCAGTTGTGAATAAAAATAACAACCACCCCACACCAATGGTATGATAAGTCCTTTGCACATAAAAATAATCAGATTATAATTAGTTTCTAGCACACAAATGCACTTATTACACAAAACACCAAACTAAATTGACAAATCATAGTGACAAAGAAGTAAATACATTAAAGGAAATATAAAAAGGAAACCTATACTAAATGGAAATACTACCTTATTACAAACACCAAGAAGAATTATTTATAGTAGGGCTTTAGCCTACTCCCATTAAGTAACCAGTAACCAAATTCCATCAAGTAACTCTAACTAGCAAATGCTCGATTCAAGTATATGAGTGATAACATACACTCTGAACCAATGTAACTCAAGCTTGCATAGATGGAACGAAAAATTAGAATCATAAAGTAGTACCATCTGTCTAACTTCAAGCTTCTTATCCTTGATGTGTAGGTCATGCCATGCCTTCTGTCTGGCCTTTTCCTTCTTCTAACTCCAACGTGCTATGGCGTGCCTCTCATCTAGCTGTATTAACATGTAAATTCTTTCTTCTAATGTTTTCTCATCGAGATAAACCTCCAGCGCATGCAATACGTAAAAATGGTAACATGAATTCCATAGGAAGAACTACTTTTGTGCTAAACACCAACTGAAAGGGTGTGACCTTATTCAACCTCTTATAGGTTGTTCTATATGCCCAAAGTACAATAAAATATTTATCATCCCGATCTTTCCTCCCAACATCATAAATTTTTTCAAGGTCTGGCTCAATATCTTGTTGAAGGCCTTAGCAAGTACCATTTTCCTGAGGATGATAGGGTGTAGTCTTGTGGTGTGCAACCATAAATTCATCCAATAATATCCTGATTGTCTCATTCAAAAAGTGTGTGCCCCTATCTTTTTCAAGCTCAATGGACATCCATACCTAGTAAGAACATTTTCCCATAAGAAACATTGATCGCTATATAATCCTTTGTAGGTGCTACTTCTGCCCACCTTGTAAGATAATCTATGCAAGTGATGATATAACATGATCTAGTTCTACGTGTGGCTAGTGAAATAGGACCTACAAAGTCTATAGCCCATTTCAAAAATGGATCTCCACTAGTAATAGGCATCAAAGGAATTTCTTCTCTTTTCCTAGGTTTGCTAAGGTGTCTTGTGATGATCACACGCATTCCAATAATCTTTACAATCCTTGTACAAGGTCTCCCACCATAATCCAGTGAGTAGAATCTTGCATGCGATGGCATAACTTGCATAGTTCCCACCTGAAATACCACCACGAGCCTCTTTCATGATATTTGTGGGCTCATGTTCTAGAACACCTTTGGCGTAATGCTTAATCTCACCTAGTTTGTATAAATCTCCACCGAGAAACATAAAGGGTGTTGCAAGAATTTCAAGTTGTTTCTTATCCAATGCTTTCATTCCTTCTAGCACTATACCCATGCGTAAAAATACAACAATATCCTCTAATTCTGAAGGCACGTGATGTAACTTGTATAACTATGCATCTATCATTGTATCTTTAATTATCTGTGCATCCTCCCCTGACTAAATCCTTGATAAGTGGTCTGGGCAAGAATTAATTTTACCTGGTTTTACCACAACTATGAAATAAAATTCCTAGATAAAAAGCACCCATTGACATATGCACCCCTATAAAAAGGGCTTATTTACCAAGTATTTTAATGCCATAAGATCAATATAGAATAAAAAAGGTGTTTCAGCAGTAAGTACTTGTCTGAATTCATGCAACATGTAGATCATTGACAATGCCTTGTACTCTGTTGTTGTATAATTCTACTAGCAGAGTCAAATTTCTACTAGCAAAATAGATAGGATGACCTATAATACCCTCTCTAGGTTGAGCTAACACGTGGTCTTTGGTTGTGCTAGAGGCATCCACATGTACATGAAGCTGTTGGTTTCATGAAGAAAAACACAAAATAGGCCTTTGTTGTAAGTCTCTCCTTCAATGCCTCTGCTTCTTCCCAATAGAATGTCCATTTTACTTTTAGTAACTCTTCCAAAGGTGTGGAAATCTTCACATATCCTTTGATAAATTTTCTGTAATACCCTATGTGACCCAAGAATCTACACACCTCACTCTGATTGGTAGGTTCCTATAGGCCTACAATAGTTGTAACCTTAGTTGGATCTACTAAGAAACCTTCCTTACAGATGATGTGCCCTAACAAAGTTCCAAATGTGTAGCAAACACACACTTATTGATGTTTAAAGATATTCTTAACTATCTACATATTTCAAACATTAGGCACAAATTGTCACAATGATCCTTAACAAGTCCATACACTCGTCCAATCATCCAAGTAAACCTGTAGGAAGTTGTGAATAAAATCCTGGAATGCTTGAACAACTATGCATGAAAATACAACAGGCGTTTTTCAAACCAAAGGGCATCACAATATATGCAAAAATTCCCCATTCAGTGGTGAAAGTCATCTTCTCTTGATCCTCCTGTGTAATTATAACCTGATGATACCTAGAGAATCCATCTGTAAAAGAATAAACTTTGCACCCCTGTAATACCTTCTAATATTTCCTCTGTGAAAGGTGTAGGAAAAGGATTAATCACACATGCAACATTAAGTTCCATGTAATCCACACAAATCCTAATCGACCATCTTTCTTGATACTGATTACCATTGGGCTAACCCACTCGATTCCTCTAGGGGCTTAATGATGCCAGATTCCAAAATTTTATAAATTTCTTCCTTAACTTTTACGCGTAGGTTAGGGTTCATCTTGTAAGGTCTCTTCCTGACTAGGCACATACCTTCCTATAGCTTAATATTCATCTCCCCTAATGACTGATGCACTCCTTTTAACTCATGGTAGCCCCTAGGAAATAAGTCCTAAAAATCTCGTAGTAACTCAATTATCTTTGCCACTTTAGAATCAGTCTAATAATCCCCAATTTTTGCCTCCTTAGGTTCAGTATCAAGCCAATGTTCACTTTCTTGGTATTCATAGGTTCATGATAGGCACATATGTTTTTATCCACACCGTCTAACACCTCGCGCATACCTACTAAATGATCCATATCCATATTTTCTAATTCTTCATCATCTAATATATAGACCATCTTACATTTCTCCTTCTCAAAACAAGCACACTTAAGTCATGTGGCATATGTCTCTTCTACTTCATAAAAATGCGCTCCTGAGTCTACCTCACCAAATAAATCATGAATGATTTATTCAACCTTTGTAATGTATCCCATAGTTAAGTGTTTTATGACCCATAATGCCTCTTCAAATAGAGGTTTAATAGAGACGTAGTCAAAATTCTGAGTCATTCCGCAATCAAGTCCTACCAATTTCCAGTCTCCCTATGCAACTCTGCATAAACATACCAAGCACGTGTGTAACCTTATAAAGTGGAATAAATCTTGTGCACCCATAGTGAAGGTGGTAAAGCTTCCCGCCACTTTGTCCGAGTCTCTCACACTACTCGAATGTGGTGTTGAACAGGTTGATTACCATGAAACATGAATATTGTAGTAGTGCACATTACTCCTAAAGAATCGAGTGGTTAGAGAAATTCCGAATTCATTCCATTCCATGAGATTATCCTTGTGAACCATCCATTAGCGCACTACTATTCTGCAAAAGGTATACACTAACGTATTTCTTCTTTCCACTTGAGTGTCCACTTCTCCTCCATGGCATGTAGGAATACCATAGGGTCTCCTTCTCCAGTGTACTAAGGTACAAAGTTACCTATCCTCATAGCATAACAAGGTTTTCTTCTCCCCACAAATACACTTCTTAATTCATACCCAACCATCTTATAGGTGCCATGTGCCCAATTTTCACAAGCAATACTTGTAGTATCACTAATAGACTTTGCATCTTCCCACTGGAGGATTCCTTCCTTAGATGGATCAAGTACTTCTGGGTCCCGAATGGCTTGAAGATAAATTTTGTTCAAGTCTTCCTCACTCAAAGGCTTAGCATAAGGTGTATATTTACCATCTGTTAAAGGGATAATTAATCTTTCTTCCTTGTTCTCAAAACTTATATACCCCTTGTTGAACCTTAAATCAACATAATTCACATAATAACAAGGGCTCCCAAGAAGAGTTGGGAAGTTTTTGCTTCTACAAGTGCTAACCTCAAAGTCCTATTGTCTTGAAAATGTGTAAAGGGGAAAATTGCAAGTTTTCAAGCAAGAAAAATTTCTCCTATCTCAAAGTTTCCATGTTTTGATCATACTTGTTAACCAAAATAAGCTCCCTCTTATTTTGGGTTAACTAGCTTCCTTTTGTGCCTCAGTCAAATTTTTACACATTTTAGGCACTCAAAATTTTCTAGGTATTGCTTCATCAGATAGATAATTCTTTCCCCTTTCCAAAAAGGTAAGGAAGTCCTCCTAACTCCTTGTATTTTGCAAGTTATGGCTTGGCGGAGTTTGGAGGGGAAATTTTCCCTAGGCGGGCCGCGGAGGTAAGGAGGAAATTTTGCTAAGGAAATTGGCGGGTTTGTGGAGGTGTGGAGAGAAATTTGACACTTAGCCTTTTGGCTAAAAACTCAAAGGTAAAAAGTTCACCCGCAAGCCCGCAAAGGAGAATGGAGAAAAATTGATTAAGTCCCTGTGTTTAATCACAAGGCACCACATGTCCATTCATTGGCGGGGATCGGGGTGTCGAAAGGATATTTGGTTTTTGCCAAAACCATAAAAGTACAAAGGTGAAATGTTGGACCGTATCTCTGCATCGAATCAGAAGGTGCCATGTGTCCACATCAACAGTGCAGGTCGGGCCAGTGGAGGACTTTGGGAAAATTTTCCCTTGCGGGCAAAAAGGTTGAAATGTTATTTTGAAGCCCGCAAATGAACCAAAAAGTGCCACGTGTCATCAGTGACAGAGGACTTTGGGAAAATTTTCCTTGCGGGAAAAAAGGGTGAAATGTTATTCTGAAGCCCACAGATGAACTAGAAAGTGCCACGTGTCATCGAGGTTGGTGGGGGCATGGAGATTTTGGGGAAAAATTTCCCAATTTAAAAAAAGAGGGAAAAAGGTCAAATTTTGGCCTGCAGACTGAATTTCAGTGCTAATTTTGCTAGTTTTTCCCTAAATCTTCAAGAGGCCATATCTTTCGATCTAGAGCTTGGTTTTTTAATTTTTGGTATCAATGGAAATTTGGTGAAATTATCCACACGATGGACACTTCAATTTTAAATTTTGATGGAGTTTTGTGGGAGAAAATCGAGAAAACGTCTCTAGCATGTAAAAAATGCAAAAACGTTTCCCCCGACTCCGCTCCAATGTTCTCCTGCCATGTGGATGGCCCGATTTCAAAGCAATTAGGGAAAAGGATCGAATGGTTCATATGAAAACTAGCAAATTGAAATATAAAATGCATTTTTACACGTAGAAAATATTTTTGGGCTCGTTAGAAGGAATTTTCTTTGCGGCAGAGGAATCTGGAAGAGGGGAAATGATCAAATTTGTTTGTAATGATTTGGGTCGAATGATTTAATGGTTTTTCAAAGTCTTTGTGAAGGGGAAATTGAATTTGGAAATTGG
The DNA here is from genome assembly GCA_018340775.1 of Taxus wallichiana var. yunnanensis. NCBI lineage: Eukaryota > Viridiplantae > Streptophyta > Pinopsida > Cupressales > Taxaceae > Taxus > Taxus wallichiana. The sequence continues at coordinate 51,318,658 of CM031235.1, forward strand.
AAGCACATTTTTGTGAACAGAGGACAAAAAATGATTGTTAGTCTTCTTATATTATTCTCCTCTGCTTTTTTCTTCTATTCCCACTTGTTGTACAAGTTTCAACTCTAAGATCAATAAAAAAGGAAGGAATTTTATGTCCCCTCGATGGAAAAATCGATTGGTGCTTTGTGACTAGCGTGTTTTATTCTTGTCTTGTGCTCAGAAATTGTAAATTTGTCTTTCTTCTATTAATTAATGCATGTAATGAAACTTCCAGTTGATGTGTGTGGGAATATGACACTCTACCCACAACATTTATTTCCCCCTCCTTCATTCTCACTCCCTCCCCTTTCTTAGATCGATTTCTGCTATAGCAAGGAGTTGTTATTATTGCCATAGGGATAGTGGAGTGTTCCTATGGATCTCTGGTTGAAAAACCACCATAAATCCACTTTGGTTTTACATGCTAAACAATGGTATCTACACCATTCAAATGTAGAGGGACTTAGATTCCCATAGCATTGGCCTGAAATCCACAAATTTGTCCACAAGACAAATTTTCTTGCCAACAGTTTTTGGCACCCACCGTGGGGTAGAGTTGTAGCATCTGCACCCAAAAATGACCACAAGGTTTTTAAAATATCATTAAGTTTTCCTTTGAAGTCTGAAATTCCTTGTGATCCAAAAATACAAAAAGATTCAAATAGAAGAGTTTTGTAGATTGAGAAGCCATATGAACTGCATGGATGTAACTCAAAATTCTTACAAATCCTTCTAGAAAACCTTCTTTGCTCTGTCATATCCAGAGGAAATCATTTCAGACCTGAAAGAGGTTACTTGGCATATTTGGTAGAGTGTAAATCATCTCACCATTGCTACAAAATTCTAGACTGTGAAAGAGAAGACAATAAACTTTCAAGCTGGTTGATAGAAGGTATACTCACCAGCTGAGGCAAGGAGGAGTGATTGACCCTACTTTTGAGGAGTTGGAGAGAGAAGAAGAAGAGGTTATAGCTTGGTTTGATAGAGAGGAAGAGATTAGAGCTCAACTTGAAGAAATTGCAAGACACTAAGCTGTAGCAGAGGAGAGAGAGGCATCCTTAGCTGACCAATAAAATAGAAATAAAAATAGAATGGGTGACCATGTGAACATGAAGCATGTAGGCCTATTATGCCATGGGGAGGAAACACAGGCCCACTTTCCCTCCAACAACCTCTTCATGATCTGCCAAGAGGCTCTAGAAAGAATTTTCCCAAATTCAGGGGAGATGGTTCTCAACTCCCTGAAGAACATGTAGCAACATTCATCACTTCTTGTGGTGTATTAGGAGTTGAGAATGAAGATGTGTCAGTCAAACTATTTGTAGAATCACTTCAGGAGAAGGCTGCTGAATGGTTTTACATGCTTCCTGCAAGATCTATTACTGGTTAGGAAGATATTAGAAGAGCATTTGAAAATAGATTCAAGAGCATTGAAGATGGTCAAGAGCTTGGTGTAATTAGTCCAAATAAAGAAAGAAAGCTCTAAATCCATGAGGGAATTTGTAGCAAGGTTTGAAATATTGATAAGAAGAATCCCTAAAGATGTGCTACCTCTTGAGAACAACTTGAGAAAATTCTTCATTAGTGCCTTGCCATCAGAAGTTGGTTTCTTCCTCAGAAGATCCCAACCAAACACACTGAGGGAAGCTCAAGACTTTTCCATTGAAACTGATGATGACTTAATCCTCTCTGGAAAGGTGAAAGGCCCAAATGGGAAGCGAAGGGTCAGAGTTTAGCTTCAGTAACTACAAATCCTATGTTCTAGAAAATGGCAAATGATTTGGTTGCCTTGAAGAAACAACTGTCCCAAATGACAATGAGAAATGCTCCAAGGAGGCCAAACTTCCCTGATAGACAAAGAATTACACCACCTCCTCACCAAATTTCCCTTGAAGCACCTCCTATCAATGCTATCTGTGACACCAGAGAATCAAGAGAGGATGCTGAAATTGATGAACTTGAAGGAGAAATAGTAGAGGATTATGAAGGCTACCTCGAAATTGAAGAAGTTGATATGCACAATGGCTTGTTTAAGTTTGTTGATGATGGGGAAGAAGAAGAGGAAGCCCCAAGCTTCTCATGTGTTGTCTTCACTTGAGCTCAATCCAAGAAAGATGCTCTACCCTCCGTGGCTCAAAAGGAAAAGAAAACTAAAGAATATCCCACTCCAGCAGCCACACAAAAGAAGATCATCAGCAGAGGCTCACCATTACCACCCTCAATGGATTTAGCCAAAATGAAACTAGGCCAAATGGCTACTAGAGATTAGGCTGTTATATCTAGTAAGTCACCTTTTCCTTCTTCTAGCTCACAAGTTATTAAAAACACTCCTCCCTCCAATGAATTCTATCCTAAGTCAGCTAAAACTCAGACCATAGCTTCACCTTCACCTCCTTCTAAGCTGATGGCCTCACCCTTAGAAGACAATCCAATTTCCAAGTCAGCCAAAGTTCCTCAAAGACCCTTACCATGTAAACCTTCCCTCACTCTAGGAACTTCCCCCTCATCCAACATTGTCCCATTTGATTTTGTGGAACATGCAAGTAAGACCAAAGTGCAGCTCTCAGAGATTGAATACTTGCAAACACACCCTGCTCAGTTTGATAGACTAATCAATGTTGTTTAGAGCAACAGTTCTATACCCTCAAGTTCAAATTCTAAAGGTCTTCTCCCGACACCATCTACACCACCTACTCAAAACATGCTAGCCCTAAGTGCTTCCAAAACAGATAAGGTGGAACCCTTCTACTTGTCTCTTCTCATGAATGGTTTTGAGCTCAACAATTGCATCATTGACTCTGGAGCTTCTGATAATGTAATGCCACTCAAATTTGCCAATGCTCTCAAGCCTGACACTAACCAGAGTTAACAGATCTTGTTACTTAATGGAATCTAAGCAAGTACCACTAGTAGGAAGGATAAAATATGCACAAGTGGCTTTGGCTGAATACCCTGATAAGAAAGTACTTCTAACCATCTTAGTGGTAGACATTCCAACATCTTTTGGCATGCTCTTGAGTAGAAGTTTTTGTAGAGACCTTGGTGGAGAGATAAAGATGGATTGGACCTCTATAACTATTCCAGTAAAGGGTGAGATGAAGAAGCTTCTTCGGTAAGAAAAATGAAGTTTATAGTAAGAAGTTCCAGTGACCCAAGAGCTAATATCCTCTTTCAAGATTGTGGATTAGGAAAATATTTCCTTACTTCACAATGAGAAGAAGACTTGCCACTTCCTTGGAATCAGAGAAAGATCAGTTCTGGAATATGGAGTTTGATGGAATCCATTCCAAAGCAGGCTCAGGGGCTGGTGTTGTGTTGTACTCTCCTTCTAATGTGATGCATCCTTTTGCATACAAACTGTAGTTTGACAACACCAACAATACAACAGAATATGAAGCTCTCCTCTTGGGCATAAGTGTAGCGAAAGACATGGGAATCAAAAAGATGAGATGCCTTGGTGATGTAGAAGTGATAGTGAAGCAAATCACCACAATACCAAGTGAAGAACCCAAGGCTCAGGAATTACAGGAATAGAGTGTGGGATTGCATTGAATTCTTTGATGCATTCTCTATTGAAGCCATCCCAAGACAACAAAATGAAAGAGCTGATTCTCTTGCAGTATTAGCATCCCTATTGACTCCTCATCCTTCTTTTGGCAAGGACAAAATAACCATTGAGATGATTTTTAGACCAAGTGTACATGATAACGCAGATCACTGGAAAGTTTTCAATGGCGACAATAATATTTTAGCCTTCTTGGAGCAAAGAGACAACTTCAATAATCTCTTCTTTGAGGGAAGTGTCAATACACATAGAGAAGCTGTGGCTAAAGATGCATCAGATGACATTGAAAGAGTGGATGATGAAGGCATGATCAGATTGATAGGTACCAAGATCCCCAAAGGTCTAGTCTCGTTGGAGGACCTGTTTGACAAGCATGAAAAATTTATTCATGAAAAAGAAAAGCTATCTTCTCACTGTCCATCTGATTTTGACAAGGAAAAAATTGGGACTTCTAAAGATCCAAGGATGGTCAACATTGGAAAATGCTGCTCACCTAAAGAGAAAAGGAAGTTCGTTGCTTTGCTTAAAAAGTACTCTGATGTGCTGGCCTACTCTTATAATGAGCTCAAATATTTTCAACCGAAGGAAATACATCATTCCATTCCTCTGAAGTAGGATGCTAAGCCCTTCAGGAAGAAGCAAAGACCCTATAATCCAAAGATTTCTGATGTTATCAAGGAAGAAGTGAACAAGATGCTAAATGCTAGAATCATTTTCCCCATTCACCACTCAACATGGGTGGCCAACATTGTACCAGTTAGAAATAAAAATGGGGAGATCAGAATATGTGTAGATTTTAGAAATCTGAATCAGGCATCTCTCAAGGACAATTACCCTCTTCCAATCATGGATCATATCCTACAAGTAGTTACTAGATCTGAGATGCTCTCTTTGCTTGATGGCTTCTCAGGGTATAATCAAATTAAAGTGGCCAAAGAAGATTGTAGCAAGATGGATTTCACAACTCCTTGGGGCACTTTTTCTTATAGCAGGATGCCTTTTGGCCTGATCAATGTGGGAGCCACCTTCTAAAGAGCCATGGACCTGGCTTTCAAAGATCTCAAGCATTGCATTGTCATATACCTTGATGACTTAACTGTGTTTTCAAAGAAGAGAAGTGAGAATATCTTCCACTTAGAGAAGATTATTGCAAGATGTAGAAAACATGGCATTTATCTAAATCCCAAGAAGTGTATCTTTGGAGTCATAGAAGGAAAGATGTTGGGACACATCATGAATAAGCATGGAGCACATATTGACCCTGAGAGGGTAAGTGCTATTCAAGCACTATCTCTTCCCACCAGCAAGAAAGGAGTGCACTCATTCTTTGGGAAGGTAAATTTTCTTCACCACTTTGTCCCCGAATTTCTTTGAACTAACAAAGCATATCACCTCTATGATGAAGCCTCAAACAAGTTTCAAATGGAGTAGTGAAGGAAAATCAGCATTTGAAGAAATCAAGAAGGCCATTGCCAAAGCTCCAATGTTGGTATCTCCATATTTTAGCAAGGAATTCATCATGTACTATTATGCCTCAAAGCACACTCTTTCTGCTGTCCTAGTTCAGAAGAATGATGAAGGATTGGAAGCACCTATTGCTTTCATGAGCTGCCCTTTGAAGAAGCATGAACTAAATTACAGTCAATTGGAGAAGCATGCATACACAGTGGTCAAGGCCATGAAGAATTTCAGATTTTACATACTCAACTCTCACACCGTGGTGATGGTCCCTGGAAGTGCAATCAAGTCCATTTTGACACAACAAGATCCCGGAGCCAAAAGAGGAAATTGGATTACAAGGATCCAAGAGTATGACCTGGAGATTAAGCCCTCTAATATGGTTAGAGGAAATGGTTTGTGCAAGTTGATTGCTGAAGATGAATCTCTCAAAGTTTAGCTTGGAGAAAGAGATGACACTTGCCCAACCTACTCAGAAGATTTCCCACAAGTTCTCTTTGTGAACACTATAGAGGAATGGTATGCAGACATCACTTTCTTTCTTACCTATGGGGACTTCCCTCCTCATTTAGATTACAAGTAGTGAATAACTCTCAGGCTAAAAGCAACCAAATATGTGATTTGGAATCATGCACTCTACAAGAAAGGGATAGATGGTTGTTTTCTCAAGTGTGTTGACAAGGAACAACAAGAAAAAATCCTCAAAGCCTATCATGATCAAGCTTGTGGTGGACACTTTTCAGCCATGGTGACTACCCACAAAATTCTCAGAGGTAGGTACTATTGGCCTTCTCTCTTTGCTGATGCACAAAACTAGGTTTCTAAATGCAAAGCATGCCATTGATTTTTGGAAAGTCTCAGCTAGCTACCTTACCACTCAGACCTGTGGTGATTGAAGAACCATTTCAACAATGGGGGCTAGACTTTATCGGTGTTCGAAACCTCATTCAAGTGCAGGGCATTCCTATGTGCTCACCGCCATAGATTACTTCACTAAGTGGGTGGAGGCCATTCCAACCAAATAGGCTAGCTCTGAAGTTGTCTCGTAATTTCATAAAAGAGAATATCATTGTTTGTTTTGGAGTTCCTCAGAAGATTGTAGTAGACAATGCTACTTATTTCTCTTCGAAGGAATTGATAGAATTCTGTTATGGCTTTAGGATTTCTCTTGCTCATTCTTCTGACTACTATCCTCAAGGGAATGGTCAAGCTGAGTCAAGAAACAAAAATATTGTGACCATTATCCGCAAGCTTGTTGATGAGAATCAGAAGAATTGGCACAAAAATTATATGATGCATTGTGGGCTGATAGGATCACTCCTAAGAAGGCAATAGGCATGTCACCTTTTCAGTTGTTATATGGAGTTGAAGCAGAGATTCCTATTACAATTGAAATTCCAGCTCTCAAGATGCTTCAAACAAGTGGAAGACAACCAATACAAAGATTCAATTAACAAGAGGATCCTTTTCCTTGAGAAGCTAGAAGAGAGCAGATCCCAGGTAGTGGACAAAATCAAAGAACATCAGCTGAAAGTGAAGAAGCTCTTTGACAGAAGAGCCAAAGCAAGGGAGTTCAGAGCTGGAGATTTGGTCCTACTTTGGGACAAGAGGAGAGAGCCAAAGGGCAAGTCATGGTAAGTTAGATTCTTTGTGGTTGGGTTGAAATTCAGGAAGCTTGTGGTGAGAATGCCTTTCTCTTATCATACTTGGATGGAACTCCATTGGGATTGCCTAGAAGTGGGCAATATTTGAAGCTATACCATCAGTGAAAGTGAGTTGTCCCTCACCCTGTACCATAGTTTTTGTTGTTTCCCCTTTTCTAGTTGTGTGTGTTTTGGTTTGTTTTCTATTTTGGTGTGGTTTTGGTTTGTTGTGTTTTCCCCTCCTTCCTTCTTCCTTCCTTCAAGTATTATACATGACTCTACAAGGCCCAATGGATAAGGCACTAGTCAACGTTATATGTTTTGAAACTTGTGATTTTGGATCCTCATGTCATGTCTTCACCTTGCTCAATCCACGCCATGTCCCCAAGCTAGAGCCAGTTGTTGTCTTATAAATGTGTAAAGGGGAAAATTGCAATTTTTCAAGCAAGACAACTTTCTCCTATCTCAAAGTTTCCATGTTTTGATCATACTTGTTAACCAAAATAAGCTCCCTCTTATTTTGGGTTAACTAGCTTCCTTTTGTGCCTCAGTCAAATTTTTACACATTTTAGGCACTCAAAATTTTCTAGGTATTGCTTCATCAGATAGAGAATTCTTTCCCCTTTCCAGAAAGGTAAGGAAGTCCTCCTAACTCCTTGTATTTTGCAAGTTATGGCTCGGTGGAGTTTGGAGGGGAAATTTTCCTTGGGCGGGCCCGCAGAGGTAAGGAGGAAATTTTGCCAAGGAAATTGGTGGGTTGGTGGCAGAGGCGCAGAGAGAAATTCGACACTTAGCCTTTTGGCTAAAAAACTCAAAGGTAAAAAGTTCACCCACAAGCCCACAAAGGAGAATGGAGAAAAATTGATTAAGTCCCCGCGTTTAATCACAAGGCACCACGTGTCCATTCATCGGTGGGATCGGGGTGTCGGAAGGATTTTTGGTTTTTTGCCAAAACCATAAAAGCGCAAAGGTGAAATGTTGGACCACATCTCCACATCGAATCAGAAGGTGCCACATGTCCACATCAGTAGTAGAGGTCAGGCCGGCAGAGGACTTTTGGAAAATTTTCCCTTGTGGGCAAAAAGGGTGAAATGTTATTCTGAAGCCCGTGGATGAACCAAAAAGTGCCACGTGTCATCGGGCCGGTGGAGGACTTTAGGAAAATTTTCCCTTGTGGGTAAAAAGGGTGAAATGTTATTCTAAATCGCGCGGATGAACCAGAAAGTGCCACGTGTCATCGGGTTGGCGGGAGTGTGGAGATTTTAGGGAAAATTTTCCCAATTTGAAAAAAGAGGGAGAAAGGTCAAATTTTGGCCCGCAGACCGAATTTTGCCCTAGTTTTGCCTGTTTTGCCCTAAATCTTCAAGAGGCCATATATTTCTATCTAGAGCTTTGATTTTCATGTTTTTAGTATCAATGGAAAGATGATGAAATCATCCACATGATAGACACTTCAATTTTAAATTTTGATGGAGTTTTGTGGGAGAAAATCGAGAAAACGTCTCTAACATGTAAAAAACACAAAAACATTTCCCCCGACTCTGCTCCAATATTCTCCTACCACGTGGATGGCCTGATTTCAAAGCAATTAGGTCAAAGGATCGAACATTCATATATGATCTGGAAAATTGAAATATAAAATGCATTTTTACACGTAAAATCTCTTTTTTGGGCTCATCAGAAGCATTTTCTTTGTGACAGAGGAATCTGGAAGAGGGGGAATGATCAAATTTGTTTGTAATGGCTTTGGGTCAAAAATTTAATGGTTTTTGAAGTCTTTGTGAAGGGGCAATCGAATTTGGAAATTGGAAGCACGTTTTTGTGAACAAAGGACAAAAAATGATTGTTAGTCTTCTTATATTCTCCTCCTCTACATTTTTTCTTCTATTCCCACTCGTTGTACAAGTTTCAACTCTGAGATCAATAAAAAAGGAAGGAATTTTATGTCCCCTCAATGGAAAAATTGATTGGTGCTTTTTGACCAGCGTGTTTTATTCTGTCTTGTGCTCAGAAATTACAAATTTGTCTTTCTTCTATTAATTAATGCATGTAATGAAACTTCCAGTTGATGTGTGTGGGCATTTGACACTCTACCCACAACATTGAATTTCCCCTCCTTCATTCTCACTCCCTCCCCTTTCTCAAATTGATTTCTGCTATAGCAAGGAGTTGTTATTATTGCCATAGGGACAATGGAGTGTTCTTGTGGATCTTTAGTTGAAAAACCACCATAAATCCACTTTGGTTTTACATGCTAAACAATGGGAGCTGCACCATTCAAATGTAGAGGGACTTAGATTCCCATAGCGTTGGCCTGAAATCCACAAAATTGTCCACAAGACAAATTTTCTCACTAACAAGTCCCTAGTGAACATGGCCACTTGTATAGTAATGGATGCATTCTTTAAAACTCCTATGAGAGTGGCCTTAGTTTGATTGGCCATGAACAATACATTAGAGGATGGCTATAATGGAGGTCTTCCCATCTATACCCATGCATATAAAGTAAGCACATTAACTTTCGCACCTATATCACTCAATATATTACTCAAGAGACACCTATCGATAAAAACATTGAGTGATCTCCTTGTCATAATCTAAACTATGAGGGGTAATATTAGCATGCAGGATCTGCCTTCCATTATTAATAATTGCACATGGAGTGTTTCCTTTTAACTAATTCCTTAATAATGGAATAATATTCTCCTGGCGCAACATCTTGCATATCTCTTTTAAGTCATCAATATCCGATTGGACTGTCTCTGCTGCCTTCTTTTGTTCTAACTTTCATGACTGTTCCTTTAAAAATTATATTTCACCCTAAATATTTCGAGTACCTCCATGGTTTCCTGATAAAACTCCTTCTGATGTACATAATTTGGGTACCTTACATGTAAAAATTCCTCCTTAGTGATGGTAGGCTTCGATGTAATGCTTCTTTGGCATGCACAAATTCGGTGTGTGTAGTAATCTTCATAGGTAATACATAAAGTTATGTTGCCAACTTTGGCATCCACTAATTTTCCAAAGGACACCGTATTCTAACCATTCCTCTACCCTTGTTCTCCTATTTATGCTTTGCTTGCTAAGATGATAATATAAGTTTGGGAATTCCTCATAGCTGTGATTCTTTCCACAAAAAGAACAAGTAATATTATGAGGACATTCACTCTTGTAGTGTTTAGGATATCTGCATGTAAAGCACGTTCTACAAGGGAACTCACCTCATCCACCACCATGGCCTCGTCGCTCGAATCCAACAAGATCCTCTACCTTTTCCACAACCTCCTTCAAAGCACCCTTCATTCCTATCATAGAATGCTTGAGGGTGATCATGATCATGGTTCTCACTTTTACCTTTAGAGTTATCTGTTATACTTGTCTGTAACACACCAATATCTATGGTGTTATGGATTTGACCAATCAACCTATAATCTTCTATATCATGATATGTGGACCCATAAATTTTACAATAGCAAGATACATTTTTCCTTATCACATGTTTTAATAATGGAAAACGATCGATATCATAGTCCAAATGACATATCTCACAATCTAGCAACAATGAACATAATGACCTGTGAGAAAAACTATCCTTAGTGTGCCCTTCCACTTCACAATCTATACACCAAATCTCGGTGTGATGCAACCTAGAATTCAGCAATACAAGCCCATGCGTGTTGACACATCACTCAGCCTAGACTAATCGCTCACCCAAAGCATGCAAAGGTACCAGGCCCCTCTTTAGGGTTGCTATTGTAGGATGTTAGCATGATGAAGACTTTAATCATTCATATCTATAGCTAATATATCTTTCATACAGTGCATATTCAGATCTAGATCTAGAACATAACATACTTAACAGATAACCATAATGGAATCAAGCATGCAATACTGAATTATAACCATGAGAACACATTTTTTTCAGTCCATAATCTCCATTATATTAATTTTAGTAAATACACAGAAGATTCATTACAATAATAATAGTATACACTCATGCACATAACAGATCTAGCAACATAATCTCACTATACCCTAGTTCTGACATGTATATCTATGTTGTATCTCTCTCTCTCTCTCTCTCTCTCTCTATATATATATATATATATATATATCTACTAAACAATTCAATACATATTTATAAGGGTGAGGACTTTCCCTTCACCGCTTATCTAATCCCAAAATAGGTTGCATGTTATTAAACCATGAACCACCTAGGTTTAGTTAGAAAATTATGAAATAATTTTATTTTTTTTTTTTAAGGGGCTAGGAGTTGACAACCAAAGTCTCAAAGATAATTAAATTCAATTGATAACCTTTCCCATTATAATGATTACTGATTTCACATTATAGAGCAACAAGTGCAATAAGTCCACACCTAGCTCAAATCTCTCTAGGGATTACTTTGTTTACTGATTACATTGACATTTAGCTAAATATTCCTTGATTAAAAATTTTAGGGTTAAGGGACCCAAAACAATTAAATACCCTAGGTATTTAATTCCACAAGGTCAAGACTAGAGCAGGGTTTAATTGCAGTGAGAAAGGAATACATACTTAAAATCAACAGAGTAAGGTCTCACTTACCCACTCCCAGAACTTGATTTAGAGTGTCTACCACCAAGTTGCAAAGAAACAGTTGCCACTGATAGGTTCCAGAGCAATTCAATTTCACTGGGACAAACTTCTCCCTTAAAAACAACTCTCAGAGGTCACAAGGTCCAAAACTTAGGGCTATAAGTTTCAGTTAGGTTCAAGGAGCAATTTTACTCCCATACCCACTCTCTAATAGGCTCAGAGTTTCAACTTGATTTTCTCATACCTAACACTTCCAAAATTTTCCTAAACCATTTCCAATGGATAGGAAATTTTCTCACCTTTCCAGTGATATAAATAAGTCCTCCTAACTCCTTTGGGAACTCAAGATATGGTCCGATGGAGTTTTGGGATCAAATTTTCCCCAAGGGGACACGTGTCAAGAGGAGGGGAAATCTCCTTTGGTGGGTTGGCGGGGTCACGGGGAATTTTTTGAAAATTTTTCCCATGTGGCAAAATAAAAATTTCTCCCAAACCTTCACCGCCACCCCTAAGGTGCCACGTGGCACCCTCTGATTGGTTGCGGGCTAGCGGGGCGAAATGGAAAATTTTCAAAAAAATCAAAGGGAAAAAAAGTTGTCGTGCCTCTCCGTCGCTACCCCGTGAGGACATGTGGCAGCCTCTGATTGGTTGTGGGCCAGCAAAGAAAAAATATGAAAATTTTCCCAAGCCAAAATTTTTGAAAATTTTCTAAGGGCAATTTTGACGGGAAATTTTTGGGTTGCGGGCCCGTCAGGAAAATTTTCCCAAATTTTCCCGCCAAGGCACAAAAACTTCAAAGTGCCATAACTTGAGCTAGAAATCTTGTATTTGGGAAAAAAAGACTTTTCAGAAATATCTCGATGCCCTCTTTGCCAAAAAAACACAAATTTTACTTTTTGATGAAGTTTAAGGGTAAATTTTGCAAAAATGATCTATAAGATTTTAATTAGCCAACTGGCAAGTTTCTAACTTTCAATTTTGATTAAATTATATCTCCTCCTTCACTCAACATGTCAAACAGACATGGAGGATTGGTCTAGGGAGAGTTTAGAGTGTTTTAGGAAAGTCAATTTTGTACAATTGATTCCAATTTGGGATTTTGTCCAACAAATGATAGGAAATGGTTGAGAAGGAGATTAAGCTCGAATTTTGCAATGGTTCAAGTTATTCTCTTAAATCTTCTTGTCGATTTGAGTTCATTACTAGTATATCATGTTGGATTTTAAGGTTTCTAGGTAGATTGTTAAGTGTTGGTTCAAACTGTGCATTTTATTTAGAATTACCAGTTTTAAAAGTCACAATGCCAGTGATCAAATTTTTAAAGGATCTATTTGTCAATTTTATCATTTAAGTGTGGCATATAGTTTCTAAATTAATCCAATGCATATAGTTGTTTCTAAACAAATCCTTTCCAAGTTAAATTACAAGTTCTGATTCCAAATTTAATGTAATTCCAAGGATGCAAAAACAATATACTTCCTTCCTTCGCATTCTTCTTTCCAACAGAGATTTTAATTCACCAAAGCCATTCAAATCCAATATCCAGTACAATTTTGAGAAAAGAATGCAATCCTTTATTTTTTCAATAACTCTTTACAATTTTCTCTTTTACATTTGATTTCTAAAATACAATATACAATACATATAACAATTCTTCACATTCCTTTTCAAAACAGAGAATGGAATATAACTCCTTACATTTCACATTTCCATTTCAATCTTTCTTCATCAATACAAGTATTTTCTTATTGCAATTAATTATACAATTCATCCACATCAAAGTGGGAAGGGATACAATAAACTTGCTCACAAGAAGGGACTATCAAACTGTATTTTCCTCTTGCTCAAAACAACAACATGCTCCATTTCTTTTTTTTTCTCCAAATTTATCACAACAAAGAGGGGGAAAGGCAATGCTCTCCACCCAACCAAGACATCCAATGAAAGGAGAATCCTTCCTTCATCATTGGCCCCGAGCCCCAACCAAGATGTAATAAAAGGTGCAATTCAACCATGGCAACAACTGGCTTCCACACACAACATTCTTTCACATACACATTTTCCTTTTTAAAACACAAAGCAACACCAAAAGCAAAAAAGTTCACAACTGCATATAAAAACATTCAATCACAACTCAGGCTTGATCATGCAAGCCAAAGGAGCAAGGACTATGGGGGAAGCTACTTATGCCTCCCAATTGGGAATTGGGCATCCACCAAAAAATCATACCACCAATATAACATATCATAACCCATAAACCTTATATCTCCCAACCCCTCCTTATGCCCCCACAAATTTTCCCTTATGCCCCCCCACAAGTAAGAAATGCAAGCTATTTATTTTCCATGGTGGATCCCAAACCCAAAACTCCCTCCACAAAATTTTGATGCCCATGGCATTTCCCTTATGCCCCCACAAGAATTCCCCATAGCCTTCTCCTACACCATTCCTAAGGTAGTCTACCCAACCAGCCAACAAATAAAACAATGCATGCACCATACACACAACACAATAAGAAAATAACAACAATAAGGAAGAAATAAACTCCTACCTCTCCATGGAAGGATTTGCTCCACACAACAAGCTTTGAATGTCAAAAACACAATCCCAAAACAACAAAGTGCAAAGTATCAAATGCTCTCCAATTTCCTCCAAATCAAAAAGAGCTCTAATCATAAAAATGTGCCCAAGGATGCATGTAAAAACAAGTACAAAACATAAAGCTCCCAAGAATGCAAAGCTATCTCCTTCAAAACTAGAGTTCCCACAGAAAATTGCCCAAAGGAAGAATGCAAAAGGTTTAACCCAAAACAAGAAGAGATTTTGAATTAAATAAGAGGGAGAGAAGACGATGAAGATCTATGTAGGATGCCACATCACACATCCTCCAATTAAAACAAAAAGACAAAATTCCATTCTCCCAAGCACAAAAATGAAATGAAAAATTAACTTACACACTCCAAAAAGCACCCAAGGACAAACTAATTTAAAAAACAATTCCTTGCATTTAAAAGAGCTCCCATTAAAAATGGGATAAGTTTTCCTTGTCCCAAAAGTCTCAAAAACAGCCCCAAGGAAGAATGCAAAAAAAGGTTTAATTAAAACACAAATGACAAAAAACAAGAATCAAGAGAGATTTTGAATTAAATAGAAGAGGGAGAGAAGAGGATGATGTGGATCCATGTAGGATGCCACATCACACATCCTCCAATTCAAACACAAAAGACAAAATTCCATTCTCCCAAGCACAATAAATGAAATGACAAATTAACTTACACACTCCAAAAGAGCCCACACCACAAGGGACAACTATTTAATAAAATGTAAGAGAGTGCAATCCAAAACAAGCAACATGATGAATAAAATGCATTTAAAAGTCACAAATCACATCTCCATCCATAAGTATGGTTGGTATAATAAATTTAGAGGCATGGGACAAGTTTTACTTGTCCCACAAGTCTCCAAAAACAGCCCCAAGGTCAAATTCGAATTTCCATGGAGGTGGAGTATTTCATACTCCAAATCTGACTTACACAAGCTCTTACAAAATTAAATACAACAGCCATCAACTCTTATAATTACTTCCCATATCCCAATTTGATTTATTTAAAGTTTAACTATATGATTCCCACATTAATCCATCACAATTTTAATTAATTTAAAGGAAAGGAACACATTACTTAATAAAATACATACAACAATAATAAAAGGAAACACATTAATAAAATACACAAACCCATGGTCACATGTAAAGGTAATCCCCATGGGAATCCCTAACAAAATACAACACACACACAAAACAAGTTGCCATGGTGACCGTGTTGAATTTACCCAGAATTCCATTTTGGTTGGTCTCGATCCCCGATGTTTTGTTGTGATATTTTTAAACCTGCAAAACAAAATACCTCCTTCGGCCTCGTGGCCATATCAGAACGTCCAAAATGAATATATAATATAATCATGAAATCATCTATACATATGAATCACAATAGTCATCAAGGCAATCAACGAAATCATTTACAATTTATATCGACAACTATGTCATCATCAAATAATTTTTCCTTTTCTAGGTTTATTCATAATCTCCAAAATCACACGTCCGAATAACTTCCATTAAACATCCATGCCAATAGTATATCATCATCCACACATGAGTGTCTCTAATAATCACCATGCATTATATATAATCAGATTCAACAATAATCCAGGATCTGACATCTAACACCATACTAAATCAAACTATTAAAATATTATGTCATAGTCTACAGTATCATGATCAGTAATAAAAGGTGCCAAAGGAAAGTGGGCACTACATCCCCCTCCCCTTAGACTCGACTTCCTCCTGGAAGTCACAAGAACCGATGTGGGAGAAATGCAATAGAGAAAGGATCATGCCCTTTTTTTGGAATTGCTTTGCTTCAACGAGTGTGGGTCTACAGAACTCAAGTTTGGTCCAATATAATTCAGCAGAAGAAGGGAGATTACAAGGGATGAGTTCTAAACTTTCAGCATGCAAGGCTATGAACATAAGAATCTAAGGAGTAACTTTACGCTATCAACAAGATACCACACATAACAATATAACAAGAAGAGTTCTCAAAAGATCATCAAGAGTAACCACCAAGGAAGGGAATTACAGGGAAAATTTCCATAAACTTGAGATGACCACATAGTTTCCCACTGATACACATACCACACTAATAAAAGTTAAGGTTTCTACATGTTTAAGCCATGATTTCAAGGTTCATTGTCCATACAAGGCTAGAAAAATCAACTATGACCAATTTTGCATGAGAAACAAGTCTACACAAGGTCCCACAAATCGAGATCACACAAGATGAGGTTAATCAACAAGAACACCTAAATCAGCAAGCATTTACAATCAAGGAACTATTCAAGGAAAGCACTTCTATAACTCTGAGAGGGCACAATTAACTTTTCATGGTAATGCAAGCGAAGTCAAGACCACAAGGTTTTCCTATAGTCTGATTTTTTACACTTTGTTTTAAGAATCGAGCACACCAAACAACCAAATCTAAAGAATTCAACTATATATCAAAAGAAATATATATCTATATATATTTATATCTCCCCTAGCAACTAACATATCAATACAAGTTCCATACCTTATATCACAATGAGGATTATTTATCTTATTTCCTACTCAAGCTTGGAATAACCATAAAGAGAGCACAAGGAACACCAAGGACCATTCAAGGTTGCTAGGGAGAAGAGCAAGTAACAAGGGGTCCAATCAATCCAAAGGTGAATAACATCATCTTGCACTTTCCATCCTAATGGGAAGAAGGGCTTCAACAACAAGGTGACCCAAGAAAATATGAAGAAAAGAAGACTTCCCAAAGTTATTTTATATCCTTAACATATGTTGCCTTAAAATTACAATACTTAGGTCTCCAAGGACAAGATAACACGCAAGGAGGTTACTTCTCAAACAACAGATAAGTCTCAATCCAAAAGGAACCACAACTCACATCCATCGAGCTACGGGATGATAAGGGTGCGATGACCCAAAACTCCCACAAGAAGGCACATACATCCATGGACAAGAAGTAATAAGCAACCAGAACACATTACTATCCACCGGGTGTTTTCACAATTTTAGGTAGGTGACAGAACTACGAGTTCGACTATATATTGCATTCAAACACATAAATTTTACCCATTTTATAAATCAACTTATTAAGTCAAAAGTTATAGCTTTTCTTGATAAGAACATTCCTTTCATGCTCCCTTAGTTACAAATTTCTTTCCTTTATGACATCATCAGTTTACGTTATAAAGAGCACCACTAAGGTGGGCATGATGCCTCACCATTCTGTATAGGTAGAGAGCATTTAGTTTACTTGCAAGGAAGGTGGGTGGAAAAAGGTTTCCTTTCTATTCTTCTACATGGTTTTTATTTCTTCTATTAATCTACCAAAGGTATAACAAGGGTCACTTCCCTTTTCTATGCTCCAGTTTATTTGTTAAGTTCCAAGGTCAAACCTCCTTAATTATAGTTTTATGGTGTTTTGGTTGAGTCATCTTATCAATCAAATTTTGATGAGAAGGAAGGTTCAAACACATCACAACATTACTTTTATGGGAATGAGATACAAATCAACACACCACATTTTGATTCTAAAGGAACAAGAGACATTCAACATAGAAAACACACTATTAATTTTCTGTAAGGACTAGGAAACAATGAACCAACATGAATTGCACCAAGATTTCAAAAATTCACCAAATAATTTCAAGCATCATTAAGCATTCTTTGTGGGTCTCCACAAGTCTCACAAAGAAATTTTCAAGGAAAGCTCATTAAAGAGGTAAAATCTTACTTTTACAAATCTATTTGGGTTTAACAATCAATTCTCATGTCCTCACAAGATATCACCAGCCAAGCAACTAGATGAAAATGAAACTATACTCCAAGGAACCACATCCACACAAAAAGGCATCCAATGCAATGGGGCAACCAAATAATTTACCAAAACATGAACTAAACAACCAAGAGTTACAAGATTTTTTAAAAAAGAGGAAGTACCATATAAGCACCATCGAGATTAACTATTAAGATCTACCCAACTAACATCTCTAAGAGAAAGCTCCAAAAGACCCAAAGCATCCATAAATGTTTCCAAGTAACCCAAAGATTAATAGGTCATAGAATGTTATTCATAGTAAAGGAATTTTAAGGTGTGTGTAAACTTATTTATAAGTCAAGAGGGTAAAACAAGTACACTTAAATAAACACACTACCTGAAAGGCTTAAATCTATCCATAATTACCAAGATGCATACATTCCATGAGTCAAAACTTTCTATGATGTAACAAGAACCCAAGATACAATTTAACATGCCATCGATGAAAAGTCACTATCAAAACAAACATTGTTCCAGTAACATTTATAGTCAACCAAAGGCAATCCAATCCTAACAAAATCTAAAAGTCCATAATTAAACACTTCTACTCCAACGAGGGTTAAGCTCTTACCAGATTGAAATAGAATCACCACTACCACTATCAGACTGCCCTCTAGACCACACTACACAAAAACTTTCTTTCTAGCAAGGTCAAGCAACAAAAAGGGTCACTCTAAGATCTTAGACACACTTAAGGTTCCGTGCATCCATAACCAAGGAAAGACTTTATGCACCTAAAATGACCTTCAAGACACCCAGGGTGTACCCCCATATGACAATTGTCACCATACATGAAGCATAGAACCAACTCAACAACATGGAAGAAGGAAACCACGTAACGTTTAGCCAAGTAGCCAACAACATCATGAGCTCCGAGTCATCAATCAAATAAAGTCAGAGAAATATCGGAAATCAATAAAAGTGGCTAAGTAGCCACATTGCAACATTTGAAAATTCTTGCAAGAATTATAAATAAATAAAATATTCTTAGAGCTTCTCAATCCAATCATAAAATAAGATGTTGGTCCTTGATAAAATACACAAGATTACGAATGTAAAACACAAAAGTTAACACCACATTCACTCATGCCTTTCATGGCTACCAATAGGGGTACTCTGCCTCGAGGTTAGTTCCAAGAACACATACATAGGATTGGGTCCTAGATGACACCAGACTTAGTGTCCACCCTCTCAAATGGGTAACAACATGGGAAACTGACAACCAGACCCTCTTTCCTAACCACTCAAGGAAGGAAGCTCTAAACAACTTCTAATTAGCTCTTCCCCCAGATCACAACCACTACTGTCCAACCACAAGGGTCACATCTTACAACTCATCATTCCAACCACTCCAATAGGGAAGGGTCTCAACAAAGGGCTTAATACATCATACAATTACATCAAGTTTTAGGGCTTGTAAAACAACACATTTTCAAAAGGGAACCAAGTTTCCATTATACTAGAAGTTCACAATTTCCATTTAATCTGACATACTTGGTTACCCTGGGTTTAGACAAAATGTCACTAAGCAAGCACATCAACTCAAACAACTTATTATTATTTTATTATCATTTTAATTCTAGCAGTTCAAATGAACAGAGTAATGTAATATTTCTTCATACTTATTTCTTCTTCAATTTTCAACAAGTTTGTTTTCTTAGATTCAAAAGTGTGCTAGGTTTATAGTTCATGTCTCAAGTTTTCTAGTGTGCCCAATGGCCCAAGCTTTTGAACCACTACTCTGATACCAAGTGTAATGCAGGTTAAAACAACCCACTTGAGAACCATGAACCACCTAGGTTTAGTTAGAAAATTATGAAAATATTTTTTTAAGGGCTAGGAGTTGACAACCAAAGTCTCAAAGACAATTAAATTCAACTGATAACCTTTCCCATTATAATGATTACTGATTTCACATTATAGAGCAACAAGTGCAATAAGTCCACACCTAGCTCAAATCTCTCTAGGGATTACTTTGTTTACTGATTACATTGACATTTAGCTAAATATTCCTTGATTAAAAATTTTAGGGTTAAGGGACCCAAAACAATTAAATACCCTAGGTATTTAATTCCACAAGGTCAAGACTAGAGCAGGGTTTAATTGCAGTGAGAAAGGAATACATACTTAAAATCAATAGAGTAAGGTCTCACTTACCCACTCCTAGAACTTGATTTAGAGTGTCTACCACCAAGTTGCAAAGCAACAGTTTCCACTGATAGGTTCAGAGTAATTCAATTTCACTAGGACAAACTTCTCCCTTAAAAACAACTCTCAGAGGTCACAAGGTCCAAAACTTAGGGCTATAAGTTTCAGTTAGGTTCAGGGAGCAATTTTACTCCCATACCCACTCTCTAATAGGCTCAGAGTTTCAACTTGATTTTTCTCATACCTAACACTTCCAAAATTTCCCTAAACCATTTCCAATGGATAGGAAATTTTCTCACCTTTCCGGTGATATAAATAAGTCCTCCTAACTCCTTCGGGAACTCAAGATATGGTCGGTGGAGTTTTGGGATCAAATTTTCCCCAAGGGGACACGTGTCAAGAGGAGGGGAAATCTCCTTTGGCGGGTTGGCGGGTCGGGGGTTTTTTTGAAAATTTTCCCCATGTGGCGCAAAAGAAAAATTTCTCTGAACCCTCCGCCACCACCCCCAAGGTGCCACGTGGCACCCTCTGATTGGTTGCTGGGCGGCGGGGTGAAAATGGAAAATTTTTCAAAATTTTCAAAAAAATCAAAGGGAAAAAAGTTACCGCGCCTCCGCTGCTGCCCCGTGAGGACACGTGGCAACCTCTTATTGGTTGCGGGCTGGAGAGAAAAAGATGAAAATTTTCAAGCCAAAATTTTTGAAAATTTTCTAAGGGCAATTTTGATGGGAAATTTTTGGGTTGCGGGCCCGTCAGGAAAATTTTCCCAAATTTTCCCCAAGGCACAAAAACTTCAAAGTGCCATAACTTGAGCTAGAAAGCTTGGTTTTGGGAAAACGAGGACTTTTCAAAAATCTCTCGATGCCCTCTTTGCACAAGAAACACAAATTTTACTTTTTGATGAAGTTTAAGGGGTCAATTTTACAAAAAGGATCTGCAGGATTTTAATTAGCCAACTGACAAGTTTCCAACTTTCAATTTTGATTAAATTATATCTCCTCCTTCACTCAACATGTCAAACAGACATGGAGGATTGGTCTAGGGAGAGTTTAGAGTGTTTTAGGAAAGTCAATTTTGTACAATTGATTCCAATTTGGGATTTTGTCCAACAAATGACAGGAAATGGTTGAGAAGGAGATTAAGCTCGAATTTGCAATGGTTCAAGTTATTCTCTTAAATATTCTTGTCGATTTGAGTTCATTACTAGTATATCATGTTGGATTTTAAGGTTTCTAGGTAGATTGTTAAGTGTTGGTTCAAACTGTGCATTTTATTTAGAATTACCAGTTTTAAAAGTCACAATGCCAGTGATCAAATTTTTAAAGGATCTATTTGTCAATTTTATCATTTAAGTGTGGCATATAGTTTCTAAATTAATCCAATGCATATAGTTGTTTCTAAACAAATCCTTTCCAAGTTAAATTACAAGTTCTGATTCCAAATTTAATGTAATTCCAAGGATGCAAAAACAATATACTTCCTTCCTTTGCATTCTTCTTTCCAATAGAGATTTTAATTCACCAAAGCCATTCAAATCCAATATCTCAGTACAATTTTGAGAAAAGAATGCAATCCTTTATTGTTTTCCAATAACTCTTTACAATTTTCTCTTTTACATTTGATTTCTAAAATACAATATACAATACATATAACAATTCTTCACATTCCTTTTCAAAACAGAGAATGGAATATAACTCCTTACATTTCACATTTCCATTTCAATCTTTCTTCATCAATACAAGTATTTTCTTATTGCAATTAATTATACAATTCATCCACATCAAAGTGGGAAGGGATACAATAAACTTTCTCACAAGAAGGGACTGTCAAACTGTATTTTCCTCTTGCTCAAAACAGCAACATGCTCCATTTTTTTTTTCTCCAAATTTATCACAACAAAGAGGGGGAAAGGCAATGCTCTCCACCCAACCAAGACATCCAATGAAAGGAGAAGCCTTCCTTCATCATTGGCCCCCAAGCCCCAACCAAGATGCAATAAAAGGTGCAATTCAACCATGGCAACAACTAGCTTCCACACACAACATTCTTTCACATACACATTTTCCTTTTTAAAACACAAAGCAACACCAAAAGAAAACAACAGTTCACAACTGCATATAAAAACATTCAATCACAACTTAGGCTTGATCATGCAAGCCAAAGGAGCAAGGACTATGGGGGAAGCTACTTATGCCTCCCAATTGGGAATTGGGCATCCACCAAAAAATCATACACCAATATAACATATCATAACCCATAAACCTTATATCTCCCAACCCCTCCTTATGCCCCCACAATTTTCCCTTATGCCCCCACAAGTAAGAAATGCAAGCTATTTATTTTCCATGGTGGATCCCAAACCCAAAACTCCCTCCACAAAATTCTGATGCCCATGGCATTTCCCTTATGCCCCCCCACAAGAATTCCCCATAGCCTTCTCCTACACCATTCCTAAGGTAGTCTACCCAACCAACCAACAAATAAAACAATGCATGCACCATACACACAACACAATAAGAAAATAACAACAATAAGGAAGAAATAAACTCCTACCTCTCCATGGAAGGATTTTCTCCACACAACAAGCTTTGAATGTCAAAAACACAGTCCCAAAACAATAGTGCCAAAGTATCAAATGCTCTCCAATTTCCTCCAAATCAACAAGAGCTCTAATCACTAGAAAAATGTGCCCAAGGATGCATGCAAAACATAGTACAAAACAGAAAGCTCCCAAGCATGCAAAGCTATCTTCAAAACTTCCTTCAAAAACTAGAGCTCCCATAAAAAATGTGCCCCAAGGAAGAATGCAAAAAGGTTTAACAACCCAAAACAAGAAGAGAGTTTGAATTAAATAGAAGAGGGAGAGAAGAGGATGATGTGGATCCATGTAGGATGCCACATCACACATCCTCCAATTCAAACACAAAAGACAAAATTCCATTCTCCCAAGCACAATAAATGAAATGACAAATTAACTTACACACTCCAAAAGAGCCCACACCACAAGGGACAACTATTTAATAAAATGTAAGAGAGTGCAATCCAAAACAAGCAACATGATGAATAAAATGCATTTAAAAGTCACAAATCACATCTCCATCCATAAGTATGGTTGGTATAATAAATTTAGAGGCATGGGACAAGTTTTACTTGTCCCACAAGTCTCCAAAAACAGCCCCCAAGGTCAAATTCGAATTTCCATGGAGGTGGAGTATTTCATACTCCAAATCTGACTTACACAAGCTCTTACAAAATTAAATACAACAACCATCAACTCTTATAATTACTTCCCATATCCCAATTTGATTTATTTAAAGTTTAACTATATGATTCCCACATTAATCCATCACAATTTAAATTAATTTAAAGGAAAGGAACACATTACTTAATAAAATACATACAACAATAATAAAAGGAAACACATTAATAAAATACACAAACCCACGGTCACATGTAAAGGTAATCCCCCCATGGGAATCCCTAACAAAATACAACAACACACACAAAACAAGTTGCCATGGTGACCGTGTTGAATTCACCAGAATTCCATTTTGGTTGGTCTCCGATCCCCGATGTTTTGTTGTGATATTTTTAAACTTGCAAAACACAAATACCTCCTTCGGCCTCGTGGCCATATCAGAACGTCCAAAATGAATATATAATATAATCATGAAATCATCTATACATATGAATCACAGCAGTCATCAAGGAAATCAAGGAAATCATTTAAAATTTATATCGACAACTATGTCATTATTAAATATATATTTTTCATTTTTTAGGTTTATTCATAATCTCCAAAATCACACGTCCGAATAACTTCCATTAAACATCCATTCCAATAGTATATCATCATCCACACATGAGTGTCTCTAATAATCACCATGCATTATATATAATCATATTCAATAATAATCCAAGATCTGACATCTAACACCATACTAAATCAAACTATTAAAATATTTGTCATAGTCTACAATATCATGATCAAAAATTAATCAAAGAATATGAATAAAAGAGTAGAAAGAATTTGGATGAATGAAAGAATGACTTCAACTTGTAGTATCCTCTTCTACAACAAGAATAATCAATTTTGGATATTCCTCTTTTATCTCTCGCCTCTAAGGTTTTCTAGTCATTAAGCGTGACCTCGATTTCCCTGGAATATCTATTATCTCTTAATCACAACACCCTATGGTTTGCAAAAGTGTGTGTGCTTGAGCTCATTGGTTGATTGGATAACATGGGTACTATCTCCAAGTTGTGGGACTTGCTACTTGAGATAGACCTCCAGAGAAAGGTGGTTCTTGCTCCTAAACTACCTGCCATAATCTACTCTAATGTAGGTAAAACTATCTTTTCTAATATAACCTTCCAAGGGACTAGAGAGAGAGAGATTGCATAAAAAATACTACACTAAAGTGGTGATACACCAGAAAAGGAGAGTGTGAGAATAGTCTTCCAATGTGTGGAAATTAGAAGCAAAGTGCATACTAGAAGGGGTGATAACAATTCTCCACATTCTAGAAAATGCATTCACAACAATATTCCATACATGCACAATGAGAATGAATCCTTGTAGAGTATAAGGTAGACATAATATATTTGTAATAATCTTGAAAGGGAAAGAAGAATGCAAACAAACATAGCAAGGGAAGAAGTATCCACAAACTTGTATCTATTGCTTCATTGATATGCACAATCCAATATATTACAAAATAAGGGCCTGGATCACCATGCAAGGAGTCCACTATAAGGGCCTACAACACATTGGCTTCATAAAACAATTTTTACAGAGTTTTGCTACTCAAAACTATCTCCCTTTATAATGAGCCCAACACTCCAATTTATAGAAATTTGAGAAGAGAGAGAGAGAGGGAAAATGAAAATCCTAAAATCTATCCTTCAACCACTTGCAAAAGGTAGTAAATGGAGTGAAATGATGTTCTGTTGCTTGCAAAAGGCTCCCATATTGTCCCCTGACTTGCAGCAGTGAGAAATGTCAACCCATGCTTCATTAATGCATCCCAACTACCAAATAAAACACTGTTTTGAACATGGGCACATTTTCTACAAAATATCCATCGATTATTCATCAAATTATGGATTTATTGATTTTTGTGCATTAAGAATGGAAAAAAATTCCAATGGTACCAATTTTGTGTGTTTTTCGTTAAGAAATGCAAACATTATGACCTTCGAGTGTGGGAAGCTATTCGGGTCTGCCGCTGTGCATTTCGTCATTTAACGGGAATGAGCATTTAATTGACTAGAGATGAAGATGTTTCCTTTATTTTCATATATATACCCTCATCAAAATTAATAAATATAGTTTTTGTGGCATAGAGGATGTTGTGCTTGTTCCATAAAGTCAAATCTTTTGAAAATCAGATCTCGGGGTCAAAATGTATGGCCGTTTGAAGTTCGAGAGGGTCAGGCATTGAATTTTCCTTTGTATGTGGACATATCAGCTATTTTAGTTTTGGTTTCTGGATGTCCCTTATGTGACTTGGGTCAAAAAAATTTCAATTACCTGCACTTTGCTTTGTGATCGGCTCTTTTAGCATTTCGGAGCCCACCTGCACTGTGTCCCAGATGTCCCACGAACTGCGCGGGACAAAAATATCTGATTTCACCGATTTGAACTACATGCAGCCATTTTGGCAATGCGTGTCCCCGATGTCGTGTCTTCGATGTCTTGATGTCCTATGGACCATTTGGGAGATATTTTCTGATTTTTCCGGATAACAAAGGAATGCAGCCATCTCAAGTTTTTAGGTCTCAATGTGCGTGTTGCATGAACTTGTGCGGTCCAGACAAAAACTTCCACTTTTTCCGCACTACACTAAAAGAGGCCATTTTTTGGGATTTTTTCAACTTTTTCTAACTTCTTGGATTTTTTCTTTAGATAGGGAAGTTAGAGAAGAGCCAAAGGGACCCCAAGACCGATTTTTGGGCCTTGAACCAATTCTTCTTACTCAAACTTGAAGAAATTATGTAGGTTATCCAAATTTACCTTGAGGGGTGAATTTAGGATAATAATATCCACTATAATTGACTCTAATTCATCCCTTGCAATCTCTCCTTTCTCATTCTATAATACTACCACAATGCTGGACATGCCGGTCATTCTCCCTTCCAACAAGTCCATCCTTTGAGTGATGAGTTTACCAAGCTCATCCAGCCTTTCTGTGTGAGGTTCTTGAGTAGCTGTAAGGGCCTCACCCTTCTACTTAACTAGTGCTAACCATTTTTCATGGCCCAATGTCTCAAACTTCTTGGCCTTTAGGAACTCATTATCTTCTAAAATGGTCCTGATCCTTATAACAACCTATGGCGTTGTATAAATATTTAGTGTTTGATCCACCTTCTTGAGTTCTTCTGTAAGATCAAGGGAAATCCTTCATATAATGTTATCTTACACATCATGAAGCCTTTTCTTACTCTGCTTCTGTGCTAGATCATTTGGCTCAGGCATGTATAGAGGTTTATCTTCTAGCACTAAGTCTACCAATGTAATCACATAATGTATTGCCGCAGGAAACGTCTTGTGTAGTGCCCACTTCCCTTTGACACTTTTAGATACTGATTTTGATACTATTGATCATATTATGGACACTATCATGTTTTTTTAGTATGATGGTTAGATGTTAGATCATGGATTATTATTGATCTAGATTCAGTTATTATGCATGATGGTTACTAGAGACATTTTCTATATGTGGTTGATGATATACTGTTGTGACATGGATATATTATAGATGTTGATTTGGACTTATGATATTGGATATTTTGAGTAGATCTGGTATGGTAGATTTTGATGATGATATAGTTGATTTATTTAATTAAAAATGATAATGTTGAATTGTTGATTTTGTTGTGATATGTGTGTTTGCATGATTTTGAGATATTGTTTATATAATTTTGGATATTCGATATGGCCATGAGGCCAAAGGAGGTATTTGCATTTTGTAGGTTAAAAATCACAACAATGTCGGGGGACTGGAGACTAACCATATTAAAATTCCAGGTGAATTCAACAAGGTCACCATGGCAACTGTGTTGTGTGTTGTGTGTTGTGTTTTGCTAGGAATTCCCATGGGGGGGTTTCCATTATATGTGACCATGGGATATGTGTTTTATTTATGTGTTCCTTTTGAATTATTGTTGTATGTATTTTATTTGTAATGTGTTCCTTCTTTTAATTAATTTAAATGTGGTAGATTAATGTGAGAGATCATATAGTTAAATTTTATTTAAATTAAATTGGGATGTGGAATGTAATTAATAAGGTTGTTGTCTTTAGATATTAATGTGGTAGGAGTGTGTAAGTGATGTTGTAAGAAATTTGTAAGAGTCTTGTAAGGCAGATTTTGGAAGGTCTAGCACTCCATCTTTTATGAAATTCGAATTTGACCTTGGAGGCCAAATTTGGAGGCTTGTGGGACAAGTTAAACTTGTCCCACACCTCTTAAAATGATCCACCAACCATGCCTATGGTTTGGAGGTTAAATGTAGGAATTTATAATGCATTTTTAAGTGATAATATGTAAGTTTTAATTGCATTTCCTTACATGTTTGAAATTTGGTCCTTTTGGAGTATGGGAATTTTGGAGTGTGTAAGTCTTTTTTTGTCATTTTATTTATTGTGATTTGGTGAAGGATGTTGAATTTCCTCTTGGGGTTGAGGAAGAATGATGTGGCATCCCACATGGATCCACATCATCCTCTTCTCTTCCCTCACCTATAACAGTGAAACTCCTTGCTTGTTGATGGTTGTTGAAACTTTGTCCATTTCCTCTTGGGGGTGTATCTTTTGGTGTTGTTTCTTTTAGAGCTTGTTTGAGGAAGAAATTGGAGTCTTTTTTCTTACTTATACTTGTTGGTTTTGGACTGAACTTTGAGATTGTGGAAAGCTTGTGAGCTTGGAACAAACTCCATTTTGGAGAGGCAGGCATCTTGGGCTGTATTTTAAATGATTTCCTTCTCTTGCATGCATTTTTAATGGTGTTTGTGTTTGCATTCTTGGCTGGTCGGGTAGAATTCTTAGGGCAAGGTGTAGGAGAAGGCTATGGGGATTTCATATGGGGGGCATAAGGGATTGCCAATGGAATTGTTTTATTGTGGAGGGAGTTTTGGTTTAGGATCCACCTTGGAAAAGAAACTGCTTGCATTTCTTACTCTTGGGGGAGGGCATAAGGGATAAAATTGGGGGAATAAGGAGGGGTTGGGAGATATAAGGTTTATGGGGTTGATATGCTTATTGGCGGTATGCATTTTGGTGGAGCCCAATTCCAAATTGAGAGGTATAAGGAGTTGCCCATAGTTCTTGCTCTTGTTGGCTTGCTTGATCAAGCCTTTGTGTTGTATGAATTGTTTCAAATGCAGTTGGGAACTACTGTATTGTTTTGAACTATGCATTTTATTGATTGTATGCAATGTGAATGTTGCTTGTATGTGATAGAAGCCTTTGTTGCCATGTGTTTATATTCATGCTCTATTTCAATATGGTTGGGGCTCGGGGGCCAATGGGAAGGATGGCTTCTCCTTCCTCATTGGATGTCTTGGTTGGGTGGAGAATGTTGCCTTTCCCCCTTCCTTGTTGTGATCAAAGTTGCAAAGAAGAAGAAACAAACATGCTGCTATTTGGAGAAAGAATTTCACAGTTTGATAGTTATTTTCCTTTTAACAAATTCAATGTAACCTTTCCCACTTCGAGTGGATGATTGCAAAAATGTTGTAATGTGAAGCATTGCATTGTTAATGGAAGTTGTAGTTGCATTGATGAATGTAAAGAAGAGTTACACTTGTTTTATGTTATTGGAAAGAAATGTAAAGGATATTATAAGCATTGTAATTTGTGTTTTGTAATCAAATTGGAAGAGTGTTCATTGTAAAAGTGTCGGTGAATTATGAATAAAAGATCGAAGTAGTTTCAAATTGGATTGATATCATGTAATTGTTTTGCTGTCCAAGAATGATATCTCTATTTTGAAAAGGAATAAGAAACAATGTTGTTATTGTATGTATTGTATTTGAAATCAAATAGAAAGGAAAGTTGTAAAATTGTATTGAAGATCAATGAAGGATTGCATTCCTTTCTCAAAAGTGTTTTACCTTGTTCATATGCTATCTTCTCCATTGGAAATCTAAGTTTTACTTGATGAGAAACCTCTGTTTGGAATGTTGAAAGAAGAATGCATATGTGATGAAAGTCAATGTTATTTTCCTTGCAAAATGTATATTAAAACTGAAATTAGAAATGTAGTTTCATTTAGAATTGGATGGATGATTTAATAAGCAATGTTTTTGACTAAGTTAGGAATCATATGCACATTTAAATGAAAAATGGAGATTCCAATTTAAAGAAATAGTTCACGTAATATTCTCATCCCGACAATTAAAATTTTAATAAAAATGAAGCAGTTCATACTTGCACTAAACAATAAGTTATGAAACATTGAAAATTAGACTTAGCACTACCTAAGGAACTCAAATTCACTATAACGAGTCAAGAATGAATCTCCAAAACTTAATGAATTTCAATTGAGCTTACATGATCATTTTTCGTCTATTGCCGTAAAAATGCAACCTTGAATAGATTTAATAAATAAACTTCCCTAAAACACTCTAAACCCTTCCTAGACTGATCCTCCATGTTTTTTTGACATGTTGAGCGAAGGAGGAGTTTTAATTTTATCAAAATTATAAGTTGGAAATCGCTAGTTTGCCAAATAAAGGCATGCTAGACTATTTTTACAAAATTGACCCTTAAAAATTCATCTAAAAGAAAATTTTATGTTCCTTGCACAAAGAGGGCTCGAGAGCTTTCTAAAAGTCTTGTTTGCCCAAAAATGAGCTTTCTAGCTCAGGTTCGACACTTTGAAGTTTTGTGCCTTCGGGAAAATTTGGGAAAATTTTCCATGGCGGGTCCGCAACTAAAAAATTTCCCATTGAAATTTTCCTTAGAAAATTTTCAAAATTTTGGGCTTGGGAAAATTTTCACTTTTCCCTCCACCTACCTACAGCCAATTAGAGGCTACCACATGTCCTCCAGGGGCTAAGGCGGAGGTGCGGATAAATTTTACACCTTAGACTTTTTGAAATTTTGTACTTTTCCCTCTGCCGGTCCACAGACAATCGAGGGCGCCACGTGTCCCTTTGTGGCTATGGTGGAGGCACGGGTTCTTTTAAACCCCTTAGCTTTTAATTTTTTTTTGGAAAAAATGTTCATTTTAGCCCGACCAGTCCACACCTAATGAGAACGTGCCACGTGGCACCTTGGGGGTGGCAGCGGGAGGGTGGACCCTTTGTCTTTTTTTTGGTTTTGGCCTTTGGAAAAAATAATTTACTTTTCCCTCACGGCCCCATGCTCCCACTTGAATTTGAGAAATTGCTTGAGAGACGCATGGGCCCGTGCACCCATCTATATTTTTTTCTCCCTTTGGGCAAAGTTGGCCAGTTCACCCTGCCCACCTCGTCTTTCTCCCTCTTCCTTCTCCCGTGACGAATGGTGAAGTGCCATGTGTCCCTGGTGGCACAGCGGAGGCGTGGGCGCAAACTAAACTTTTCTCCCGCACTAGGAAAATTCTCCCAAATCCTCCTGCGACCTGCTGACCCGCCCCTTGGGGAAAATTTTCTCCCAAGGCCCACCAACCAACCGGGGGGTGACACGTGTCCCCCTTGGGGAAAATTTGATCCCCAAACTCCATCCGCTTATATCTTGAGTTCTACAAGGAGTTAGGAGAACTTATTTATATCACTGGAAAGGTGGGAAAATTTCCTATCCATTGGAAATGGTTTAGGGAAAATTTGAAAGCATTGAATATGAGAAAAATCTAGTTGAAATTCTGAGCCCATTAGAGAGCAGGCATGGGGGTAAGATTACTCTCTGAACCTAACTAAAATATGTAACCCTAAAAATTTGAACCTTGTAAACATGTTATAAGTTAATAAATGAAACTGGTGCTTTGGTAAATAGTTTTTGTTCCAAAACTTATTAGTCAAAATTGATGGCTTGCAACTTAGTTGTAGACACTTCAACTAAAAAAAAATTATCCCATAATTTCTAGCCAATCCTAGGTTGTTTCTTTGTTCTCAAGTGGTTGTTGAAATGGGCACTACAGTTTGGTATCAGAGTAGTGGTTCAAAAGCTTAGACCATTTGGAACTCTAGAAAACTTGAGACTTGAAAACTTAAACCGAGTACACTTGTGAGTCTAGAAAACAACTTAGCAAGAATTTGTATGTTTTTAGTAAACATAGAAGTTGTATAACTTAGAAAATGAATTGAATCTCGCTTTGGTATGTGCAAGAGGATCATAGGAAGTGAGATGAACCTTCATAGAGATTTAGATCCACCACCACCACCACCACTTTGGATCAGGGTGTAGTAAGCATTCTACCTCAGATTTTACAGACCCTTTAGGATGTTAATGCCACTCTACGCGGAGGATTAGGTGTAGAGGCGGACAACTAGTCATGATAGAGCTCCTTCCATTGAGGGTCAGGTATCTCCTCAACTCAGTGAGGAGAATAGAGGAGAGAACTACCATGCAGAGTTTGTCAAAGAAGATTCACCACCTAGGAGGTAGGGTGATAGAGTTCCGAAGTATAGAGAGAGGTCTCAGAGCCCTAGGCTTAGGGATGAGTGTGCAGAGATACCTAGAGGCCAATAGACCACATCAAAGCAAATCACATCAGGGAGATATTAAAGCTTAGGCCCTCACATTACTCAGGTGATACAGGTGGA
The DNA here is from genome assembly GCA_018340775.1 of Taxus wallichiana var. yunnanensis. Taxonomy (NCBI): domain Eukaryota; kingdom Viridiplantae; phylum Streptophyta; class Pinopsida; order Cupressales; family Taxaceae; genus Taxus; species Taxus wallichiana. The sequence goes on from CM031235.1 coordinate 51,350,253, forward strand.
TTTTAGGTAGAGGCTTGACTAGTGAGCTTGAGCAGTTGCTTCAAGCTTTGTCCTTGTTCTAGCAACATGAAATCTCGTGTTGTGATCCATCTACTGAGGGATGGAGTAGGATTATGGTGGAGGACAGAGGAGTAGAAGCTCCATGTAGATTTAGAGACAGTGACTTAGGAGCTATTTGAGGAGAGATTCAAGAGTAGGTACTTATCATGGAGGTTCATCTAGAAGAGGATTGACTAGTTCCATGACCTTTGTCAGGCTACCCTTTTAGTAGCAGAGTATGAGAGTAGATTTTAGATCTACTTCAGTATGTAGAGTATATGCGGGATGAGCAGTGCGGTTTCAAATATTCATCCGGGGCCTGAATTTGGACATTTTGATGTAGTGTGGATTCACTATCCACATACTTTAGTAGAGGTGTCGAGAAGGCTTATATTGCAGAGGAGACTTAGGGTAAAACCCAACAGGCTAGAGACCGAGTCAGGAGCTGCATTCAGCAGATGCAGGATGGTAGATCAAGAGGTTCAATACCTCTTCCTCATGGTGGTCAGAATTCAACACTTTGTCATCCTTTAGGCCATAGCAGCAGCAACAACAATAGTCTCGCCCACCGTATAGACCTCCATAGAGAGCTGATGCACAGAGAGGTCAGAGCATGGGGCCTCCTCCTAGGGGTCCCATCAGGACACAGGGTGGACCTAGAGCTTAGTCAGTGGAGCTTGCTAGTAGAGGCCATAGAAAACCACATCCGGATCATCAAGATCCACACCATAAGCTTCTAGGGAACATTTTGGAGGTGTTTCTCCTTGGAGAGGATCAAGTGGTTGCTTTGGATGTGGAGTAGCTGGAAATTTTTGGAGAAATTGTCCTCGAGAACCCTAACATGGGTAAAGCACCGGTTTCGAGCCGATAGTTGGTGACATAGGACATAACCACAAGATTTATGGAGTGGTTGAGAACAACTAGGTAGAGCACCGAGCACATTCATTGAGACCACATGTAGTATTGGTTTGATTTTGGTTCTTCGATTCTTTCATTACACCATCTTTAGTAGAGTGATGTAGGTGGTGGCGATTAGGCAAGGTCTCGGTTGGGATGTTGAGATGGCTCAGGAGCCAAGATCTCTATGGACTCCTTAGTTAAGGAGTGTGTTGTGGATTTGGGACCTTTCACCACAACATCAGATCTCTGTATTCTTCCTTTGGGCTCATATGGAGTTATCTTAGGTATGGATTGGCTATTTACACATAGGGCCATAATGGATTGTTATCATAAGACTATAACTTGTGTAGATGATTTGGGAGTTGAGTCGGTAATCTCGGGGTTAGGAGACCCATTTCTATTTGTACCATTTCCGCTATTTAGCTTAAGTGGTGCGTGCAACTGGGGGTTGTCGGATGTATGTTATTACGAGTTAGTGATAGGTGGAGGATGGGTCTAGTGGACCATCGCTAGATGATCATCCCATCTTGAGAGATTTTATGATATTTTTCTAGGAGAGCTAAGGGGTTACGACCCCACGTGAGATTGATTTTCATATAGATCTAGTTCTGAAGCGAGAGCCTATCTCATGGGCACCTTATCGGATGACCACTCGGAGCTCTATGAGCTCAAGTCGTAGCTTGAGGGCCTTTTAGAAAAGGGCCTTATCCATCCTAGTGTATCCCCTAGTTGGGGTGCACTTTGGTGATTTTCATGAAGAAGGATGGATCATTGTAGTTGTGTATTGATTACCACTAGTTGAACAAAGTGACGATCGAGAATTGTTATCCTCTTCCTCGCATTGATGACTTGTTTGATTAGATGAAGGGAGCCATGATGTTCTCTAAGATTGATCTCAAGTCGCTACCATTAGTTGAGGATTTCAGAGGTGGACATTCATAAGACTACCTTTCGTATGAGATATGGGCACTATGAGTTCACAGTGGTGCCTTTTGGTTTGACGAATGCCCCTGTAGTGTTTATGAGTTTGATGAATGGGGTATTCAGAACCTTTTAGATCACTTCATGCTCATCTTCCTAGATGACATTTTGATATACTCACATACACATGAGGAGCACGAGGGGCACCTTTGATAGGTTCTTCAATGTCTTCGCGAGCAGCAACTTTACGGGAACTTGGAGAAGTGTGCTTTCTTCTAGAAAAAGGTGCAAGTACTTGGGTCATATTATTTCTGGGGAAGGTATCACAGTCGATCCTTCCAAGATTAGAGCCATTATGGATTGGCCAACACCCACTATAGTGACCGAGGTGTGCAACTTCATGGGTTTAGCAGGTTACTACTAGAGATTTGTTCAGGACTTCTCTTGGATTACGCACCCTATCACTTCCCTTTAGAGGAAAGGGAAGAAGTTTGTTTTGTCAGATAGATGTGAGCAGGCCTTCAGGACACTGAAGGAGTGCCTCACTACAACACCCATTCTTGTAGTGTCGGATCCACAGTGGTGAGTTCTTTGTTTGCACAGATGCTTCTTTAGCAGGCTTGGAGGTGTGCTTGATGTAGGAGGCCGAGTTGTAGCTTTTGAGTCTTGTAAACTCAAGGATCACGAGCTTAATTATCCTACCCATGATCTTGAGCTTGTGATATTTGTGCATGCTTTGGTTATATGGAGGTATTTTCTTCTTGGACAGAGATTCACACTCAAGATAAATCATTTGAGTCTTAACCACCTCTTCATGCAGCCCAATCTAAATGCTCATCGGTGTTGGATGGAGTTGCTTTGTGAGTATGACATGGAGATAGATCATGTGAAAGGGAAGGATAATGTGGTAATAGATACTCTCGGTGAGAGAGAGACATGTGTCTGTGATCACCTCAGTGAGCACAGATTTCTGGATTAGGATTCTTTAGTAGCTTCCTCTTGATAGCTTCTACATGGTAGTAGGAGAAAAGATCAAGTCACAGAGACCCCTTGAGGGAAGTTTGATGGATTTTTCTTAGAGGAAGATGGTCTTATCAAAAAGTGCGAGAGGTAGGATATATGTTCCTAGAGATGGAGGCTTGAGGCAGGACATCTTGGTAGAGGCACATCGTGCACCCTATTCAGCCCATCCCGGGGTGAAGAAGATGCACGCTACCTTGAGATAGTTGTACCACTAGAGAGGAATTCATCGAGACGTGGCTCAATTTGTGTCACAATGTTTAGAGTTCCAAAGGTTTAAGGCTGACCATTAGCATCAACATGGTCTTCTTTATCCTCATGCCATACCGGAATGGAAGTGGGACACCATTTCCATGGATTTCATTATTGGGCTACCTATGTCGAGATATCACCATGACGCTATTATGGTCACAGTTGATAAATTGAAAAAAGTGGCTCACTTTTCTCTAGTAAAGACCACTTATATAGCTAGAGTAGTGGCATAAGTTTATTTGGATGAGATTGTCAAGTTACACGAGATTCTGTAGAAGATCATTTATGACTGCGATCCTTTATATACTTCACATTTCTGGACTACCATGCAGTATTTCCTCGGGATGAGGATTAACTTCAGCACAACATATCACCTTGAGACAGATGGACAGACCGAGTGAGTAAATCAGATTTTAGAGGATATGCTCAGGATGTATGTGATGGATTAGCGGTCTAAGTGGGAGGAGTACCGTATTTAGTGGAGTTTTCCTACAATAAGAGTTTTAGAGTTCTATAGGTATGGCTCCTTTTAGGAATTATATGGTAGAGAGTGTGCAAGACACCCTTAGATGGGACATGTTAGAGGAATGAGTATCTCTAGGACCAACTCTTTTGCGGGACATGGAGCAAAGAGGTAGTGTTGATCAAGTAGAGATTGCAGGATGCACAAGACATGTAGAAGAAGTATGCAAATTAGCATAGGATTGATCGTAGCTTTGATGTAGGCATGAAGGTGTTCCTTCATGTTAGACCACATAAGATCCCTATCCATTACGGAAAAGGTTCTAAGTTAGCTCCTAGATTCGTTGGTCCTTCGAGATATTGGAGCGTATCGGTCCTTTGGCTTCTTGTCTAGCATTGCCACCCAACTTGTCTCACGTACATGATGTGTTTCATGTTTCTGTCATTAGGAGGTACATTGTAGATCTTTCTCATAAGTTGGACTAGAAATCATTGTAGGTGTAGGATCGGGGCAGGTGACGGTAGAGACCATCCGTATCATAGATCGCAGGACCACTGGGCCTTTGAGGTAGAGATTGATCAGTACGGGTGTAGTGGGACATATATAATGCGAGTGCAGCCACTTGAGAGGATGCCATAGTATTACGAGTGTAGTTTCCACATTTGTTCCAGGTGACTTCTAGGAGGAAGTCAAGTCTAAGGGGAGGGGATGTAGTCTTTGACTTCCCTTTGACACTTTTAAATACTGATTTTGATACTATTGATCATATTATGGACACTATCATGTTTTGTTTAGTATGATGGTTAGATGTTAGATCATGGATTATTATTGATCTGGATTCGGTTATTATGCATGATGGTTACTAGAGACATTTTCTATATGTGGTTGATGATATATTGTTGTGACATGGATATATTATAGATGTTGATTTGGACTTATGATATTGGATATTTTGAGTAGATCTGGTATGATAGAATTTAATGATGATATAGTTGATTTATTTAATTAAAAATGATAATGTTGAATTATTGATATTGTTGTGATCTATGTCTTTGGATGATTTTGAGATATTGTTTATATCATTTTGGATGTTCTGATATGGCCATGAGGCCGAAGGAGGTATTTGCATTTTGTAGGTTAAAAATCACAACAATGTTGGGGGACTGGAGACTAACCATATTAAAATTCTAGGTGAATTCAACAAGGTCACCATGGCAAACTGTGTTGTGTGTTGTGTGTTGTGTTTTGCTAGGAATTCCCATGGGGGATTTCCATTATATGTGACCATGGGATAAGTGTTTTATTTATGTGTTCCTTTTTGAATTATTGTTGTATGTATTTTATTTGTAATGTGTTCCTTCTTTTAATTAATTTAAATGTGGTAGATTAATGTGAGAGATCATATAGTTAAACTTTATTTAAATTTAATTGGGATATGGAATGTAATTAATAAGGTTGTTGTATTTACATATTAATGTGATAGGAGTGTGTAAGTGACGTTGTAAGAAAAATTTAAGAGTCTTGTAAGGTAGATTTTGGAAGGTGTAGCACTCCATATTTTATGAAATTCGAATTTGACCTTGAAGGCCAAATTTGGAGGCTTGTGGGACAAGTTAAACTTATCCCACACCTCTTAAAATGATCCACCAACCATGCCTATGGTTTGGAGGTTAAATGTAGGCATTTATAATGCATTTTGAAGTGACAATATGTAAGTTTTAATTGCACTTCCCTTACATGTTTTAAATTTGGTCCTTTTTGGAGTACGAGCATTTTGGAGTGTGTAGGTCTTTTTTTGTCATTTTATTTATTGTGATTTGGTGAAGGATGTTGACTTTCCTCTTGGGGTTGAGGAAGAATGATGTGGCATCCCACATGGATCCACATCATCCTCTTCTCTTCCCTCTCCTATAAAAGTGAAACTCCTTGCTTGTTGATGGTTGTTGAAACTTTGTCCATTTCCTCTTGGGGGCACATCTTTTGGTGCTGTTTCTTTTGGAGCTTGTTTGAGGAAGAGCTTGGAGTATTTTTCTTGATAATACTTGCTGGTTTTGGACTACACTTTGAGATTGTGGAAATCTTGTGAGCTTGGAATAAACTCCATTATGGAGAGGTAGGCATATTGGGCTATATTTTAAATGATTTCCTTCTCTTGCATGCATTTTTGAATGGTGTTTGTGTTTGCATTCTTGGATGGTTAGGTAGAATGCTTAGGGCAAGGTGTATGAGAAGGCTATGGGGATTTCATATGGGTGGGCATAAGGGATAAAATTGGGGGCAGGGGGAGGGGCATAAGGAGGGGTTAGGAGATATATGGTTTATGGGGTTGATATGTTTATTGGTGGTATGCATTTTGGTGGATGCCCAATTCCAAATTGGGAGGCATAAGGATTTCCCCATAGTTCTTGCTCTTGTTGGCTTTCTTGATTAAGCCTATGTGTTGTATGAATTATTTCAAATGTAGTTGGGAACTGTTGTATTGTTTTGAATCGTGAATTTTATTGATTTTATGCAATGTGAATGTTACTTATATGTGATAGAAGCCTTTGTTTCCATGTGTTGATATTCATGCTCCATTTCAATATGGTTGGGGCTTGGGGCCAATGGGGAAGGATGGACTCTCCTTCCTCATTGGATGTTTTGGTTAGGTGAAGAGTGTTTCCTTTCCCCTTCCTTGTTGTGATCAAAGTTGCAGAGAAGAAGAAACAAGCATGCTGCTATTGGAGGAAGAATTTCACGGTTTTGACAGTCATTTCCCTTTTAGCAAATTCAATATAACCTTTCCCACTTCGAGTGGATGAATGCAAAAATGTTGTAATGTGAAGCATTGCATTGTTAATGGAATTTGTAGTTGCATTGAGGAATGTAAAGAAGAGTTACTCGTGTTTTATGTTTTTGGAAAGAAATGTAAAGGATATTATAAGCATTGTAATTTGTTTTTTGTAGTCAAATTGGAAGAGTGTTCAGTTGTAAAAGTGTCATTGAATTATGAATAAAATATTGAAGTAGTTTCAAAATTGGATTGTATCATTGGAATTGTTTTGTTGTCCAAGAATGAAATCTCTATTTTGAAAAGGAATAAGAAATAGTGTTGTTATTGTATGTATTGTATTTGAAATCAAATAGAAAGGAAAGTTGTAAAATTGTATTGAAGATCAATGAAGGATTGCATTCCTTTCTCAAAAGTGTTTTACCTTGTTCATATGTTATCTTCTCCATTGGAAATCTAAGTTTTACTTGCAATGAGAAACCTCTGTTTGGAATGTTGAAAGAAGAATGCATATGGGATGAAATTCAATGTTATTTTCCTTGCAAAATGTATATTAAAACTAAAATTAGAAATGTAGTTTCATTTAGAATTAGATGGATGATTTAATAAGAAATGTTTTTGACTAAGTTAGGAATCATATGCACATTTAAATGACAAAATGGAGATTCCAATTTAAAGAAATAGTTCATTGTAATATACTCATCTTGACAATTCACATTTTAATAAAAATGAATAGTTCATACTTGCACTAAACAATAAGTTATCAAACATTGAAAATTAGACTTAGCACTACCTAAGGAACTCAAATTCACTATAACAGTCAAGAATGAATCTCCAAAACTTAATGAATTTCAATTCGGAGCTTGCACTGTCATTTTTCCGTCTTTTGCCAGAAAAATGCAACCTTGAACAGATTGGATAACTAAACTTCCTAAAACACTATAAACCATGCCTAGACTGATCCTCCATGTTTTTTTGACATGTTGAGTGAAGGAGGAGTTTTAATTTTATCAAAATTATAAGTTGGAAATTACCAGTTTGCCAAATAAAGGCTTGTAGATCATTTTTACAAAATTGACCCTTAAAAATTCATCTAAAAGTAAATTTGATGTTCCCTATGCAAAGAGGGATTTAAGATCTTTCTGAAAAGTCCTTGTTTTCCCAAAACTAAGCTTTCTAGCTCAAGTTATGACACTTTGAAGTTTTTGTGCCTTGGCGGGAAAATTTGGGAAAATTTTCCTTGGTAGAGCCCGCAACCCAAAAATTTCCCATCAAAATTTCCCTTAGAAAATTTTCAAAATTTTGGGCTTGGGAAAATTTTCAATTTTCCCTCCGTTGGCCCACAACCAATTAGAGGCTGCCATGTGTCCTCCAGGGGTTGAGGCGGAGGCACGGATAAATTTTACCCCTTAGACTTTTTGAAAATTTTTGGAAATTTTTACTTTTCCCTCTACCGGCTCTGCAACCAATCGAGTGTGCCATGTATCCCCTTGTGGCTATTGCAGAGGTGCGCGTTCTTTTAAACCCCTTAGCTTTTAAACTTTTTTTGGGAAAAATTTTCATTTTAGCCCCGCCAGCCCGCATCCAATGAGAATGTGCCACATGGCACCTTGGGGGTGGCAGCAGGAGGGCAGACCCTTTGTCTTTTTTTGGTTTTGGCCTTTGGAAAAAAATAATAATTTTCCCAGTGGCCCCATGCTCCCACCCAACTTGGAGAAATTGCTTGGTGGATGTGCAGAGCCTACGCACCCATCTATCTTTTTTCTTCCTTTGGGAAAAGTTGGCGATTCGCCCCACCGCCATTCCTTTTCTCCATCTTCCTTCTCCCGTGACAAATGGTGAAGTGCCATGTGTCCTTGGCAAAGACAACAGAGGCACGGGCGCAAATTGAACTTTTCCCTGCACTAGGAAAATTCTCCCAAATCCTCCCATGACCCGCCAACCCACCCCTTGGGGAAAATTGTCTCCCCAAGGTGCGCCAACCAATCGAGGGGTGACACGTGTGCCCCTTGGGGAAAATTTGATCCCCAAACTCCGCTTGCTTATATGTTGAGTTCTACAAGGAGTTAGGAGGACTTCTTTATATCATCGGAAATGTGAGAAAATTTCCTATCCATTGGGAATGGTTTAGAGAAATTTTGAAAGCATTGAATATGAGAAAAATCCAGTTGAAGTTCTGAGCCTGTTAGAGAGTAGGCATGGGGTAAGATTACTCCTTGAACCTAACTAAAATATATAACCCTAAAAATTTGAACCTTGTAAATGTGTTATAAGTTAATAAAGGAAACTAGTGCTTGGGTAAATAGTTTTTGTTCTAAAACCTATTAGTGAAAACTGATGTCTTACAACTTAGTTGAAGACACTTCAACTCAAAAAAAAAATATCCCATAATTTTCTAGCTAACCCTAGGTTGTTTCTTTGGTCTCAAGTGGTTGTTGAAATGGGCACTACATCTTGGGTACCTTTGGCTCTAAGTGTGGCCTAGCCTTCATGAAATTATCACCAATCTCCTCTGCCATGTTGATAAACATTGCGTTCTTCTTTTGTGCCAAGTATTTTTCCTTTCTTAGACACATTATCTCCTCATCCTTAGTCTTAATCTCCTCCCTCAGGGCCCTAATTGTCAAAGCTTTATCCATATTCTCGTCGTCGTACGACCTCGCCGAGACCTTCACTTAAGCATTTCTCACTGTTCATTAGACATAATAGAAGGCTTTACTATTATGTGTCTGGCCTGAGGTATATTTTTCAACCTCCTTGACATGCACGACTCTTCACATACATCAAAGTATGGTTCATCCATGTGCATGTGCATTGACCATGAAAATTGCTTCCTTATGCACACTGTCACCATATCTTCATCCATTAACTCCTAGCCATATAACTCCTTTTGTGCCATTGTTCTTTAGAAATGGGTGCAAAAATTTTACCTATGTCCTCGATGTAGCCCATGGCTGGCGGAATATACTCCCCACTTGTTCTTCTTGATCTAGGTTGCTTAGGAACCTGGGCTTCCGATTGGGAACTTGTGCTGCTATGTCTTAAGAAGTCTCTATTGTTGTCTCTTCTATCCCTTTTTCTTCCTCTTCTCCATCCTTCATTTCCATGTCTTTTGTTCCTCTACATTCTTTGGAGGAGTAGGATAATTGGGCGCACTTTCCTTTGACTGTTCCACTTGCTCATTTAACTTTAATTTCCTTATCCATTTCTTAGTTGTCTCCTTCTGTGGAGAGAGTCAAGGTGATCTGCACACTATTTGCGAGTAGAACCTTGGGTCCTTATCCTCCTGAATACTCTCTTGAATTGGTGCTCTCCTGGACCGCATCCAAGTCCTCTTCATCTTCCTCTTGTGTCTAAGGTGGAGTAGTTATGCACTCAAATTCATCCTTATTTGGAGGTTTTCTTCTACCTCTGTGTTCCAAACCACCACTATCCCCATGCTCTTGCTCTTCATCATTGACTTGAATTGTTTCTATGGGCTTGGGAATTAGAAAATTTTCCATTGTATGCTTACCCTTTGGTGGCCCTAGGAGCGTGAACTCATTCTCCACATACTTAGCATTCTCTAGCTTGGGTTTGAGTTGTAGGTACATGAGTGCTGCTCCAATGTCCCCAACTACCAAGCTCATAGGTTTCATGCTTATAATATCTGAAATAAGTCTTTCAATGTATGCATTGTGCCATGGATATATATACTTCTTCCTCAGAATGTGGTAGTCATAATCTACCTTATCTGCATTGAAGGTTAAACGGAGTACATATGAGAACTGATGAATTGATGTTGGGAAATACCTTTCTATGAAGGCATATGGCAGTTTGCACCATGGGATCCAAGCCCCATCCTTCATCGTAAATCATGTGATGCAAAAATGTTGGTATACTGCAAACTGAACTACCTTACCCACCACCGAAGGAAAATCCTTGGTTATATGCCACTCTTCCTCAAACACCACAAAGATTCTATCGTACCAAATATCCACCCTATGCTTGAATAGTCCACTCATTGATCCATCACACAAGTACTACCTAAAACTATCCGCAAGTGACTTGTGTTCCGTGGGGTACTCCCAAATATTCTCCTTTGGCCCATCAGAACCCCAAGTGCCATTTGTCATCGTAATAATAAGCTCCTTCTTATTATCTATGTGATATGCATATCATTTTAAGGACATTTGGCCCATCACAGCTGACCACCTTCCTTTCATTATCACGATGTTCGGTGGTTGTAGTCATTGATCATTCCTTGTCTCCAAGATTATACATAAATCGCTAGATATAGGAATCCCATTCTTGTCCCACAATCATGCCCTTTGGATACTTTCCAAAATATGGCAAATCATTGCATTTATCAAAAATTACTCTCGAAGCAATCTCTTCTTCCACTTCAACCTTCTTCTTCCCTTTATCTCCTGCTAGATATAGGAAGGTGCTTGTTTCTTTGGCAATCTCTTCTTCCACTTCAACCTTCTTCTTCCCATTGCCATTTGAAAAATCTCTCTTTTCTTCCCTCTGTAGTCGAGAAAGTTGAAACCCTAGCTTAAATCTTCATGCCCTAGTGGAAATCATGTGCCCTAGCTTGTTTGTAATGCATCTACTTCACTCAAACCCTTCTCCTATGGGAACACAAGCTTCTCCAATGCACAACCCTTCTCCTCACATCTAGTTTCACACTCTACGCACCTCAACACAATTGCTCGGCTTGTTCGCACTTAACCCTTTTCAAATTCTCTCAATTGCAATGGTAAAAATGAACTCACATCCCATCCTTATATATAATTTCAAAAAGTTAGTGCATTTATTTCTCCTCCACCTACCAACAATCCTCTCATTAATTGACCATTTTCATTATTTCCGCACGGTACATCTTCGTGCCCAAGCTATAACCTTCTAGTGTACCCTCCTACCTTTTGGTTGCAAAATTCTCTTCAGCGTGTTTCCATGTGCCTGAGTACCTCATCACTATTCCTTCCATTGGTAGTCTTCTTGGCCCCTTCGTACCTCACGTTATACTTGTTTCTTCACTCTTCTCTATCTATGGTCCTTGTGTCAGACAAAATATCTTTTTTTTTTTTCAATTTTCCAATGTTGAATAGCACCCGTACATAGTTTATTTCATGTGGAATTATTTTCGTCTGTACTTTTATTTCAATAACCTACCCCACACTAAGGGTATGTGCAGTCCTCTGCGCATAAAAATTCTTCAAATAGTAATTAGCTTCTAGTGCGTAAATGTGCTTATTACACAAACACACCAACTAAATTGACAAAGCATAACAACAAAGAAGGAAACACATTAAGGGAATGCAAAATTGAAAACCTAATCTAAATGGAAACATTACCTTATTACAAACACCAAGAAGACTTATTTATAGTAGGGCTTCAGCCTACTCCCGTTGAAGTAATCGGGTAATCATATTCCATCAAGGGCCTCTAACTGACAAGCACCTGATTCGAGTATGTGAGTGATAACATATGGCCCCAACCAATGTACCTTGAGTTTACTTGGATGGCAAAAACTTAGAATCATAAAGGAGCACCATCTATCCTATCTCCAACTTTTTATCCCTGATGTGCCTATCATGCCATGCTTTTTGCCTGGCCTTCTCTTGTTTTTGACTCCAATGTGCTATGGCTCATCATTCATCCAATTGGATTAATTGTTCAATGCGTTATTATAATGCTTTCTCATTAGCAAGACCTCCAATGGCACGCGCAATATGCAAAGAAGGTAACATAAATTCCATAGGAAGAACTGCTTCCGCACCAAATACTAATTGAAATGGTGTGGCTTTGTTCAACCTTTTATATGTTATCCGATATGCCCAAAGTACTGTAGATACTTTATCATCCCAATCCTTTCTTCCAACATCACATATTTTTGTCAATGTCTAGCTCAAAATTTTTTGAAAGCCTCAACAATTCCATTTTCCTGAGGATGATAGGGTGTAGTCTTATGGTGTGCAATCATGAATTCATCCAATAGAATTTTGATTGTCTTATTAAGAAAATGTGTGCCCCTGTCATTGGTCAAACTTAAAGGACATCCATAGATTGTAATAATATTTTCCAAAAGAAACTTGGTTGATGTAGCCATTGTAAAATCCTTTGTAAGTACTTGCTTCTTCCCACCTTGTCGGATAATTAGTGCAAGTGATGATGTACCATAATCTATTTCTACGCGTAGCTAGTAAAATAGGACCTACAAAATCTATAGCTCATTTTTCAAATAGTTCTGCACTAGTAATGGGTCTTATAGGCATTTCATCTTGATGACCTAGTTTCCCAAGGCGTTGAAAATGATCACAATCCTTACAAATATCCTTACAATCTTTGTACAAGGTCTCCCACCATAGTCTAACGAGTAGAATATTACGCATAGTGGAATCACCGACATAGTGGCCACTTGCAATACCACCATGAGCTTCTTCCATAATATCTGTGTGCTCATGTTCTAATACAAAATGACATAATACTTCATCTCAGCCTAACTTGTATAGGTCACCACTAATTAATATATAGGGGGCTGTGTGTATGGAAATTTGTTTCCTCTCTAGGGATTTCATTCCTTCTGGTGCCATCCCTGTTCATAGAAATACAACAATGTCTTATAGTTCTTATGGAACTTGTTGTAACTTGTATAACTGTGCATATGACATGGTATCATTAATTTCTGTGCTTCTTCTCCCGACTATGTTATGGATAGATGGTCTTGTCTAGAATTTACTTTTCCCTAGTTTCACCACAATTGTGAAATCAAATTCTTGAAATAAGAGCATCCATTGACATATGTTCCCTTGTAGAACATGTTTGTTTACCAAATACTTCAATGCCATGTGATCTGTATAAAAGATGAATGGTGTAGCTAGTAGGTACAAGTGGAATTTATGTAGCTCATAGATCATTGAAAAAGCTTCACACTCTGTAGTGGTGTAATTTTTTTCTACACAAAAAGATAGAATGATCTACAATACCTTCTCCAAGTTGAGCTAACACCGTGCCAATGACCATGCTAGAGGCATCAACATGTACATGAAAGGGTTGGTCCCATGAAGGAAAATGTAGAATAGGCGTGGTAGTAAGCTTTTACTTTATGTCTCGAATGTGCGTTGTTGTGGTTATCCCAGTAGAACGTACCTTTCCCTTTAGTAACTCTTCCAACGGTGCAACAATTTTTGCATATCCTTTGATAAACTTCCTGTAATATCTGTATGACCCAAAAATCCACACACCTCACTCTGAATGGTAGGATCCCTTAGGCCTATAATGATTGCAACCTTGGTTAGATCAACCAAAAACCTTCCTTATAGATTATGTGTCCGAGCAATATCCCAAATGGTGTAGAAAATATGCACTTCTTGATGTTCAAGGAGATACTCAATTGTCTACATCTTTCAAACATTAAGCACAGATTTTCACAATGATCCTTAACTAATCCATACACTATCCAATCATCTAAATATAACCTGTAAGAAGTTGTGAATAAATTCCTTGAATGCTTGAACAACTATGCATGAAAATACAGTAGGTACATTTTTCAGACAAAAGGCATTACAGTATAGGTGAAGCTACCCCATTCCGTAGTAAACATAGTATTTTCCTGATCCTCTTGGGAAATCCAAACCTAATGATACCTAGAGAACCCATCCGTAAATGAATAGATTTCGCGCCCTACAATGCCTTCTAGTATTTCCTCGGTGAATGGCATAGGAAAGGGATCAATCACACATGTAACATTCAACTCCCTGTAGTCCACACAAATCCTAATCCGTCCATCCTTCTTGATATTGATCACCATTGGACTAACCCATTCTGACTCATCAAGGGGCTTGATAATTCCAGACTTCAACATTTTTTCAATCTCTTCTTTGACCTTTTCACACAAGTTGGGGTTCATCCTGTAGGGTCTCTTTCTAACTGGGTGCACACCCTCTTTAAGTTTTATCTTCATCTCTCCTAATGATTCATGCATGCCTTTAAGTTCATGGTACCCCAGGAATAAGTCCTGGTAATCCCTTAGTAACTCTATGATTTTTTCCACTTCAAATTCTGACCAATAGTCCCCAATTACGGCTTCCTTAGGCTCATCCTTTGATCCAATATTCACCTTCTTTGTCTTTATGGGTTTATGATAGGTGCATGTGGTCATATCTCGCATTGTTCAATACCTCATGCCTACCTATTGAATAATTTACATCCAAATTTTCTAATTCTTTATCATCCACTAAGTAGACCATTTTTTATTTTTATTTCTCAAGGTAAGAGCATTAAAGTAATGTGGCATTGGCCTTTGTTTCTTCAACAAGACGCACTCCTAAGTATCCTTCATCCAATAACTCCCGAAGGAGTTCTTCACTTTAGTACTATCTCCCATAGTTAAGCACTTTATGTATTTTAATGCTTCTTCCACCAGAGGCTTTGTAGAGAAGAAGTCAAATGTTTGGGTTATTCCTATAATTAAATCCTGCCAATTTCCAGTCTCTCTATGGAGTTCTGCATATACATACCAAGAACACGTGTATCCTTTAAAGTGGAATAAAACTTGTGCACCCATAGAAAAGGTGGTAAAGCTTCCTGCCCTTCTATCCAGAGTCTCTCACACTTCTGAACGTGGTGTTGAGCAGGTTGATTACCATAATAAGTACATATTTGAGTAGGTGCATTGCTCCTGAGGAACCTAGTAGCAAGAGCAATCCTAATTTCATCCCATCCTACAAGATTATCCTTGTGGGCCATCCACCAGAGATGTTTTGTCCCACGTAGTGTATATGCAAACATATTTCTTCTCTCCAATGGGTCTATCCATTGTTATTCCATGGCATACAGAATACCATAGGATCTCCTTCTCTGGTGTAACAAGGTACCGAGTTATTACCTATTCTCTTGACATAATGTGGTTTTCGCCTCTAGGAAATATGCTCTTTACTTTGCGCCCTACCAACTCATAAGTGTTATGAGCCCAATTATCATAGGCAACACTTGTAGTATCACTAATGGACTATGCATCCTCCCACTGAATTATTCCTTCTTTAGTTGGCTCAAGCATCTCTGGGTCTTGAATGATGCATACATAAATACTATTTAGATCTTCTTAACTCAAGGGCTTAACATAGGGCATGATTTTACCATCTGTTAAAGGGATAACAACTCTCTCCTCCTTGTTTTAAAAACTAATATAGCCCTTGTTGAACCGAAGATCAAATTTATTTACATAACACCAAGGATGCACCAATAGAGTTGGGAAGCTATCCGACTTTTTGTCATTCTAAAACCTCAAAGTATGCGGTGAACTTGGCTCCTTGTATAGTAATGGATGCATCTTTCAAAAATCCAATGGGAGGCCTTAGTTCTATTAGCCATGAACAATATATTAGAGGATGGCTATAATGGGGGTCTCCCCATTTATACCCATGCATCTAAGGTAAGAACATTGACTTCCATGCATGTATCAATCAATATATTACTCAATAGCCACCCATCCAACATTCAGAGTGATTTCCTTATCATAATATAGGCTATGAGGGGAAGATTCGTATGCAGGATCTTTCATCCAGTCTCAATACATGTGCACAAAGTGTTTCCCTTTAACCAATTCCCTAACAATGGAATGATATTATCTTGGAGAAAATTTTACACACTTCCCTTAAGTCATCTATATTATATTGAACCATCTCTAATACTTTCTTTTGCTCGATCTTCTGTGATTTCTCTTTTAAGTATTGTATCTCACCTTGAAGATTCCTGAGAACTTCCATGGTTTCCTGATAAACCTCCTTCTAATGAGTAGGATCTGGGTATCGTACATATAGAACCTCTTCCTTAGTGATGGTAGGCTTCAGCTATAATGCTTATCCGGCGCATTCCACCTAAGTGCAGGTTGTAATATTTACTTGTAACACCTCGAACTCTACTTCTAACTTAGGCATCCATTGATTTTCCATAGGTTGTATCCTAACCATTCATGTGCCTTTTTTTCTTGTTTATACTTCTTACTAAGATTCTCATACAAGTTTGGGCACTCCTCATAGCTATTGTTCTTTCCACAAAAACATTTAATATTCGAGGACATTTACACTTGTAGTGGTCAGAGATCTACATGTATAACATGTTCCGTGAGGGAACTCACTCCTTCCACTACCATGGCCTCATCCTCCAAATCCATCATGGTATCCTTGACCTCTGCCATGACCACCTTCAAAATTCCCTTCATTCCAATCATAGCATGCTTGATTGTGATCTCGGTCCTGATGCTCATTCTTTCCCTTAGAGTTATCTAAAATCTTGTCTGTCATACACCAATATATATAACATCATGGATCTGACCAATTAGCTGGTAGTCTTTCGTGTCATGACTCGTGACGGGTTGTTGTACTCTTCCAATCATTTAACTGATGTAATATTTGTCAGTGTCATCTAAACCAGGGTTGTGTCCAAGGCAATATGCAATAGAGTCTTAGAAGAACCAGTTATACGTTGAGTTTGTTGGGGGGTTGCTTAGCTTGGTGGCTATTCTACGGAAGTGTAGTTAAAATCTACGGAAATTAAATACTAGTCTACTGAATTCAACTGTTTGCAATGAAATGGATTTCAACAACTAATCTTCTACTGTAAAGTAAAATACGCATACACTTATTCTTGACAATTTAAACCATAACTAAATAACTAGAATTCAACAGAAAGCAAGACTGTTTATGAGCTAAATTTGCATGGCAAAAGCATCTACCTAAAAGTGAAAGCAATAATGGAGAAAATGGAGATAGTTAATCAAAGCATGTATGTAAAACTCATCAAATGACAACTGTAATAAAACTAATCGAAGGACTGTATGCATGTAAAACATAGAGTGACCTCGTATCTCCTCGGTTGAGTGGGCCCTTGCTCTTCCTCGGGATAGAGTGATCAACAACTTCTGATTCTCAAAACACCGTAGATTTCATTAACTTTCAAATGAGTTCACAACATATCAGAAAAACAAATCCAGAACAAAACAGTATGCAGATAAATTTCTTCGATAAAAAAGTGGTCCTTTTTCACTGAAGACAAAGTCTTCATATAGATAATGTTTGTTACAAGAACCGCCATATCAGGTGGCATTAAACACTGCTTCCTCAAATATTAATTGAAACTCTCAGATTCCTATGGGCCGTTAGAGTCAAGCCCAAACTAATAGGTCAGTCTCCAGCCATATGCATCGAACTCGGGATAACTTGTCCATCAGTAACCTCCATCATCCCTGCACACATCATCATATTTGATCTCATAAAATAGTTAGTAGGAGGTCATGTGATAAACAAATTTTATAAATAATAGCAAGGAAAAATGCATCAACCTACTAAGACACGACTATACAAAACATCCCCATATACAAATAAGTCATTTTGTGAAGAGCATTTCCGGTCTGAAGAAGTGATATTAATGAGCCAATCTATGCACTCATCAACTTGTGGACCTGCATATTTTACAGTAGCTTGAAACGTTCTTCCTTATCATGTGCTGTAATAATGGGCAACGGCTAACATCATGGTTTAAATGGCATATCTCACAATCCAATAGCAATGAGTGTATTGATCTACGAGGACAACTATCCTTTCTGTGTCCTTCTACTTCACAATCCATACACCAAAACCTCATACGCATCTCATGTGCTGAATTGCTGATAGTTTCTCCAATTGTTTTTCCATAGCTGCGATTTGTGATTCTAAAAATTGGCTCACCCCAATATCTATACTTCTAACTACCTCAGCGTGTAAGGCTGCTTCAAGTGCTTCGCATGGATCAGTGTATGTCTTATGTGATAATGCCCTTCTAAAAGGGGTAATCAGGCCCCAATGAACCATTGTGCATGTTGGCTTGCATGTATATCATAAGAAAGCTTAGATAACAGTGTTTTAAATCAGGCATCATACTCTCTAACACTCTCAGTAGTGCCTTGCTTAATATCCTTGAGTGCACTTATACTCTTCTTCTCAAACTCAAGGATGTGAAACTCTTTAAGGAATGCATATTTTAAAGTTGTATAATCTAGGTAAGTTTGATCAGGGTCAAACATTCCATACCAAATGTGTGCACACCCTTGTAACATAGTATTAAATTGGATTTCCCTATGCTCAAAAGCCATGATTCCTTTTGCACGCCACAATATTTCACACATATGCACATGTTTAGTAGGATCTTCTATGCCCCTATAGTCTGGAAGATGAAGAGACATCTCCATGTAAATATTATGAGGTTGGCGTGGACCTTGTCCACCGATCCGTAAGCTCCTGTGTTTCCCCTACCTCTAGAACCACCAAATCCTCTGGAACTAGAGCCACCTATGTCTCATGATCCCAAACCTATAGCTGGTGTCGACCTGAATATGTACCTCTACCATGACCTCTTTAAAACCACCCTTCATTCCAATCATATCATGCTTGAGTGTGATCATGATCATGGTGCTCAATTTTACCTTTAAAGTTATTTGTTATATTTATCTGTTACACACCAATATCTATGGCATCATGGATATGAAAAATCAACCTGCAATCTTCTGTATCATGAGTTATGGACCCAAAAATTTTACAATAGCAAGATACATTCTTCCTTATCACATGTTGCAATAATGGGAAATGACTGATATCATGCTCCAAATGACATATCTCACAGTCTAGCAACAATGAACATACTAACCTACGAGGAAAACTATCCTTAGTGTGCCCTTCCACTTCACAATCTATACATCAAATCTCGGTGTGATGCAGCCTAGAATTCAACAATACAAGCCCAGGCGCATTGGCACATCACTCAGCCTATACCGAGTGCTCACCCAAAGCACGCAAAGGTACCAATCCCTCTTTAGGGTTTCTATTACAGGATGTTAACATGATGAAGACTTTAATCATTTAGATCTATAACTAATATATCTTCCATATAGTGTATATTCAGACCTAGATATAGAATATAACATACTTAACAGATAACCATAATGGAATCAAGCATGCAATACTGAATTATAACCATGAGAACACCTTATTTAGTCCATAATA
Organism: Taxus wallichiana var. yunnanensis; assembly: GCA_018340775.1. Taxonomy (NCBI): domain Eukaryota; kingdom Viridiplantae; phylum Streptophyta; class Pinopsida; order Cupressales; family Taxaceae; genus Taxus; species Taxus wallichiana. Next base: position 51,369,640 of record CM031235.1, read on the forward strand.
TCCATTATATTAACTGCAGTAAATACATAGAAGCTTCATTACAATAATAGTCATATACACTCATGCACATAACAAATCTAGCAGCATAATCTCACTATACCCTAGTTCTCACACATATATCTATGATCTCTCTCTCTCTCTCTATATATATATATATACACTACACAATTCAATACATATTTATAAGGGTGGGGACTTTCCCTTCACCACTTATCTAATCCCAAAATAGGTCGCATGCTATTATTAGCCATGCGTCGTTACAAAAATAGGCTTACATGCAAGAGTGTTAACAATAGATCTCCCTTAGTCAACTATCAGTTCACCATTCTATCTTTAGCCTGCATTGATGTAAAATATCTCATATCCAATCATCCAAAAATAGCCAATGTGTGTCATGCAAGTCTCTAATCGGTTTGAGTGCTCTGCATGCTATCTCCAAAAATAGATCCTCATAATGAAAATGGCTAAGTCTCAAATCTGTCTTTGTTCTACGCGTGATCCTCTCCAATGCTTCCATGCCTTTGAATGTGCTATGTTCTCCCTGTGAAACTTCGTATTTTCGAACTAAGTGCCAAAGTTTGGTGATCAACATAGTGTGTTTCTCATGAACCTGAATTGGTTGATATTTTCTCCTACTATTTCGCCATAGTTGCAATATGTTCTTCTAGGAACTCGCTTACTCTAGTGTCTATACTTCCAACTACCTCGGTGTGCAAAGCTACTTTAAGTGCCTTTCATGGGTTCATATAATTCTAATGTGACAATGCCCTTTTTAAAGGTGTGATCAAACCCCAACGAACCATTGTGCATGATGGATTGCATGAATATCATAAGAAATATTAGAAAACAAAGTCCTAAAATAGACATCATATTCTGAACGCTCTCGGTAGTGCCCTTCTTAATATCATTGAGTGTTCTTATACTTTTCCGATCAAACTCGGGGATATGAAACTACTTAAGGAAATCATCCTTTAATGTTTGCGTAATCTAAGAAAGTTTAATTGGGGTCAAAATTCCTATACCAACTATGTACACATCCCTACAATGTAGTTTTAAAATGTCTTGACTTGCACTCGAAGTCATAACTCCTTTTGTGTGCCACGATATTGTTATCTGTAAAATTGACGAGGGCAATTTTATAGGTAACCATACCAAATTTTGTCCTGGTCCCTCATCAGGGACCCCTCTGCGTTCGGAACGTTGCAAAATCCCTTTCTGGGAAATCTAGTTCTCCGAACTTAGCCATTTTTGATACCTTTTGGCTGGGCGCACCTTTTATCTGTGTTACACAGAGTAAATTTGTGCCCCTTCATTTCCTTTGGCACACCGTTTGACGTGTCGACACATGTTTTGGTGCACCTTCCCGTGATGCGCCATTCTTGCGTGCACCAAGGCGCATGTGCCTTCATGTTAACACATAAATTGTTGCGCGCCAAAGGGCGCAAGGAATGAAGTGTTGACAGTCTTAAAATTGTGCCAAAGGTGCAAGTATTCCCGTGTTGACACACATTTATCCGCGCCAAAGGGCACACCGTTTTACATGTCGACACATGTTTTGGTGCGCCTCTTGAAAAAGTGGTTGGCACATTTATTGCACCTTTGCCTATATATAGGCGCGCACCCACCCTATCACTTTCACAATTGAAAACACGTGATTACTTTATTCCTCTGCACTGTCGGCATGCATGTCCTCCTCGTATTGCGTTTGTGGACCCCGTTTCGCCTCTCACATACTATATATATTCCGGGTAGGTGGTTCTTACTCCTCCTATGTTTTGTTTTGATTATTTGTATGGTAGGAGGCAATGGATTTGTACCCCCCCTTTTTGCTGTTCTTGTTGTCTTTCTCCCCCAAGCTCTTCCTCCTCTTTCCAGATCTAGCTGGTAAGGAGGGCTCTACCTCAAAAATCACTTGGACCTCCTTGTTGTGCCCCCTTCACCATCAAAAAACCCTGTAAAAGAGGCCTGAAAGATCACGAGCCTGTCAGGAAAGAGAAAACCTGAAAGATTAGTTTAAAACTGTGCTTTTTCCTCTTGGCGCATTCACCACGCCTGTTACATAAAATACAGTCGCGCCAAGAAGGCACACTGATCCCGCTTGCAACATGAAAATTACCGCGCCATGTGAAACTCGAGTAAATCCTAAACAATAGCGTAGGCGCATCCCCTCTTACAGTAGCACAATGTCATGCAAGCCTTCCCTGCACCACGCCAAGTTCCCCTTTTGCGCACATAAAGCCTATGTTACACACATCAACCCTGTGCCCTTCGGCGCACCAAAGTTCCATGTAACATGAAAAATATATGCACCATTGGCACATCCTATCCCCGTGCAACATGAAAATTATCTGCGCCTAGCATAAAACACATATGAATGGTGCAGGCGCACTTCTGCTACTAATAAAAAATGTCATGTGCAGCATCCTTGCGCCCTGTGCCCTTTGGCGCTAATTTGTTCCTTGTAACACCCCTTCTTCGTGCGCCATACTATTAACCCTACAGCCTGCAGTGTTCATGCGCCCTGCACCCTGAGGCCTTTAAATTGTTAACTCCTCATTCTGTAATACTCTAATGGAAGATCTAACAGCTAACATGGCTCTTCTGCGTTGGGTTTCACTTCTTCTTCTTGCAGATCAGCAACTGAACTCAAATCCACATATGTCTACATCAAGCAAGAGACCGACCAAATCAAAGGGCAAAGCTAAGCTTACAGAGGAAGAGATGAAGTACAAGTATCAGAGGGTCAGAATGCCCGAGTCCCAGGTAGAATGTGACCTAGATATAAGAGACTCTGAGCTTGGTCACATTGACATGGAAGATTTCTGGGCCAGAACCAGGAGAGTCACGGGGAGTCCTTGGATGGACAAACTAGTAGGTAGTGGCCTGCATTTTGTTGGGGGGATCCCTGTCAGTGTAGTGAACAATGAATTCATGATGGTAGTGGCCCATTGCTACAACAAAGACACAAGGTGTGTCCAAAATGAGAAGGGTGAAGTCGTGATCAACCTTACCACCCGACACTTCGAAATCATGCTTGGCATCCCTCACCACCGGCATTTCGTGGCCGTGAGCCAAGAGGACTGCATTAAGGCATGGGAGGATAATGAAGACCAGTGCATGCAGCTGATGAATGAAGTGTATTTGAAGAACAAGAAGGTGGTAACCAGATGGCCACAGGTTATTCACCGTAGCGATTTCTCTGAGGAATTAAGTGATACCATCACGTTCCTATGTAGAATGTTTGGTCTTTCTGACGCCCATTACTTTCACAAATGGATGCTCAGGTACTTTAAAACTATGAACAAGAACGTACTAGATCAACACTTGGAGTGGGCGGAGATCATAAGTAGTACCATATCCAAGCAGCTCCAACAACTCACCACAACGGGGAGGTTCTACATGAACTCCTACGTAGTTTATGCTGCTGACTTTGGAAAGGGAGTATCCAAAGCATTGAGTGATGCGGGGTTTGGCCCTAAGTAAAGATATACAAGTACAACCCGGAGAGCTGAAACTCGAAGAACAGCATCTCACAGTTCACCAAAATCAATGATGCCTTCTTCTATGGCAAATGCGCCTTTTGAGGCCCAACATGAGTCACGGTCAAATGACCAAGAGCATTTTTTCACAAAGAATGAAGAAGTGGGGGCGTTATTCACACAATTTCCCACCTTCACCTATCTCAGGGCAGCTAACTTCCTGGGTGAGCCCACCAAATTACCAAGATATGCCGGTCCCAAGCTGATCCTATTGGAGCTATCCAGACAGCTCGTAACATACCACGAGAAGTTCTGAAGAGAAAGAAGGGTGGAACTCCTTTCCCCCTTACAGTGGGTAGATACATATGCATCTCTCACCACAAAGCCCGGGAAATGGTTTCCAAGCTAGAACTGTTCAATTTGAAGCACAATTTCCTGGCGAGGCCCACTTTCGATCCAAGGAATTACCTTCCCAAGGAAAAACTTGATTCAATCCACATTCCACAGATCAAGGATATCTACATCGACACTGCATAATGAGGTCAAACTCAGAAGAAAGGACCATTCTTGCTTGGCCCTGGCTGAGATCATTCAATATAGCATGGCCATTGTCCAAAAAGGTTATCAAACTACCGATCAAGAAGTTGATCAGGTGTATCTTAACACGGATGGGGATAAGCGGCGCATGCAATCATGAGAACCAAAGTGCCCCAGGACCATTAAAGATAGGGTCAAAGAAACTTTGCGGTGGGACGAACAACATTGGTGCAGGATGAATGGCCTCATCTACCTCGGGGTAGATTTCACTACATCCCGATTAGGCAATACACCTACCAGGCCAAAGCATCTACCAAAGGGAAAAGGCAAAGATAAAGAGGGAGAACCAAGCTCTGCTCAAGAAGGAGCTCCTGAGAGTCCCCCTTCCGCCACACAAGAACATGTTGTAAGCCTGTTATCTCCAGAGAAAGAAGTGGCCGAAGATGTTCCGATAGGCACATCCCTTCAGGATGTTGCCACTGCTACAACTGCTGAGGTCCCTTTTATCCCTTCTCCCTCTCCTCCTTCTCCTCCTCGTGTGACCCAAGCGACCATTCCTTTGGTCGTATCCTCTCCCCCATCTTCTATTGTTCCCCCTCCTCGTCATCCATCTTCTCTTCTCTCACGGAGCTATCCCCCACCATTTCTTCTCTCATCTCTCAGCTCCCTTCCTTTCCCATGTCTTCCTCCCCTGTAGTGTCCCTTCCCCCTGTGAGCACTTTCTCAGCCTCCCTCTCGATGCCACCACCAAGTGTCTCTACGCACTTTCCCTCCACTACTGCAGCTGCCCCCTCTTCCACTTCTGGTCCCACTCCCATAAGTCCAGCGTGGATCTCCCAGCATCTGAGCCAGCAAAAGAGGAAAGTTCCTATCACACCGATGGACTTCTCCATCATCCCAACAAAGGGGGCTAAGAAGCAAAATCCTATAACCCGCTTCTCTCAGAGTGCATCGGGAGAAAGAGTAATGGAGATTGCATATCCCAATCCTTTAAAGGATAAAAAGGATCTGTCTCCGATAGATTATATAGTGACCCAAGTCACAATGGGAACGTCTTCTGAAAGCCTTCAGGGAGAGGCCCTATCTGCAGTCGATGCCCTTTGCAAGAAGCTCTAGGAAGCAAAGGAAGAAAAGAGGCTATTAAAGGAGCAAAATAAACATCTTCTCCACGCCTTGCAGAAAATGGGCAGTGCACCTCCTACAACTGCCACCAAAACTCCTGAGCCCCTGAGCCAGGATAAGATAAATGAATACGCCAAAATTGGTGAGCAAGGTATGGCAGTATCCACTGGAGAGACCAAATCCTCAAGGAAAGTGAGGGAGTAATCGTCAAGTTCACCGAGTTGTATCAGAACATCAATCAGGCGAACAAGGCACTCCAGGTGATTGCGGGACCCATCTCCGAAGAGTTGGACCATGCTAGGCTACAACATGAGACCTTCCAGAAAATGCTCGACTGTTCAGTCGAATATCTGGTCAAGTTCGGTGTCTTCAATCACCCTAGAGTGCCCAACAAAATCCTTTCTACTTTGGACTACCAGGTCGATCAGTTGGAGTTTGTCCTCGAAAAGATAGATAAAGTCAAAGAGGAAGCCTTGGAGGCTATGCACCAGATGGAGCAAATCATCTTGAGAATGTCCCTAGGCCTACTCACTCCTTTTTCCCTGAGGAAGGCTAGACCAAACTATTCAGATCTTTAAGGAGATCGTCTCGCAAGGGTTAGGGCCAGAAGCCACTTTCGACACCGAATGCATCAACAACCTTCTGGCCTGTCGTGACTTTATAGGGTACCTGATAGAGGTAGGAAATGAATATTCCAAGCTCCTAGAAAGGCTCGTGGATGAACGTGAAACTTGCGAAGTTATCAGTGATCGCCACAAGGATCCTGCTCAAGATCAACTTCAGCCCATGATCAGCAAGTTCATGGAATATCGGGCCCAGTTTAACATCACTTCTCCCGAGCAACAATGAAGCAAGACACTCCCTTTCGGCCGCGAGACGACGACGAATAGTCTCCTTCCTCTCGATCTTATTTTTGTAAATATCTAAGAGTATGTTGGCACAAACGATGACATCATCCATGTTGCACCATGGGATGATGTCATCCACCAAGTTGCCAAAAGTCAACAGTTGACTTTTAGATATTTTGTAGATACTTTGTAATTAGGTTGTTGGTTGCTTTTTGCCTTCTCTCTTTTCCTTCTTCTATATATACTTGAATACTTGTTGTATTCAAGGGATGGATACTTTTCAGATGAAAAATAGAAGTAAGAAGAAAAGACTTTGAGCTTTTTGTAATAGAAGGAAATATTAATACAATATTTAGACTTTGTGTTGAATACCTGTGTTATACATCAGAGCTTTCTTATGTTAGATCTGTATGTTTGTTCTGTTGAATCTACTTCTGCTTTATTGTCATTTATTCATCAGTATTGCTTTGTTCATCTATGTGAGTAAGTTCAGCTCTGTTTACTACCAGCCTAAAACATAGACCCTCTGACCTTTCTGCTTTGGAATTCATTTCTTTTCTCCCTTCAGATCTTTCCTATCTCCCGCCTCGCTTCTTCCCCTTCTTCTTATAGTTGGAAGTACCTCTACTGGGATGAGATCCCAACCCCAAAGGAAAAATATTGTGAGACTTGCATAGATTCCTACTGGTAGAATAGCAATAAACTAGTTTCACTTTGCTGACTCAAAGAGGGGCTATGCCCTGCACACTGTTGGCTCGTCTATCCATAGATCTGTCCACCTGACAGATTTTTGGACCAACAGTTTTTGGTGACTCTATCTAGGGATCGAACAGATCTATGATAGTGGTATGTCAGAAAATCAGTGAAAAAAAAAAAGTCACTACCTGTTTGCAAATTTTTAACTTTTGTTCAAAATCCAATTTTTTACAAAAGTGACCCAAACTGAAAATTTTCTTCAGAGGTCCATAGATCTGGGCTAGTTAGAGATCTTTAGTTCGCTGAGTTTTTACAAAAATCTATATTTTTCCGTAGATCTGAGTTTTGAGTTTACCAAAATTTTCAAACTCTTTAAAAAGTCAACTCTAGATCTGAAAATCAGCTTACTAAGCTTTACCATCATTTTATCCTCACTGATCTTTGTCATTAAAACCGCAATCGGTTGTTAAAAGAGGGATAAAATTAAATATTTAGAAAAGTACATGCTGCTGATTTTTGTTAGAAAATTCAGAAAATCAGCAAGTACAACCAAAAAGAGTTTTAAATCTGCTCCAATATATTACAGATCTGGAAGGTACACTGGCAGGTGAACCATTTACTCGTAGCAGGAGAGCTCATGGAGAAGTTGATCCTACTTTTGATCTACTTCAAAGGCACAACTTCAGTGTTACACCAGCACGCTTCTCATCGCTAAGCTCAGCTAACCGGTCATCCAGGAGTGTCTCACCTCCACGAAGGAAGCACCTCTCACAAGGTGCATCCACATCACTTTGCAGTGCTTTGTTGCTCAGTGGGACCATCCTCCCAAAGACACGTTCTCTTTCTAGTTGTTCAAATGGCAGTGCCATGGGGAAATGCTATGGGCCCTTTGGCTTTACCACATCCTGTTCACGCGCTCCCACACGAAACCGAAAGAATTTTCCTAAATTTGATGGGAGCGGGAACCAAAGCACAGATTCACACATATCGCATTCATCATGTCATGCAAGTATCCTGGATGTGACCCATGAAGATGTGTCAGTTCACCTCTTTCTAGAAACCTTACAAGGACCCGCAGCAGAATGGTTTCAGCATTTACTAGCCGGATCTATTACCTAGTTGGGCCACCTTGTGAACTGCATTCGAAGAAAGATATAAGCCTTCAGAAGACGCGTTCATGTTACTATCCAAGATCACTCATTTAAAGAAGGAGGTCAATGAAACCATGTGTGATTTCATCACCCGTTTCAACTCACTAATCAATCGAGTTCCGCCTGCCATCTTTGTCGGCCGGAAAATCAGAAATGTTTCTTCGTGAACGCCATGAGCTCAAAAGTAAGTTTCTTACTCTTGTAAGAACAAGTTACTACTCTAGTTCTCACCCAAGCTGCTGCCATATGGATTGAAGATAACTTGCTAATATCTGGCGAATTAAAGTGAGAGCCATCCAAGCTGAAAGTTTTAGCTCCTTCTCCCGCCACTTCATCCGATCCGGCATTCCAAAAGATGGTGAATGCCTTGCTTGCATTAAAGAAGCAGTTAGCTCAAGCTTCTCCTAGCACTTTGTATCGGGATATTCCACGGAGGAGATTTACTTCTAACAACGTCTCACAAAGGCCCTGCCTACCCACAGCTGCTCCACGGTTGGCACTTGAGGCCCCTCCGATCAATGCTTTAGCTGAGATTGAAGAAGAAGAAGAGAAAAATTATGAAGAACCTTCATCGCCAGGTGAAGATGATCAAAATGTCGGTGAACCGACTGGCGACTCTACTATTGGGTATATGGAATTTGATGAAGAGGAATCCGATGAAGAAGAGGGTACACAAGGATATGCAAGCGAGACAATCTTATGTTGTTTTCACCCGCTCTCAAGAAAAAGAAGCAGAAGTTGCTGCCAAGATGCAGAAAGAGAAGGCCGTGTCAAACACGTCACCAACCATTGTAAAAAGAGGTAATCCCCTTCCTGCTCAGCCTGTTACTAAGTCTTTTTCAAAGAAATCTTTTTCCCCTTTTTCCCCTCTGAATCAGCCTCCTCATATTCCTATCAAGGCTAGTAATCCTACCCTACCATTGCGAAATGAGGGACTCATTCCTTCATCAACGCAACCCTTGGCCACATTTGATATAATCGATCACGCTAAAAAGACCAAAATCTAGATGTCTGAGGCTGAATATCTTCAGTCAAATCTCGAGAGCAGCTTGTAAGGTTGACCGAATACATCCAAAGCCAAGCTGTCATAACTACTCAGGTTTCCCCAAAAGGAATCCTTTCTACTCCTCCTCCATCTCGCATAAATGTTGCCTCAACATCTACGTCAGGAAAGATAGAACCTTTCTATCTCTCCCTCCTAATCAATGGCCACAAACTAAGCAACTGCATAATTGATTCTGGGGCTTCCGATAACGTCATGCCAACAAAATTTTCCCATGCCTTGGGACTCACCCTTACCAAGCCTTTTGGCAGATGTTATTCCTTGGAAACCAAGCAGGTTCCGCTGATCGGTCAAATCAAGGATGCTCAGTTTGTATTTGCGGCGTTCCTAGAGAAAAGAGTAAAGATGACTGTCCTCGTTGCTGATATTCCGACAGCATACAAAATTCTACTAGGAAGGAGCTTTTGCAGTGAAGTTAGAGGGGATATTCATATGGAATGGTCTAAGGCTATAATCCCTGTCAAAGGTATAATGCAAACGTTGGAGCCAAAATCACAAAATAAGTACTTGGTTACTAACTCCAATGACCCCAAAGCCCAAATTCTCTTTGAATCATTAGGGATGGGAAACTATTTCTTGTCTATCGAGTCTGAAAAAATGGATGTCCTCATCCAAGCAGAGGATCTTAACAAGATCTAGAATTTACATTTGATGGCGAGTTGCGTGACTAGTGGGTGCGGCGCTGGAGCCGTGCTAATATCTCCCGAAGAGGAGATTATTCCTCTCTCTTTCAAGTTACAATTTTTCAACACGAATAATACTGCTGAGTATGAATCTTTGCTACTTGGCATGCAAGCCACAAAGGAAAGAGGAATCAAGAATCTGAAAGTACAGGGTGATGCAGAGCTGGTTGTAAATCAAGTTAAAAGGATATACCAAGTGAAGAATGAAAGGCTCAGACATTACCACAACGCGGTATGGGACAACATCGAGGAGTTTGACACTTTTTCAATAAAATCCATCCCAAGAGCTCAGAATGACATGGCCGACTCATTAGCCGTCTCAGCATCCCTCATGCTCCCTCACCCAGGCTTGAAAATAGACACCTATACCATTGAGGTAGTTTTCCGCCCAAGTGTGCCGGACAATTCTCAGCACTGGCAGGTATTCAATGACGACAATCAACTTATTGCCTTCCTAGAAAAGGCAGAGAATTTCAGTGAGCTTCATTTTGAAGGATCCACTTCTACATGCCGTGAATCTATTACTGATCAAGATGGTGATTCAAAAGGAAGTGATGGCATATGTCAGCTCAAAGGAAATAAAATCCCGAAAGGTTTGGTTTCCCTAGAGCGGTTGTTCGACAGGCACGATCGTTTTATCAAGAAGAAAAGGTGAGATGATCCTAACTCCTCCCTAGAAACCGAACCAGTTAATTTAGGTTCGGTAGAATATCCGCAGTTTGTGAACATTGGAAAATTTTGCGCACCCGAAGAGAAGAAGAAATTCGTCAAGTTGTTGAAGAAATACATGGATGTATTGGCGTGGTCCTATGCCAATCTAAAGTCTTTCAAGCTGAAGGACGTCCAACATGACATCCCATTGAAAGAGGTTGTCAAACCCTTTCACTAGAAGTAGAGACATTACAATCCTAAGATCTCAGGTACTATCTAGTCTGAAATTTAGAAAATGCTGGACGCAAGGATCATTTTTCCTATCCATCACAGTACATGGGTTGTGAACATTGTACCAGTACACAAGAAGAATGGCGAGATACGCATATGCGTAGATTTTCGTAACTTGAATCAAGCCTCCTTAAAGGACAAATACCCCCTTCCCATAATGGATCAGGTTCTGCAAGCAGTGACTGGATCAGAAATGTTGTCCATGCTTGATGGTTTTTTAGGCTACAATCAAATTGAAGTCTCACCGAAGACCAATTCAAAATAGCATTCACTACCCCTTGGGGTACATTCACTTACAACAGGATGCCTTTTGGTTTGACCAATGCTGGCGCCACTTTTCAGTGGGCCATGGACTTTACATTCAAAGGAATGATGGGAAAAGTCATCATATTTTACTTGGATGACTTAACTGTGTTCTCTAAATAGCGGAATGATCATTGTGATCATTTGGAGCAAGTATTGATTAGATGCCGAGAGCATGGGATCTCCCTGAATCCAAAAATTCTGTTTTTGGAGTCACAAAGGGAAAGTTACTAGGACACATTGTAAGCAAGGAAGGGATGAAGATAGATGCCGAAAGGGTTAAGGCTATTTAGAGCCTTACTTTACCCACAAGCAAAACCAACGTTCACTCTTTCTTCAGAAAAGTGAATTTTCTCAGGCACTTTGTCCCCGACTTTGCTGAAAAGACTCGCCACATATCAAACATGATGAAAGGATCACCAAATTTCTGATGGAGTGAAGAAGGAAAGAAGTCATTTGAAGATATAAAAGCCTCCATCACTCACACACCAGTCCTAGTATGTCCTAATTTCTCCAAAGATTTTATCATGTATAGCTATGCATCCAAGCATACTGTATCGGCTATCTTAATGCAAAAGAATTATGAAGATGTTGAATCCCGATTGCATTCATGAGCTCTCCTCTCAAGCCTCACGAATTAAAGATGTCCAGTTGGAAAAGCATGCCTTCACCGTGGTCAAAGTAGTCAAGAACTTCAGGTATTACATTCTAAATTCTCATACAACGGTACTGGTCCCTGACACGGCAGTCAAGTCCATCCTAACTCAACAGGAGTTAGGGAGTTTGTGAGGAAATTGGATTGCAAAATTCCAAGAGTATGATCTCGATATAAAACTGACTAAGTTGGTAAGAGGCAAGGGCCTTTGTCAGCTCATGGCTGAAAACCGAGGTTCAGAAGACCCTGACGGAAAAGATGATTGCGCCGATGGAGCGCAAAGCCAACTGGAGAAAGCTGATTCACTACCCATGGTTCTATTTGTCACAACCAGTGATGAATGGTATTCTGATATTGCTTTCTTTCTCACTTATGGTGAATGCCCAGCCCATCTAACTACAAAGGAGAAGCATGCTATAAAGCTCAGAGCAGCCAGATATGTCATCTGGGATGACGGTCTATACAAACGTAGAATAGATGGCATCTTCTTGCGATGTGTTGACAAGCCACAACAGATAAAGCTACTGGAGAGTTTTCATGATTCGGCCTGTGGTGGTCACTTCTCCTCTTCCGTGATGGCACACAAGATCATCCGGGCTAGGTACTATTGGCGACACTATTCCAGGATACAACCACTTGGGTAGCAAAGTGTGAGCCTTGCCAGCAATTTGTTGGTAAGCCAAAATTGGCTACTTTTCCCCTCAGGCCGGTCGTCATTGATGAACCATTCAGGTAGTGGGGAATCGATTTTATCGGTGCACTCAATCCCCAATCGAGTGCCGGACATAGTTATGTCCTGACAGCAACAAATTACTTCACGAAATGGGTGGAAGCCATACCTGTCAAACATGCCACTTCCGAGGTTGTTTGCAGTTTCATCAAAGAGAATATCATTGTCAGGTTTGGCGTTCCAAACAAGATTGTTGTTGATAACGCTTCCAACTTCTCCTCACGAGAAGTTGTTGGTTTTTGCTATGAATACGGGATAACCTTGGCTCACACCTCGGATTATTACCCCCAAGGAAATGGTCAGGCTAGAATCCAGTAATAAAAACCTAGTGGCCATCATACGAAAGCTAGTCGATAAGAATCAGCAAACGTGGCACAAGTCATTATATGACGCTTTGTGGGCGGACCACATTACTCCCAAGAGGTCTCTCGGTATGTCACCTTTTCAAGTGTTATATGGGACCGATGCTGAGCTTCCCATTTCTGCAGAACTCCCTGCTCTGCGCTTGGCACGAGCAATCGAAGATGAGACTTTCCAAAATTCCCTTGAAAAGAGGATCATGTATCTATCAGAGCTTGAAGAGAAAAGAATAAGAGTGGTCGACAGGATCACCAAACATCAGAATCAAGTCAAGAGACTGTTCGATAAAAAATCTAAGCAAAGAGAGTTCCAGGTGGGAGACCTCGTCCTTTTGTGGGACAAACAGAAAGAGCCAAAGGGCATGCACGGGAAATTTGATTCTCTATGGAGAGGGCCTTTCAAGATCAAACAGCTCAATGGAGAAAATAGCTTCTATCTCTCGTATCTGGATGGAACTGATCTCCCGCTTCCCTATAGCGGGCAGCACCTCAAAATATTCAGGAAGTAGAGCTTGCTCTCTTCTTTGTACAGTTCACTTTTGTTGTGTGTTTGCTTTCGTCGTGTGTTTGCTTTCATCCTCACCCTTGTTTTTGACCCTGTTACCCAATGGATAGGCACATGTTGATCTGGGGTTCTCTACCCTTGAGTCTCGCTCAAAGATAGTCCCCAGAAAGAGCCAGTTGTTATCCTGTAAAATTGACGAGGGAAATTTTATAGGTAACCATACCAAATTTTGTCTGGTCCCTCATCGGGGACCCCTCTGTTCGGAACATTGCAAAATCCCTTTCTCGGGAAATCTAGTTCTCTGAACTTAGCCATTTTTGATCCTTTTTTGGTGGGCACACCTTTTATCTGTGTTACACAGAGTAAATTTGCACCCCCTTCATTTCCTTTGGCGCACCGTTTGACGTGTCGACACATGTTTTGGTGCACCTTCCCGTGATGTGCCATTCTTGCGTGTGCCAAGGCACATGCACCTTCATGTTAACACATAAATTGTTGCACCGTGTTTTGGTGCACCAAAGGGTGTAAGGAATGAAGTGTTGACAGTCTTAAAATTGCGCCAAAGGCACAAGTATTCCCGTGTTGACACATGTTTATCCGCGCCAAAGGGTGCACCATTTTACGTGTCGACACATGTTTTGGTGTGCCTCTTGAAAAAGTGGTTGGCACATTTATTACACCTTTTCCTATATATAGGTGCATCCACCTGTCACTTTCACAATTGAAAACACGTGATTACTTTATTCCTCTGCACCTGTCGGCATGCCTGTCCTCCTCGTATCGTGTTCGTGGACCCCATTTCACCTCTCACATACTATATATATTCCAGGTAGGTGGTTCTTACTCCTATGTTTTGTTTTGATTATTTGTATGGTAGGAGGCAATGGATTTGTCCCCCCCTTTTTGTTGTTCTTGTTGTCTTTCTCCCCCAAGCTCTTCCTCCTCTTTCTAGATCTGCTGGTAAGGAGGGCTCTGCCTCAAAAATCACCTGGACCTCCTTGTTGTGCCCCCTTCACCATCCAAAAAACCCTGTAAAAGAGGCCTGAAAGATCACGAGCCTGTCAGGAAAGAGAAAACTTGAAAGATTAGTTTAAAACTGTGCTTTTTCCTCTTGGTGCATTCGCCACGCTTGTTACATAAAATATAGCCGTGCCAAGAAGGCACACTGATCCTATTTGCAACATGAAAATTACCCACGCCATGTGAAACCAAGTAAATCCTAAACAATAGCACAGGCACATCCCCTCTTACAAAGAGCAAAATGTCATGCAAGCCTTCCCTACGCCGCGCCAAGTTCCCCTTTTGCACACATAAAGCCTATGTTACACACATCAACCCTACGCCCTTCGGTGCACCAAAGTTCCATGTAACATGAAAAATATATGCGCCATTGGTGCATCCTGTCCCCGTGCAACATGAAAATTATCTGCGCCCAACATAAAACACATATGAATGGTGCAGGTGCACTTCTGCTTACAATAACAAAATGTCATGTGCAGCATCCTTGCGCCCTGCGCCCTTTGGCGCTAATTTGTTCCTTGTAACACCCTTCTTCTGTGCACCATACTATTAACCCTGCAGCCTATAGTGTTCATGCGCCCTGCGCCCTGAGGCCTTTAAATTGTTAACTCCTCATTCTGTAATACTCTAATGGAAGATCTAACAGCTAACATGGCTCTTCTACATTGGGTTTCGCTTCTTCTTCTTGCAGATCAACAACTAAACTCAGATCCACATATGTCTACATCAAGCAAGAGACCGACCAAATCAAAGGGCAAAGCTAAGCTTATAGAGGAAGAGATGAAGTACAAGTATCAGAGGGTCAGAATGCCCGAGTCCCAGGCAGAATGTGACCTGGATATAAGAGACTCTGAGCTCGGTCACATTGACATGGAAGATTTCTGGGCCAGAACCAGGAGAGTCACAGGGAGTCCTTGGATGGAAAAACTAGTAGGTAGTGGCCTGCATTTTGCTGGGGGGATCCCCGTCAGTGCAGTGAACAATGAATTCATGATGGTAGTGGCCCGCTGCTACAACAAAGACACGAGGTGTGTCCAAAATGAGAAAGGGCGAAGTCATGATCAACCTTACCGCCCGGCACTTGAAATCATGCTTGGCATCCCTCACCACCGGCATTTCGTGGATGTAAGCCAAGAGGACTGCATTAAGGCATGGGAGGATAATGAAGACCAGTGCATGCAGCTAATGAATGAAGTGTATTTAAAGAACAAGAAGGTGGTAACTAGATGGCCATAGGTTATTCACCGTAGTGATTTCTCCGAGGAATTAAGTGATACCATCACGTTCCTAAGTAGAGTGTTTGGGCTTTCTGACACCCATTACTTTCACAAATGGATGCTCAGGTACTTTGAAACTATGAACAAGAACGTACCAGATCAACACTTCGAGTGGGTGGAGATCATAAGCAGTACCATATCCGAGTAGCTCCAACAACTCACCACAACGGGGAGGTTCTACATGAACTCCTACGTAGTTTATGCTTTGCAACCTTGGAAAGGGAGTATCTAGCATTGAGCCGATGTAGGGTTTGGCCCCAAGTAAAGATATACGAGTACTACCCAGAGCTAAAACTGGAGAACAACATCTCACAGTTCACCAAAATCAACGATGCCTTCTTCTACGGCATTGTCTACCTATTGAGGCCCAACATGACTCACGGTCGAATGACCAAGAGCATTTTTCACAAAGAATGGAGAAGTGGGGGCCTTATTCACACAATTTCCCACCTTCACCTATCTCAGGGCAGCTAACTTCTTGGGTGAGCCCACAAATTACCAAGATATGTCGGTCCCAAGCTGATCCTATTGGAGTTATCCAGACAAGCTCGTAACATACCACGAGAAGTTCCTGAAGAGAAAGAAGGGTGGAACTCCTTTCCCCCTTATAGTGGGTAGATACACATGCATCTCTCACCACAAAGCCTAGGAAATGGTTGCCGAGCTAGAACTACTCAATCTGAAGCACAATTTCTGGCGAGGCCCACTTTTGATCCAAGGAATTCCTTCCCAAGGAAAAACTCAATCCAATCCATATTCCACAGATCGAGGATATCTACATCGACTTGTACCATGAGGTCGAACTTAGAAGAAAGGACCATTCTCGCCTGGCCTGGCCAGAGATCATTTAGTACGGAGTGGACATTGTCCCAAAAGGTTATCAAACTACCGATCAAGAAGTTGATCAGGTGTATCTTGACACGGATGGGGACAACTAGCTATTTACTACAATCGATAGAACCAAAGTGCCCTGACCATTGAAGATAGGGTTAAAGAAACTCTGCGGTAGAAAAAACACTGGTGCAGGATGAATGGCCTCATCTACCTCGGGGTAGATTTCACTACGTCCCCATTGGGCAACGCACCTACCAGGCCAAAGCATCTGCCAAAGGGCAGAGGCAAAGACAAAGAGGGAGAACCAAGCTCTGCTCAAGAAGGAGCTCTTGAGAGTCCCCCTTCCACCACACAAGAACAGGTTGTAAGCCTGTTATCTCCAGAGAAAGAAGCAGCCGAAGATGTTCCGATAGGCACATCCCTTCAGGATGTTGCCAGCTGCTACTACCGAGGTCCCTTCATCCCTCTCCTTCTCCTCCTCCTCCTTATATGACCCAAGTGACCATTCCTTTGGTCATATCCTCTCCCCCATCTTCTACTATTCCTCCCTCCTCGTCATCCATCTTCTCTTCTCTCATCGAGCTGTCCCCCACCATTTCTTCTCTCATCTCTCATCTCCCTTCCTTTCCCACATCTTCCTCCCCTGCAGTGTCCCTTCCCCCGTGAGCACTTTCTCGGCCTCCCTCTCGATGCCGCCACCAAGTGTCTCTACGCACTTTCCCTCCACTACTGCAGCTGCCCCCTCTTCCACTTCTGGTCCCACTCCCATAAGTCTAGCGTGGATCTCCCAACATTTGAGCCAAAAAAGAGGAAAGTTCCTATCACATCGATGGACTTCTCCGTCATCCCAGCAAAGGGGGCTAAGAAGAAAAATCCTATAACCCACTTCTCTCAGAGTGCATCGGGAGAAAGAGTAATGGAGATTGCATATCCCAATCCTTTAAAGGATAAAAAGGATCTATCTCCGACAGATTATACAGTGACCCAAGTCACAATGGGAACGTCTTCAAAGCCTTCAAGGAGAGGCCCTATCTACAGTCGATGCCCTTTGCAAGAAGCTCTAGGAAGCAAAGGAAGAAAAGAGGCTATTAAAGGAGCAAAATAAACATCTTCTCCATGCCTTGCAGAAAATGGGCAGTGCACCTCCTACAACTGCCACCGAAACTCCTGAGCCCCTAAGCAGGATAAGATAAATGAATACGCCAAAATTGGCAAGCAAGGTATGGTAGTATCCACCTAGAGAGACCAAATCCTCAAGGAAAGTGAGGGAGTAATCATCAAGTTCACCAAGTTGTATCAGAACATCAATCAGGTGAACAAGGCACTCTAGGCGATTGTGGGACCCATCTCCGAAGAGTTGGACCATGCTAGGCTATAGCATGAGACCTTCTAGAAAATGCTCGACTGTTCAGTCGAAGATCTGGTCAAGTTCGGCGTCTTCAATCACCCCAGAGCGCCCAACAAAATCCTTTCTACTTTGGACTACTAGGTCGATCAGTTGGAGTTTGTCCTCAAAAAGATAGATAAAGTCAAAGAGGAAGCCTTGGAGGCTATGCACCAGATGGAGCAAATCATCCTGAGAATGTCCCCAAGCCTAGTCACTCCTTATTTTTCCCTGAGGAAGGTAGACCAAACTATTTGGATCTTTGTGAGTAAGTTCAACTCTGTTTACTACTAGCCTAAAACATAGACCCTCCGACCTTTCGCTTTAGAATTCAATTCTTTTCTCCCTTGAGATCTTTCCTTTCTCTCCGCCTCACTTCTTCCCCTTCTTCTTACAGTTAGAAGTACCTTTCTGGGATGAGATCCCAACCCCGAAGGTAGAATATTGTGAGACTTGCACATATTCCTGTTGGTAGAATAACAATAAACCATTTTCACTTTGCTTTGACTCAAAGAGGGGCTATGCCCTACACACTGTTGGCTTGTCTATCCATAGATCTATCCACCCGACATATTTTTAGACCAACAAATATCTCACACATGTGCATGTGCTTAGCGAATCCTCTATGCCCCTATACTCTAGAAGATGAAGTGATATCTCCATGTAAATATTATAGGGTTGGTGCAGACCCTACCCACATGATCTAGAACCTCATGTGTTACCTCTACCTCCAGAATGACCAAATCTACTAGAACTAGAGCCATATATACCTCCTTATCCACAACCTATAGCAGTAGACCGGTGGATGTATTGACTTATGTCCCAACAATGGTACTTAACTAAAATCTTACAGTCTATGAAGTGGTACTACTCCCAGAAGTGAGTCCAAAATTCTATGCATTTGAGTTCTGTGTTGACGATGCACTTGAGAAGGTACCTCTAAACAAGAAAGAAGATTTTTTCCCTGCCATAGATGTACTTGCTATTTGACTTACTCCTACTCTTCTACTCCTAAACTAGCTTGTTGACTATTGGTTGTATTAGATACTAGAAATCCAAGTGCAAGGGCTAGGTTGCTAGGTGGATTCAGATGCACACCCATGGTCCATGTCATCTCTGTTGGCGCACTTCCATGTGAGGCCGAGGATGGTTCCCTATTATGATTTCCCAAATGGGGAGTTCGGATGCTCGCCTCAATGCATCCTGTGTGGGATTCAAATCCTTCATGAGCCATCTCTCTCCTTAACACCATCCATTATACAATATCACACTACTTCTCTACCTCCCTCTCATGTGCCTCATTATACTTAAGCCCCCTTTCTTCTCTCTACCTCTCTATTGCTAGGTCCGCTATCTTTCACCAAACCTGTTCCTTCCCCATGTGTAGTGGGTTTATCTAGCCATTGGTTTTTATTCCAAGTTCAAGGTTACCATCAATATTTTGATCACTAGTGGAATGCCTTACAAATAAGTTCCCTTGGGATAACGTAAAAAATGAAACTCAGCTACCTCCGAGAATGAGTAAGTGGAAATTGAGTACTCCAAAATATAGCTATTTAAAACACCACGGAACCAAGTGTCCATAACACATGTCTAAATTAGATCAACATCATAAAGGGCCTGAAATTATTCCTACATCTAGAAAAGTGTGCGATACCTCCAATTCCTTTTAGACTCATAAGCAATTAGTCACTTATACAGCTCTATCGGAAAAATAGCAAAGAATCTCTCATAAATACAGTCATACCAATTCTTCTCCACCCATGTACATGTGTCAAACTCAAATCCAAAGTGCTGAACCTTTGAGCATACTCTTCTTCTAGATCCTTTATCCGCTCCTCAACACTTTCTAAGGTCAATTGGTACATATTCATTGTGAAACATCTTAAAAAATTGAAAAGAGGTCTCGTCAACATAACCAATGATGCATCCTAGAATTTACTATATACAACATAGAAAAACCCAAGCATGATGGCACATCACCCAACCTTAGCTGAGTGCTCACCCGAAGCACACAAAGGTACCAAGCCCCCTCTTTAGAGTTGTTTGTGCATGATGTTAGTGTGATGAAGATACAACATATTCAGATCCATAAATAACCATAAACATTCCACGATTGCCTAACCGAGATCTAGATATTAGTGAATCATGAATTAAACAATAGCTATAATAAGATTAACCATACAAGAACCAACTACGGTAATGTTTGAAAAAATTATCCATCTAATATACTCTATTACATTAAACACTATAATAAATAAAAGCTTCTTAAATCACAAATCATTACCATAAGTCATGCACACATCAGATCCAGCAACACAACTCTACAATAATTCATTACTCGGTCTCTCTCTCTAACTACATAGTTCAATACATACTTATAGGGGTGGGGAATTTACCTTCACCACCTATGAACTTCCCAAAATAGGTCACATGCTGATAATAGCCATGCGCCTTTACAATAACATACACACATGCAAGTACACTAATAATAGACATCCTATAATTAATTGGAAGAAGTAATCCTATTATTATCTTGAATTCATGCATAACACTTATCAGATGCTCATTCCCAAAATAACATTTGCGTGTCATGCAAGTATCCATCCCAATGTGTGCTCCTCACATTATCTTCCAAAATAGCATGCATCCATGAAAATGGATAAGTCCCAAATCAACTTGTCTGGTGCACATTTCCTTTCCTATCCTTCCATGGCTTCAAGTGCGCCTTGTTCCCATGCACACATTATTTATGTGTTTTCTCCTTATCACAATATTATGTCTACTTACGATTCACTACATCTCGAGACTCTATGAAGTTCTTGTGAGTGTGTGTAGAATTTTTCCCTAGGAAGCCCTTATGCATGTGCACTTGATATTGAGTGATAACTAGATATACCAATGTAAATATATGTGTTGATGGAAAATAAATTTCCCCTCCTATGAAGTGTATGTAGAAATTTTAGTCCCCCTGTCCCTTATATAAGTGTTATATGGATGCCTTTAATGCTTTTAGATGCCTTTGGATGCAACCTTAGGTTATGATAATAGAATTTTAGAGATTGGTGCTTTATTTTGGTCACATATCTTTGTATTTATATTATTCCCTTGGTTGGATTTCATAATTGAAAATTGAAAGGATGACCTATAAGAAAATAAAATGCCCAAAAGATAAAAGAGACCCAAACGAAGTGAGTAATATGGAAAAGGGTTAGGGGCACCTAGAAGGAGGAAGGTGTATGAGCATTGATGTCCTATCTAGGAGCTAGTGTTCAAAGCCATAAAAGATAAGTTAGTGAAGTAATAAATGGGATGTAGGGTGAAAAAGACTAGAAAGAAGATTGGAAAAAAAGAAAAGAGGAAAAATATAGTCATCAATTACTAGTTTTATCACTTAGGTATAATATGAATGCAAGTATGTTCTTATACCTAGAAATGTACCCAAGTGTGTGATTTTGTGTCTACATTTCCCCCACTTTATGTTGTTGAGTGAATACTTGATAACATAAATTAGGTAAGAGATGCGTACCTGATAACCATGTAGAGTGTGATGGCGATAATGTAACAAGGAGACAAGTGAAATCATGGAGTTATAAAAATGAAGCGTGGAAGCTAAGAAAGAGGAAATGACCCTAGGGGTGAAGCGTATTATGTGGTCCCATGTTGTAACTATTGTTGTGCGTGGCATAGGGCTTCTTATTATTACATATTAAGGATGAACTTGAAAAATAAGAGCAAAAGAGTAATCAAAGTAATGTATTATGAAAAATCATAAAATTATGTAAATGTGTGTAAAAGTAGTAAAAGTAAAGTGTGCACCTAATATGTGGAGAGTGAAAAGGATAGAAAATGTCCTAAATTGTAGTAGAAGAGTGAGTTTTTTTGGGAAATATCATGCCAAGAGAAAGTTTTTTTGGAAATCTCACGCCAAGTACATGTTTTTTTGGGTGATGTCACGCCAAGTGTGAGTTTTTTTGGTGATCTTATGCCACGACAAAAGAGTTTTGGGGAGAAATGTCCTGTTTACTCTATTTCCATGACTTCTTCCTGAATTATACACCACTCTAGATGGTGTGATCTATCTTTAGTTTGGTATTGTTCCAAATGTATTGATCATCCTAATTGAAGGAGATTGCATGCATTATGTATAATAAGGCCAATGCTTAATCATGTGAAACTACTTTGTGAACTATTGTAGACTATGGTGATTGGAGAAAATTTCTATATATGCCCCTAGGACATAGGTTCCCGGGGATGGAAACATGTGCCTATGCACTACTTTTCGAAGTGCTAGGAGATAGTGTCCGTAATGTAATGAGGAATTTAGTTAGAATCGAGTAGTCATGTGATTGTATCTCTATTCTTTTCCTATACTATGAAGGTCTATGTTGAAGCTATAAGCTGTTATATGGGGTGAATGATTCACCCAATTATTTCCAACCTTGTTTGGGGTGTATGTGACATCACTAGGAGTATGTAGCCCAAAGAAAATACTTGATACTCGATATGAAATTATATCCCCTGTAGGGGAGGGAATGTGTATGGTAAAAACCAAGGAACATGCAAAAAGTTGGGTACTAACATGTGCTAGTAGAAAAAGAAGCAAACATGTAATAGAAAAGTAGGGTAATAAGAAAATGTGCATATAGAAGAGACCACAAAAAGTGGATTTCAAACATGGGACATCACTCACAATGTCACAAGAAAATTAGGGACGAAGTGGAAAAAAAATCATATAATGTGCATAAAAGACAAAGGGAATAGCCCACAAATAATAGAATACAAATAGGAATCAATGGAAAATAGTAGTAAACAAAGTATCGAGACAATTGTAGTGGAAAATAGTTCTTGCAAGACAAATATTGCACATGAAATGTCCATTAACATGTTATAAAGAGAAAGAGTATGTCAAAGCGTGTATAAATCAATGGAAAGTAGTGTGCTAGTAAGAATTAAAAGTAGTAAATAATGCAACAATAGAACCCGTGATGTACAAGAATGTATTTTCCCCAAGAGCCTTAGTGCGACCGATAAAAGGTATAGTGTAACAACCTAAATATTATGGTATTTTATTTAATTATGGATGAATGTAGATGTTAGATGTTTTGAGATGAGTTATGCATGTTGATCAAGTAAATAAATTATATGACCATGGTTAGACGTGAAATGATCAAGTTGCCTTATTAATGCCTCACAAAAGTATTAATTATTATTACGATTTTATAAGATAATTTCTTTCTTAATGTTTATTTCCTAATGCTAACAAATGTGTGAGTGGTCTAGAGTGCGTAGGAAAATTACCCTCAGAAGGAGGGAGAGTATCATCGGGAAGAGGTAGATAGATGATGGAAACAATGTGGCAAAGGGATGTAAACCATGTGACTAGGTTGTGTCCACTTTAGGGAAGTATAGATCCTTTTTCCTGAACTCGCATGGCCACAAGAGTAGGTAAGAACCCTTTTAAGTCTTAATGGAAAATAAGTATCTGGTGCAGTTATCAGTCTATATAGGTAGCTCATATATATGGTTTTGGTTCATGCGTAAATATTAATAATATCAAATTTCTATTAAAAGAAAATTGAAATGAAATTATTAAATAAATAAATCATGTGAGGGATAGTAATTAAGTTCTTTAAAATAAATAAATAAATAAATAAATAATGCTAAGAGACAAGTATTAATATATAGAAGTTAATAATAAAATAAGTCAACAAAGTGTTAAATAAATGATTAACGTGTAAATATAATACAAAAAAAGGGGTGCCCAAAATTTAAGGAAGAATGGTTATGTTTTAATTGCATTCAAAGAATCCAAGGAGAACTTTTCAACTCCAGGCACACCATTTGGAAGAAGTAGTCTTTAAATTAATAAAAATTTCTATTTTAGGAAGATTACCCACCTTTTATGGAGGAGACACTCCATTAACTTGAGATTCTCCACATTCATGTGGGAGAGAGGAATTTAATTAATAAAAGGAGATGAATTTAATAAATAAAGTGGAGAATGAAAGGAGTTAAAAAAGAAATAAATGAAAGAAAGGAGAAAATTAATAAAACACATTCATTCACGAGAGCAAAGGAAAAAAATCGGAAGAGGAGAAAATGCACGGGAGCTAGGAATTGTTAGCATTAGTGAAAGCTATGGGGATTAACCTGCTGGAAATGCCATGTTTTAAATATATATTTGTTTAGATGGGGTTTTGGAATAAATGAAAGCTTATATAGTAGACAATCTACATGTTTATCCTACTTAAAAATAACTTTGAATTAGTTTTATATTCTCTTATTTTGGGTTTGGTGATGGAGTCGTTATAATATTTTGGGCCCCTAGAATGTTGGCTAAGTACAAAAGACGCGTAGGTCCTAGTTGAAGAAAGGAATGCAAGGACAAAGAGGGCAGGGTTTAAGAAAAGGGTTTAAGGAAGCTTGTGGTGTGCGTAGACGAGAACCAAGGGTTTGGGACTTAGCCAAATTGGGTGTTCAGGAAAGAACACATGAAAAGCATGACCGACTGTGCATGTTGAGTGGATAAGGTGCTAGCCTAGCGATAGGTTGGCCTAGGAAGGAACATGCTTGTGGTAGAAGCTTCTAGAAGCACATCATGGTGAAAAGTGGAAATCTCAGGCCTGGAAGAGCATGCTCGCATGGAGGACCACATTCAGACACTTGGCATCAGATCTAAGGGTGTTGGAGGATGAGTTGACAGCCCAGAAAGGCTATAAATACAAACAAATACAGAGCAAACAAAGAGAACTAGAAGAGGGTAGAGCTCTGCAGAAATACTGCATGAACTCTATTAGTGGGTAATGGTATTTGGGAAAGAATGTATAATGGGTATGGGGATTGTAATTTTTCTTTTGATAGCCTAGCTACATTAGTCCAGTTGTAATGCATGACTACGGTCTACTTCTCTGTGGCATTCTGTAATGGTTCCATGGATGTAATGAGGTTACCAGTTATATGAATATGAAAATAAATGATTCGATGCATACATATTTCTCATAGGTTCTCTTTCATTTATGTTTATGCTAAGTATGGATGTTTGTATACTTATTTCTGTTATGGTACAAGTTATATAATCTATTAAGTACTTTCTGTCTGTAATGACTGCAAGGATCTAGAGGCCATTCTAAGCTCTATGGTTCTTGTATGTCTTAACTCCTTTTAAATCTCTTAAGCACAAATCATAGATGATGATGTTTCCCACTAAACTCACATAAAAGAGAGACTCAACACCTGTGCGTGCCTCGGGTGAGCACCCAAAATCCACTGGGTGATAGGCTAGCATGCATGGGGTTACTTTATTTTGTGATAGGGGTAAAAATGACTACATATTAGTTCTATTTCCGAAACCTCTTTTGAAGGTGTAGTGGGAAATAACATACAACATGATTTGTGTAGTGAGTAATGATAGAGAAATTAACTTTGGAAAGTGTTGAATCATGGTTCAATAGTACAAAGGATGAATTTTCTCGAGATTCAACACTAGACACGAGATTGATGTATGTAGATGGGTAGAAGAGAACATCTACCATGATCTATATGAAACGTCTTTCTACTACTTCCCAGTAGAACTGCATGAATGGATCTCAGCCTATGCGTCTAGATCAAGTTAGTGCTATGGATCACATATATGGACCCCAATAATACTAGAGGTTGCATGCAGGATGCAGATCGACGTGGACCCATGCTATGGATCATTTGGTGGAAAGGAGTCTTGGATAGCTACACTGAGTATGCCATTTCCACATATTCTTATACGGAGGTTGTTGAGTTTAAGTTTCTCGCGCAGCAACCCAAATGGATCCTTTCTATGTGTTTTCCATCGGCTATGAAGATCTTGATGGTTACCATGAGTTTATAGGCATTCCTAATGGTGGCTAAACCATTCTCAGGCACTTTGGGTGAGGAAGCTAGGGTGGAGGAAGATGGCAGATGTTGTGAAGGAGAAAGAAAGGAGGAAATACAACTTAAGTGTGGTGAAGCGTTTGAAAGGGAGATTGCTAGACAACATGAGGTTACGTGTGTGATGGATGTATGGCGGTAGATGTTGTAGGAAGGATTTGAGGTTCACACAGAGGACATGGAAGCCGAGCAATCTATGCGACCGCATCTTGGCAAGCACATAAGAGAGACCCCTTCAGCTTCTGATGAGAGTTCATCACACAAAGAGAGAAGAACCGTTGGCACACATGTGAGCCCACCTAGTGACCGAACCTTGGTGCTTGGTTTTCTAGATCAAGGGGAAAATATTGCTAGTCTAGTTGGTTACATTGGAAGTGATCGGTCTACACAGGAGATATAATTTCTCGTTTGGGCCTTCTATGGCTGCAAACACCAACCCAATGTTAGGAGGAATTTTCAAGCAAGGTATAAACATGCAAGCTTTTGGTCTCACATCTGGGAGTGGCACGGGGTATACTATTGGTAGTGGGGCATTGTCGTAGATCATATGCGCGTAGTTCACCAAGCGTGGGGACCCTTGGCATGACCACTACAGGATTTGGTGGATTTGGGGGGTCAAGAGGAATAAGAGTTAGTGGCTCTAGTGGATTTGGTGGTTTAGGTGGCACGGGACACTGGTGGATCGGTGGTGGAGGAAACACAGGTAGAAACCAAGGCTTTGGCTTAGGAGGATACGGGCCCCAACCACCCCCAAAGTTTTCTTTGAAATGTATTTACACTTGCCCAATTATAGAGTTATTGAGGATGCTATGGAACATGTTCACAAGTGTGAACTGCTATGTCACATAAAGGGTATCACAACCTCGGAGTGAAAGGTTAGTCATTTTATAACCACGTTGTAAGGGCACACACATAGCTGGTATAGGAAATATGACCCTCATCAAACAGTGGTGGATTATACTACTTTAAGGAACATATTTTTGGTAGAATTCCACATCCCTAAGTTTGAATAGAAGAGAATCAGTGCTTTAAAGGAGATTCAACAAGGAATGGCAGAGAGTGTGTTATAGGATGATGTGTGCTTTAAAACTATCTTGTCTAAATTATCATATGATATTCACCCTTCACAGCATGCTTAGTGGTTTGTTGGAGGATTGATCACACATTTTAGAAGGGCCTTATCTCATAAAACTTTCACAGACCCGCATGAGGCATTGGAAGCTACTTTGTATGCCAAGGCTATTGGTAGTATTGATACTGGTGTTAGCCCGTTCTGAAGGCTCAAATTTTTGGTATGATTAAGAAGTTGGAGAATTTGTCTGCGAACTCAGCCCATGAGACTTGTAGTGGTTTATGGTGCATAGATTATGAAGTAGAGGGGCATGTCAAGGATAATTACCCCTAGAGGATGGTACATGCTGTGACAATAAACTGTGAAATTTGTCATGGGGACCATGATACAAGTATATGCCCCTTGTTACAGTGTGCAATCTGGAAGAATGTGTCTTGCTACTATAAGATCTACACCTATACAACCCATGATACTAAGGAATGTAGGCTCATTGATAAGATCCATGAGGCCATTGATCGTGGTGTGTGCCAAATCAGCATTACCAGTAGTTCCAAGGGTGATGATTGCTATTATGAGGAGAGCGCAAATGGAGGCACACACAAAAGGGGTTTTTGAGGAGGAATCTATGGTTGCGGTAACCACGGGGGAGGAAGGAATGATTTCCTGTGTGGAACTTGTTTCAATTGTGGGTCTATAGAGCATTACAAACAAGAGTGCCTAGACCTATTGCAATGCTCATGGTGCGGAAAGAAGCAAAAGTATGAGGAGTTCCCAGAATTATTTGAGCACATGAATCAGTAGCACCAGAAAGACAAGGGCACTACAATGGTCAACATTAAGAAGATAGACACGTAGTGGATGCCATGGGTAACATGGGATGCAGGTTTGGAGCTAGTTTTGGTAACAATAAGAGTAGAAGCCACGTGCGCAAAAGAGATACCAAGGCAGAAGAACTTGGTTTTAAGGGAGGAAGTAGTTCATGGAAAGTACCCAGACCTTACGTGTCAAAAGGAGGTATATCAAGACACCATGGATGTCATTCAAAGTTTACAAGGGGAAATCCAGTGTCTAAAGGAGCATTCCAGGAGGGAGGAACAAGGAAGGAGAGTCGAGGTGCCAAAGGATGACCTGGATGAGGTCAAGGAAGTATGTAAAATGCTAAGGAAAGAGAATATTATTCCCTTGTTAGGATCATGGTTGAGAGAGAAGGTACCACATGCTGGAGGAGAGCACGAGAGGTAGGTATTGCATGTAAACCTTCCCCCTCACAACCTTGACTATGACAAGGAGATCACATTATATGTAGTTGTAGATGGATGGATCCTTAGTAATATTCTCATCGACACATGCATAGAGGTCAATGTTCTAACTTTGGATGTATGACATCAGATGGGAAAACTTGGATTACAACCATCTTTGAATGTGCTATATATGGAAAATAAGAATAATGCCCATCGATGTCTTAAAGGATGCAACTATCACTATCTAGGGAGCTAAGTTTACTGGGGACTTCAAAGTCTTGGTGCTCACCGAGGTAGAAAATTTTCCAGCACTACTTGGGCACCCATGGTGTTACAAGAATAATGCAGACCTTCGGTTCAACAAAGGGTACATAAACTTTGAAAATAAGGAGGAGTGGGTCATTATACCCTTGGCTGATGGGAATTCGACGCCTTATACTGAACCTTTGGGAGAAGTTTTGGACAAGATATATGTGTGCTCAATTAGGGATTTATCCTTAACAAATACCTTGTGTGTCATGTCCTAGTCACAAGATTCCAATGGGTCTAAAACCTTCCAAAGGTTAAAAACAATGTTATATGCTCATTGTGGAAGTGCTAGAATCAAATCGAGGAACGACAACATCATGTTTAATAAAGGTATTAAAATTTAATTCTAAAATCCCATTAATTTATCACATAACATCAAAACTAATACCAAGGGTGTAGAGCTAGATTGTTTGTAGTCATTTTTATACCCTTAGAACAACGGTCTTATCCCATGCGCATCGGAATATCACCCAACGGGTGTTAGGTGATCACTCGAGGTATGCACGGGTGCCAATCCCCTCATTTATGTGAGTCTTGTGAGAATACATCATCTTATGATAGATATTCAAATGCAAGAGAATAGAAAAGAGTCGTGTATCATTACGAGAACCTAGGTTGAGTTATCATATTAATGTATCCATAAAAGAGAAATAACAAGTAACATATAGAGCTAATTCATAACACGAAGGAAATGCATAAGGCTTAAGCTCATGAACACATATATATTCTAGAACATTACCTTAAATTTATATTAGTGAGTTCAATAACCACATTACATTCCTTGAGGTCATAACAGACCCATATAACAATGCGAGCACAATCATGCATCATGAACTACACTATGTCCTTCATATTACAAGGATAAACACATACCCATCCCTCTAAATATGCCATCACTCCTATATTTTCTCTAATCCCAACCCATAAAATCCTCCATGATATTTTTGTAGAGCTTCACCTCTCTTCCACCACCTCTGCTACTCTTCTACTACTCTCCTTCTACTACCCACACATCTCTATATATAATTTTTACCTTCACTGACATGCCTTTTGAGGTAACAGATTGGTTGCCAAGTGTCCAAGTGGTCCTCTAGTGGAACATGATTCCTTTGATCCAAGCTCTACACTCCTTGCAATGATTTCTTTCTGGATCCTTCCATCACATGAATGGAATATTCCTTCTGTCACCATTGAGCTTCCAGGTTGGCACCATTTGTCTCACCTTGCATGCGTGTCATGTGTTCTAAAAAACCTTACTCGAACCCTTCCCTACGTGCCTTTAACCCATGCGCCCTTCTTCAAATAGGTCCCATGTGCCCATGTGCCTTCTTGTACTTAGCCAATATTTTGGGGCCCAACATCACCACAACTACACCTATTCTCCATCCTTGGAAACACTCTTCAATAAAATAAATAATGGTGGGCTCTTAAAATGGTTGGAAAGAAAGAATAAAGGAATGAAGAATTGGGAGAAAGAATGAAATAATGGGGGACTTGTTTATTGTTGGAGGAGAGGGAAATCCTTCCCTATTTCTGCCTCTAACTACTCCCTAGCATTGACCTCGTTCTAAGCTTACTGATAAAGGTCAACCACCAAGGCACTCAGCTCCTCAAAACTTAGCTCCTCCCCTTTGGTACTCATCATCTCAACAATGCTCTCTAGCTGCTTTCTCAAATCATCAAGCGCATCCATCCCATGGGTTATCTGGGGGTATAGTTCCTTCAGCCTGCTCTTGATCGAGCCTCATAGGGTGTCGATTTTTCTTGAATTTTCTCCACCTCGGCCAAGATATTATCTCTTTACGATCTATTATGCTTATTTTTCTCTTGGAACTCCTTGAGTTATATTTCATGGGTGGTAATTAAGATGCTTCTTACTCTATCCCTATCAAAGCATTTGTCATAAGCAACTTCAGTGAATTACGTGGTGGCCTTCACCTCTGCAAGAAGTTTAGTGTATCGAGCCACAATCTCGAAAACCTTAATTTTTCCCTCTTTCTTTTGGTGCACCTCCGCCTCTTTTGTATAATCTAAAGTGAGTGGTCACCTCTCCATTATGAGAATACGATTCAAATCCTCCAGACATTGCAAGGTTGATTCACACTTTTTCTCGGGTGGCATTAAGTGGGGATGCTTCAGGACAATGGCATATGTAATAATCTCCTCTTGCTTTAGTTCCTTTCTCTTTTCCATGAGATCCTCCTTTTTCTTCTCCAATTCCTCCTCCAGGAATCTCACTCTATCATTTCTCCTGAATAGTCTGGCCTCAAATTAGACTTGAAACCTTGTTGAGTGCATTACAGACCTTTTCATCTAATAGCGACTAATAATTCACCAAGGGACTTATTACTTTTGTTTCTGGTACCTTCATTAGCACTATTTTATTCACTTCAAACTCAAGTTCATCTATATGAGACTCAAATTCCCAAGATAGCATCTTCCTGGTTCGGGGATATGCGCCTTCTTCATTAAACGATGACATAGCCAAGAGTTGCTCTATTGGTATGGTGCTTTGGAAGTGCACACGTAGCACCTTACTAGGATCATTAATGTATCCCATTCCTTTCTCTTTTGCCACCACTACGCCTTTCCCACCTGTTCATATAACTTTTGGGAAGCTTACCACTAGATTGGGATTCCCACCCATGCTTCCATACTCCTTCCCAATGCTTTCTTCTTCCATCTCCCTCAAAATTTTTATCTGCGCTCCACTCCAAATCATGTTCCACAAAATCCTTCATGATTCCTGCCACTTCTCTCTCCATGACTTTCTCCACTTGTTCCTTGGTGAGGCTTGGGGTTCCTTGGTTTTTGGTGCTCACCTCTTCACTTACCCCCTTGCCTTGATCCTTTATTTCTTCCTCATCATTCTCCTCATCTATCTCATCATTCTTCTCTTCATCTCCCTCCTCCTTAGAATCATGTATATCATACAATGGATGGTCTTCAACTCCTTCAGACTTTTCATCATCCTTGTCACTAATGTAGGCATCTAGGCTTTTGTCTCCTTTGAGTTTGCCTCTTCTACCACCTTTTTCTTCTTTCTAACTATGATTCCAGTATATGAGATTATTCCTTCTCCTTCTCCTTGATAGGCGACCTCTTCATTGGTGATTCTTCATGGGTGAGGGCTCTTCATGCTCTAATGCCTCTTCTTCTAGGGTCCTTGCCTTGGCTAGAGATTTCTTTCGGCGCACATAAGTGCTAGGCTTTGTGACTAATTTAGGCACACCCAACGATTGTGTGGTCTGCACACTTTGTACCTTTTACTCCTGTACCTCTTCTCTTTCCCTCTTCTTTGGCATGACCTTTTTCTAACCTATGGGGTATTTTGGAATGGAGACATCACTCTCTAGATAGGTGTATTTTTAAAACTTTGGCCTTATGCGCTGATAAACCCTTATTGCAGCCCTTCGAGCGATTGGTAGCGTTATTGGCTTCATCATTCAAACTTTGTGGGAGACATACTTCTCCACATATGTATGCTTCTTAGGGTAGAAGAATTTTCATTGCAGCTTATAGTGGTCTTAGTGAACTTCAATAAAGTTGAACCTTAGTCTTTTGGCCTCTTTGAACTAGTTAACCCCTGCTTGGAAGTATTGCGCGGTAAAAGAGAAGGGTAGCTTGTACCATGGGCTCTTAGTCCCATTTGTCAAAGTGAACCTACCAATGCGAAGTGTTGGTAAACTGAAAAATTTTCCTCTCCATCCATGAGCATGAGGAAACTACTCTAGGATCCTCCACTCTACCCCGAATGTGTCATGCATTCATTTATACCACTTCTCTAGGCACGCCTTGTGAGTGATCATCATGGTTTCACAAGTATACTTCTCAAATCTTTCACAGGTGAGGAGTTATCTTTTGGATACTCCCAAACAAATTTCTCTAGCCCATCTGGTACTCCAATCTCTGAAAATACAATGGTGAGGAGGATGTTCTTGAATATTTTCTTCTCTATCTCTTGCACACTTCTTATGATCTCATCCGCAATGAATGCGGAAAAGTTATAGATGGTCCCTTATCATATTTTCTGGAATATATTCAACCATGCCTTGTTCACTTGCATCCATCTCTCTTGATCATTAATATTGGTGAACAAGCACGTGGCCATCCTCATAACAGGGTCTAGAATTGTCTATGATGTCAAAGTATCACAAACCATTTTTGTAGTCATAAGTTGTTTATCTTGTTTCCTTGATAGCCTCCTTATCACTCAGATCATCATCTATGAATTCCATTTCACAATTCAGTCAATGAACTTGGATATCAACTGCATGAGTGTTATGCACATCTTACACCCTACGAAATAGAAGTGATATTCATGTACGCACGACATCAACCACTAATATAGTTTCTCGGGCTTGCCAAAGTAAGGTAACTCATACAGTTGCAATAGCCCTACCTTTTCTAGCTTTACCTTCACCTCATCATTGTATATTGGCATCCCATCTAGTGTCCTTTTGTTACTTGGATGAACTAGCTCCAACACCATTTATTTCTCTGTAGTACTTGTGTGATGGTTGTAATCACTCACGTTCATCTATCTCAAGTGTGACACCCACTCATTTCCTAGCAAAAATCCATCTTGGTACTACATTTTTGCATACCATTCCTTATTGGAGTTCATGACGGTAGTAGTTTTCTTTCCTTTTCCCTTTCCATTTTATTTCTTTATTGAAATGGTTGCATTGTTTAGTGCCATTCTTTCCGTTGGTTTAAAGTTTAAAACTCCTTGTGTTGCTCTACTACTCTGCTCAATCTCCAAACTCAATTCCTGGAAGAAATCCTTCTATCTCTATGCCTTAGCTACCAAACCTTAACTAGGAAAATCCTTCCACAAGATGACGCTCTTCAAAAAAAAGTTTCTCACGCCCGTGTACTCCTTTTGGTTTTCAAATCCACTTTAGTCGCACACTTAGATTTCTAGGATTATTCTTCCTTTGCACAAATTTCTCTAGATACCCTAGTTTACAAAAGTGCTTCAACTTTGTAATATCAAGATATAATAATGACTTGCCCTACCTCATATTTATATTTTTTTCTTTCCTCCAACAATAAATTCTATACCACCTACTAATGTAATTAACATTAAATGAAGATTTTTCCACTAGGTTGACTTTAAGCG
This sequence comes from Taxus wallichiana var. yunnanensis, assembly GCA_018340775.1. Lineage (NCBI taxonomy): Eukaryota > Viridiplantae > Streptophyta > Pinopsida > Cupressales > Taxaceae > Taxus > Taxus wallichiana. The sequence goes on from CM031235.1 coordinate 51,402,880, forward strand.
CTCTTACCCATGTGCGTAATCCTATGTAAAAACCTTTCTACAACCTTCCGACGCACAAAATTCTAACTAATGAAGACTCTTACACATGCATCCGTGGCACCGAAGGCACTTCTTATGTCCTTTACATGATTTATGACCTTTCCTACGTCATGTTATTCCTACACTTCTTCATCCCTTGTATGTGGTCTTTGTTATAGCCTTCTTGACACCATGATTGTGTTTCACCTTTTCTTAGATCATTTCTTTGAAGTGTTGATGAAATAGATAGGGTAACAGGCATAGGAGGAATACTGTTCAAATGTTGGTTGATGGGTTCTTTGTGCACGTATGACTTCCAAACCCACTGATCGTGAGAGCTTCCTTTTGGCTAGAAGGAACTACCGTAATGAAAACAAGACCACCAAAAGGAATTAAACAATATGGGTAGTTAAGCGCCTAGCGTATGCTAGATTCGGGAATTATGATACTTTTTAAATGGCTATCAGTCCACTATTTTAAACAATTTAAAAGCAGTAAATAAAGTAAATCCTATTGTTATTTTTAAATGATTTAGGTATCTCACTTAAAAATAGAATAAGAAATAGATCTAATCTAATAGGCTAAGCTAGAATAGAATCTAAAGGTAAAATGATTGGTTTTGGGTCTCTGCAGGTTTGATAAAGGTCTCAGGTAGATCATAGGTGAATGAGGGTAAGATGAAATTATGTGGGTAGGTCTCTGTTTTAGGCTATGTGGGCAAATACAGAGACCGGTGTTGGTCAGGGGTGACCGACGGCGGTTAGGTATAACCGGTGCCGGTTATTGTGAGATCTGGAAATGTCACAGAACAAGCTTTTGGTCTCCTTTGTGATTGCATAAAGGACTTTGGTTGGTCAAGATGAGGTATTGGGTGACTGGAGTAGGATTTGGTGAGGTTTTAATGGGTATATGGAGGTGGAAGTGTTGGAGAAGGTCAATAGGGGGCAAGGTAAACAATGGATGATAAAATGATGATGAAATGAAATAAACCAGAAAGTATGATGTTATACTTACTTGGATTCCATTCCTGAATGTTTGTGTGTGAGGGATGGAGGTGTTGATGAGGGGTTTGAAGGTTGTAAGTGATCACCAACTAAAGAAAATCTTCTGCATGGGTTGGATGTACAATCCTCTTTGTTTGGATAGATCGGATCAAGGTTTGGGAAGGGTGCATGCAGAGAAGATCTTCAATCTCCTTCCTTGGATGTGAGTTTTCACCTGGAATTTGCTCTCTAAAGATGCATTATCTCTCCGAGATGTGTTCTTGCTCATCAACTTTCTCCCAATGTTTTGCCAATATCCAACCTTGAGAATAAGGTTGTTTTGGGATTAAAAGGGTAACCAATGGTGGTTCGGATTAACCAACGATTGTTAGGGGTAAGCGACGTCGATCAAGGCGGGATTTCCTAGGTTTACTAAACTAGGAGATCCTCATGATTTCCTTGGATCTCATGTCATTATCCCTGATTAGACTGTGAGCTTCTTGTAAGCATATGGGAATGTGGTTAGAGGGAATGTAGGCATTGATTTCTAGGGTTTGGGTAAGACTTAGTTAGTTATGGAAACTTACTAAGAATAGGTCTTAGGTTGAGTTGGATTGGTGAGGTGTCTAAGTGAACTGTATGTGTGGATATTATTTAAATAAAATATTCAAATAATAAATATAGTCAGGATAATGAATTAATTTAATTAAATTAATATTAGTGGGGTGAAGGGGGGTCATGGCTATGTAAATGTAATAAAGGGTTCTTATATGTCGAGGGACAAAAGGGGAGTGTTACCTAATTTTAGTTCTACTTTTTGCCCCTTTTTGTTGTGTAGCTTGTATTGGTAAGTGATGCTAACAAAAATAAGATGTGGTTGCTCCATGTGTGGGTGAAGGTGATCCCCCTCAAACCAGGAACTGAAAAGGCAACAGGCTGAAGTGGTGAGTGGTTTGATAAAAGGTAAATATGAGGAAAAGGCAAGTGGGTACGGGGAAAGGGTGAAAGGTCTAATCGGGCACTCTAGGTAATGGGTCAAGGTCACAAGTAGTAACATTCAAACACATGCACACATATAAGCGTAGCATGCTACCGGGTTTAAGAGCAGGAAAACTCTACATCATCTAAGGTTGACAAGGTTTATAAGAACAAGGTTGAAGGAAAACTCTACATCATCTCAAGGTATAGGATATGGTTATCCGAACACAATGTAGGTTAAGTGTAGGAACATTTAGGTATGTTCAATAAACCAAAGGTAGGGTTAGGATAAAATATCATGGTAATAGGATAGGTAAGGTCATTAGGTCAATCAAGTATAGGATGATTGCCACAAGGTATAATGAACACATGAGGTCAAAGGTCACTACACATGGTCTAGGTTAAATGTAGGAAGATGGGTAAGACCAAGGTTTAAATAATGAGTCCCCCCAAAAGAGGAAAAATGGGTAGGAAGTGAAGAGTTAGGTGGTAAGGTAAATGGGGAAAAGGTATATGGGGTAAAGGAGTAAGGTAAAAGGTGGGGTAAATGGAAAAGTAAGGGAAATGTGTAGGTGAGGGTGACCGATGGTGGTCATGGATAACCAACATCAGTATAGGAAAACTAGTGATGGTTAGGTAGGGCAAGCGACTGATGCCGGTCAAGGGGAACCGATGTCGGTTAGGTCAGGTTTGCTATAAAAACACAAAATCCACATTTTTATTATTCATTTGTTATTTGCAAAGTGAAGAAATCAAAAAAAGAGAGAGAAAAGAGGGAAAAGTGTGCGGATAAAATGAGACGATGAGTGATAGTGTGATTTGACAAGGGTTGGGTTGGTGAGTAGCGGTCCACGAGGATCAGGGTGAGAGAGTTGATTGGTGGGAGGGTGCGAGTAGATATTCAATGATGCCGAGGAGGATGGAGGGGATGGGTAGACCACCTTTGGCACAACAACTAGATGTGCATTTGAGATGGTGGTAGGGTGACGAGGTAAGTGCCGAACTCTATATTGGTGATTAGATAGATTAGCAAATTTAGTATTTGTGATGTGTAGGGTTTTGTGGGTGTGTTGTTTTTTGTGCGTGGGAAAAAGTTAAATGTGGGTATGGGGGAATAATGGGAAAAAAGAGGGGGAGAGTAGTAAAGTGTATATATGTGGTGGGTATGGGTCTCGAGGTAGTGTAGGTCATTGTAGGTGGGGTAAAAGGGATAGGTGGGAGGGTTTTAAAAGAAGGGGGTTTAGGAAGTCACATATTTTTTTGTCATAGTGATCAGCGTTGGTCAAGCTTGACCAACATCGGTTGGGTAGAACAGATATCGGTCACCAAACAGGTGGTGATGCGGTTTAAGGGTGACCATGGTGGGTAAATATGAATCGGCATCAATCACCAAACAGTGATTGGATGCATATTTAAGGTTGACCAAAGTTGGTTAGGATGAACCGGCACCGGTCGGGATTTTAGGCACATGGCTCCAAAAGTGATGTAGGTTAGGTGGTTAAGATGGATAGGGAAAAAATAGGGTGGTGGGTAATGATAATTGGTGAATATGGTCATGGTAAATCTAGATTAATGTTGTGCTTGGATTAGATGCAGGGGAGATCACAGTTACATATGCGAGACAGGGTTCCACCTCTACTGGTGACATTATGTGGCTTAACGACCCATTTAGAGTTACTAACACATGGAGGTAGTGGGCTTGAGTGGGATTTGGTGCTACCAACATGCTATCTAATCAGCCCAGTTTGATGGTCACACTCATCGATAGATGGGACTCGCGACCAACACATTCCACCTTCCGATGGGTGAGATGACTATCACCCTGGAGGACGTGTTCTAGATTTTACGGTTACCCATATTGGGGGCCCAAGTTTACTCTATCTCCTCCAAGGCCTTAGAGGAGCTAATCGGGATAGTTTTTGGTGAGGGGGCGGCGGAGCTGAGATTCCATAGTGCCAGTTTGAGCTATGGTGAGATGTACCTAGCCCATCTGGATGAGACGAGGCTAGTGGTTCTATTGATGGAGGCAGTGTGTTGCTATGCATTGCCGATGTAGAGGGTGGACATTTTCCCTAATCATTGATGGGGGTGCTCCATGATATGATGGTGCATGAGACATGCTTTTCCTAGGCACCAACATTCTTGGTGTAACTATACAGAGAGCTATGGGCATATGGGCGGTTGCGTAGGTTTAGCTTGTGTTGTACATTTATACTGCATTTTGGGCCTATAAGCACATAGTTTGTGTTCGACCTATAGGGATGCCCTAAGTAGATGTATTTCCTATGAGATGTTTATGGGTGGGATACAGGAGATGGGTGCCGGTTGTAAGAGAGTGGAGATCGGATAGGCCGACATATGATGTGGCCCATTTTCGGCAGATGTTCGAGGGGTTTTCCGGAGTGGACATTATCTAGAGGCCATATGTGGATTCCCCTCATATAGACACATGCACGAGGAGCTAGCTGAGCTTCGATTAGAGAGGTGGATATAGGGTCACCATGTCGGGAGGATGAGATGATCCCGGTAGACAAGGTCCGATGGAAGTTCGGTATTATACGAGATATTCCTCCGTCCTTTCCATGGTATCAAAGAGATGACATGGAGAAGCCTCTACATCTACCATAGCCTACAGTTCCTATAGAGGAGGAGGAGAAGCCAATGGACCAATGGATAGATGACACTTTGGATGTACATACAAGTATAGGTAGTGGTGGGTGGCTCGGGTATGAGCCATACCACCTAGGCGAGGCAACCATACTTAGCTACCATTACAGTGTAAAGAGACACCCTAGAGGGGTAGGTAGCGACACGATCACCCAGATAGGTATATTGCTGACACAACTAGAAGGGTCAAAGGCAGAGGTAGCAAAGCTAGGAGTACATGTGGCTAGTCTATAGGCCCAGATGGTGGAGGGAGGAGATGGAGACAGAGATGGTCAGGTGGTAGCCTTACAGCACAGTGGCGAGTTTACTGAGGCGATTGGCCACAACCCGATCATAGGATTGGGGCCTTAGAGCCATAGGAGTAGGGGGCACCACCATAGGCATAGGGATAGGGGGCACCACCACGAGCACGAGGATAAGTGTTATCACCATAGGCACAGGGACAGTGGGAACCACCATAGGCACAGGGAGCTGGTCCCAGTTCACACGATGGTGTAGGGTAGGTACAGGGGCCGAGACCTATGGGACCACCACATACCATGCCTATATCTAGGTTATAAGACACCCTAGGTGAGGCAAGATATTATCAGGATTAGCTCATGGTAGCTGGGATAGACTTCCTATCCTACGGAGAGTACAGGGCATAGCGGGGAGTCCAGTGAGAGGATGAGATCCTACATGCATAGTGTGGAGATCATAGGAGGTTAGCGAGCTTTGAGGCTTGATCGGGAGAACCCAACAAAGTGCATGGTGACTAGAGCTAGGTGATGTTTTACTTAGGGACATAGGAGGCTGAGGGTGCATGTGACACAAAGATGGAGGACATTCGGTGAGATGCCTGAGATGCGGTCTCCTAATTTTTATGTATACTAGTGATTTTTTTTTTGATATATATGTTGGCCTATGTGCGAAGATAGTTTGTATTGATTCATTCATTTTTTTTTAATATATGAGACCGACTTGCATGCCAATGGCATTTTTTGAATATATATATATATATATATATATATATATATATTGGCTTGCGTGTCAAAATTTAGAGATGATTGGACATGATGAGATAGGAATGTATATTGAGATACACATTTATTGATTTATATGATGAGGTACATGGTATTTCATGATGTGTTAATATGTTTATGAGATATTGGATTTATGGCTTGTGTTAATGCGATATAGATGTGTTACTCTAATGTGGTTTGAAATTAGGTGAGTTAGGCATGATGGAGTTAGGTTGGTTTAGGCATGGATTGAGTTAGGTTTGGTTAGGCATGGATCGAGTCAGGTTATAGGCATGGATTGAGTCAGAGTTATAGGCATGGATGAGTTAGGTTATAGGCATGGATGAGTTAGGTTTGGTTAGGCATGGTCGAGTTGAAAGTAGGTTTAGTTATGATTCATTATTTTGGCAATGAATGATACTATGGGTCATATGTGAAATGTTGTATAATCTATGCATAGTGATGATAGAGAAATGGTAGGTGTAATAAATGTATCTTGTGTGGTAAGCAACTTGTTATGTATATGGCTTAATTTCTAATTTTGTTATAAAAGGGGAACTAAGTAAAATGTTATGTAAATGGTGAGTTAGGCATGGTTGATGAATTATTTTTAGGGTAGATAATAGTCGAGCTAACCTCTAAGGGCCCCATGCCCTCGAGTCTGCCTACACAATCCCGATGAAAAGGGACCTCGGTCGATGTAGTTCTCCCATGAGATAGGGAAGAATATGAAAATGAGTTGGTAGGTTTTTGGGCATGTTGTGGGTTTAGGTGTAATAGGTGTGGGTAGATTATAGGTAAAATGATGCAGGTGAAGGTGATTATGGTGAAAGGGGAGGACTACCTCAAAGGTAAGTGTCGAGGACCAAGTCTTATATAAGGTAATAAAAACATTAAAAATATGGTTAAAAGATAAGAGGGGGAAAATGAAGCCACTGATTGGGTAGGACCTCTACGAGTAGATCATACCTTGGAGGGGGTGATGAACATAAGACCCGAAAGGCATTGCACGATTAACGGTTCTACGATGAAGGTAGTCACAGGATCACCAAATGTCTAAATTCTAAGATGTCCCTTGAGGCAATTGAGACAATGAGAGTGGAAGTTGTAGGAGGGTGAAAGGTAGTTAATTTTATATGTTTTGAGTGATAGGGATTTTGGGCAAGAGGTCCGAGGTCACAATGGGCAAGTCCATGACTAAAAAGTTTTTGTTTTGATAGACTGATTGATGTGGGAAGTCTATATGGGATAAATAATATGGTACTCCTTGATGTCTTCATGAAGCTGATCGATGCGGGAAGCTTTGGTTTCTCAATTATTTTTTTGAAGCTTCACATAGCTGTCATTCAAGGGAGTAGTCTATTTTAGCAGCAATTTTGTCGAGAGGAAGAAGTCATTTTGAGGGAGTCATCTTTTATTAGAAGTTTGACTCAAGGAGTTTGATCCCATGTGAGGTTGTTGAAGTGATGGACAAGACCAAGGTAGAGGATAGGACTCTTGTTCAAAAGGCAAGGTGGAACGACCATGGGATCTCATCTAAAGATAGACAAAAAGTATCCATGAGAATCATGCTATGTGCAGTGCCGTGGTACACATATTCAAGAGAAGATAACAAGTGATGGGTACTCACATGATTCTTGTTTAATCGTTAGGGAGGTGTATGGAGTGGATAGCGCTCAAGGGACGAGCTTGTAAAGAGACAAAGGGTGAGGTAGGACAACAAGTCAACAATAGAATGGTCAAAGATGCAATGCGTTAAGGGGCTCAGGTTCAGGTTTACCATCAAGTGAGGATAAATGATAGGCACTTGATCCATAGGTATGAGTTATGATATATGGTCCAAGCTAATTAGGAGTGAATTTTCCCGTTTAGTTTTTCTGCTTTGGTTACGTGTTGATTTTCTTTCAAGACAAGGTCACCGACTTGGAAGGTTCATTCATGAACACGTTTGTCATAAGCCATTTGATACATTGTTGGTAAACTTGAAGGTGATCTAGAGTGGTAAGATGACATTTGTCTAATAACTCTACTTGTGCTAAGCGGTCCTGACAAAAGTCATAATTAGTAACCATGTCATGGAGAGAAATGTAGAGTGAGGGGATCTAGACTTCGAGAGGTAGACCAACCTCTATACCATAGACCAGCAAAAAGGGTGTGGCCGCAGTGGAAGTGTGAATACTAGTGCAATATGCCCATAGGGAAAAAGGAATGTGCATATGCCAATCCTTTCTAGTATCATCAACCACTTTCATGAGAATTTTGTTGAGGGTTTTGTTAGTTGATTTGGCTTGGCCATTAGTTTGTGGGTAATAAGGTGGTGAGAAACTAAGTTGAATGCCGAAGGCGTTGCAAATTTTTTGCAATGTTTTGTTTTTGAATTGTTTTCCATTTTCAGTGATGAGGCGATGAGGAACACCAAAGCAATAAATGATGTGATGGTTAATGAACTCACATATCTTCTCAACTTTTGTGGAGATGAGTGGTATGGCTTCCACCCATTTTGTGTAGTATTTGGTAGTAGTTATGATCCATTGATGGCATTGGGAAGAATGAGGATTGATTTCTTCAACAAGATCCAAACCCCATTGAGAGAAGGGCCAAAGGTCACAAGTGACCTGTAAGGCATGATTGGGTGTATGATGAAGGTTGGAATGTTGTTGGCATTTTACACAATGTTTGACATAGTTGTAACAATCATGGTTAAGGGTCGGCTAGTAATAGCCTAGGTGAAGAATACACTTAGCAATAGCAAGGCCACTAAAGTGACCTCCACATATGCCATCATGAACCTCCTTAATGGTATAAGGAATTTCAAAACTTGTGAGGCATCATAAGAGAATACCATCAAATCCACGTGCTTATAGAGGAGTCCCCCCAGAATGATGAAATGAGAGACATTTTTAAGGAAGGTGTGTTGTCCATTATGGGTGAGATCAGGAGGTAAGATGGAGAGAGAAAGGTAGTCAGAGTATTATTTATACCAAAGGTCAATCGGGTTAGGGGTGTCGGTTCTGATTGAGTAAAAATTGTGAGGTAAATAAGAAGGTGAATGAAGGAATTGTACGGTGATAAAGATTTTGGAATCGGTAGATGAAGCGGGTATTTGGGAAGCTAAGCAGGCCATGGTATCGACATATTTATTGGTTGAACATGGGATGGTTTGAAGGGTATAATGATCAAGGTGGTCAAAAGTATGTCTACATGATGTTTATACTTTTGAAGTATCTCATTACAACATTGGTACATACCATTGACTTAGTTAATGACCAATTGTGAATCACCAAAGATGTGGACTGATTTGACATCTAGGGCATATGTGGCTTTGAGACCTAGTACTAGCACTTTGTATTCAGCAATATTGTTGGTGCATTCAAAGTCTAGTTTGAAAGACAAAGACATGGGTTCTCCATCTAGAGGAATGAGGATAGTACTAGCCCCGACCTTGGAACCATCATTCAGTGGAAAGAGTAAAGAATTGTCAATTGTCTCATCGGGAAAGTCAAAATTAGAGGGTTGATCCTTTGAAATAGGTGTGTCACCGGTTGGTAGCGATAGCTTGGACCTTTATGGACTTTTGATGAATGAATTTGAGGTCAAGGTTAGCTAAAAGCATAACCATCATGCATGCATGTTGATTTTGATAAGGTTTGGCATACATGAAGTGTAAGGGATTAGTGTTGGTCACGACATAGGTTTTTTGGTTGAGTAGGTAATGGCGGAGTTTGGTGGCAATGAAAACTAAGGCTAAGAAATTTTTTGGATGGTTGTATCGGGTTTCATAGTCCAAAAGAGTACGGCTTATGTAATAAACCACCTACTCTTTGTGTTGTTCATCGCGATGAGCGAGCATGGATCCTAAGGAATGATCAGTAGCTAATATGTATAGGTAAAAAGGTTGATCATCTTTAGGTGGAATGAGTACGGTTGGTTGGAGAAGGTATTGTTTTAGGGATTCAAAAGCTTTATGACATTCATCATCCCATTTAAAGGAGACATCTTTCCTAACAGAGATAATGAAATGGTTGACACCGATCGAGATAATTGTGAAATGAAACGGTGAATGGACCACAATTTACCTTGTAGGCTATGAGGTTGTTTAAGGTTAGTGGGGGAGGCATTTCTAGAATGGCCTTGACTTTAGCAGGGTCAAATTCTATACCACAAAGGAAACAATAAATCCCAAGAGCTTTCTGAGAGAAGCGTGAAGACACACTTTTTAGGTGAAGGCGGACGTAATATTTAATGAGATGGTCAAAGATGGTTTCAAGAGGAAAGCGAGGTGCTCGAGCTATGTTTAGATTTGGCCAAGAGATCATCCACGTAATCTTCAATATGTGATGCATGATATAATGGAAGATGTAAGTCATAGCACACCGATATGTGCAGCACCAACGTTTTTAAGGCCAAAAGGAATGAATCGATAGAAAAAGGTTCCCAAGGGGTGATGAATGCGTCTTGTGTTGATCTTTGGGGCAAGAAAAATTTGGTTTTATAACCGAGAAGCCATCCATAAGTGAGAGCATCTCATGACCAGTGGTGAGGTCAACCGGTTGATGATCTGGGGAAAGGCAAAGTCATCTTTCGAGCGAGGCTAGGTTGAGGTCACGAAGTCCATGTAAATGCGAGTCCCCTATTGCTTTAGTAACTTGAGGGATAATGTTAGAAATCTAATGAGAATAATCGATGGGTAAGATGAAGGAAATGAAAAGAAGGTGCTTTGACGTTCTTCTTTAATGAGAAGAGCAATGTGAGGGTGCATTTTCCTCAGCTTTTGTTTGATAGGTTTGGCATCGGGAATGGTTATGATATTGTGGACCACTATGGTGGGGTTAATATTGGGCATGTCTATGTAAGACCAAGTGAAAGTGTGGTTATGATATCAGAGAAAAGAAGTGATGGATTCCTATTCAGTAGATCTAAAGATTGTCTGATCTTTAGGATGTGTGGGTCATCCTGAGTATGAATGTTGATCTCGATAGTCGATTCATTCAACATGGTTTATGTCTCAGAGGGTAACGAATGATGAATATATGAGTCTTCTATACCAAGGTAGGTTAGTATGGATTCATCATCTTGAAATTGAATGACGTTAATTATATGTGTGTCATTATCGATCATTTTAGGATACAGGAATGGAAGAGTGGAAGGGGCCTCACCTTCATGTTGATAAGTCAAAGGCCCCAAAGAAATGGTGTTTATGAAAAAAAAAAAAGTTAGGGGGATAGATTCAAGATCCATTTACTTTGTCGGTGAGGGTGGTGATAAAGGTGGAGCGGGTGAAGGTGGTGATGAATATGAAGGTGGAGAAGGGCTAGTGTCCTCAATGAGTTCAATGTGGGCCTATTTGGTAGGAGGTTCAGGGAAGCCGATACCACTACGGTCGTTATGTTTGCGGGTGGTACATGGAATGATAGTATGGTGGCCTTACTCGTAAAATCCAAAACCAAAACCCTTCCACGCACAACGGTGCAGGAAGGTGTGGGTGAAATAGTGATTGGTAAGTGATTGGAAGTCAGTGGAAAATGGGCGGGGTTGTGATGGTGGTTCAGGTGTGTAAGTGGTAGTATCAAGTCCCCCATAGGTGAGACTAGTACAAAGATGAGGAGGACCATAAAGGAGGCATTCTCCTATACGGTGATCATAGTGAGGGTGTTGGTGAAGGCTTCCATACTCGTGTGGAGTAAGGAATGTGTTGACACTATATAGGCGGTACTCCCCCAGTGAGGTGTTGGAAAAACATTCCAAGGGATTAGTGGTTGGTATGTAGGTAGTTGGAATGGATGATGTGTCGGAGGTCGATGCGGAGGTGGAGTTAATGGATTGGGAAGCTAATGGGTTAGGTTATAGCAGTGGTAGGAATGGAGGAGGTATGTGCGGTGAAAGCAATGGTTATACTGGTAGGTGGAGGTGTAGGTGAAGCGGTATTGGTTGTGGAGGTAGATGGTTTGATAGGTATGAGCACATCATTAGGTCGGTAAAGCATGTTGCATGTTTTGAAAGGTGATGGGTTAGCTGGAATGGTATAAGTGTGTCCTTCATGTTCAAACTTTACACAACAATGCAAAGTGGAAGGAATGTAACCCGTGACATGGATCCAGGGTCTACCAAGCAACAAGTTATATTGGAATTCCCCCTCCAAAATAGAAAACAATTCTGAAATAGTGTGGGGGCCCATGCTAACGTGAAGGATGACAGTGCCTAGTGTGGAGGTGATAGTGTCATTGAATGAATGCAACATGACTGGATGTTTATGCATACAATTGTCAAGTATGCGCATTTGAGCAAATGTATGGGATTAAATGATGTTAATGCTAGAACCTCCATCAATCATCACACGACATACCCATATGTCATCAATGTGGATGAAGATGAAGAGGGATGGGTCTGAGTCATCATTTTGGTGTGGCGTGATCTCTTCCTCTGAGAAGCTAAGGAAGGTCACTTGGTGAACAAGGTGAGGTGAGGATGAAGGTGGTAATTTGGTGAGAGAGGCTACATGATGGAGTGTGATAATGGAGGCTATAGATGTAGGGTCATTGGGTAAAACATCAATAGATTGAAGAACCTCCATGAGAGATTGACGATGGGATTTTGAGGTTTGGATGAGGTCGTATAAGGAAATTTTGAGGGGAGATTGGTGTAATTGTTTAAGCATGGTGCGATGTGTGACGCCATTAGAAATGGGGTATGTGGGGCCGCAGATAGTGATTTTAGGTATGGGTGCAGATGGTATGTTGGGTATAGGATTGGTTGGTGGGTCAGTTACCTTTTCTTTTCCCTTCTACGCACGTGTAGTGACGTGTATCATGTTGATTTGAGGGGAGTTGGAAAATGGAGAAGGTGTAGGATGAGTGGTATAACGACATGAAGGGAAAAAACCTACTGGAGGAGAAAAGCCTTGTGAGGTGAGCTGGGTGTAATGACATTTGGGTGGTGGCGTGGCAAGTTCTTGGATACGAACCATGTTAATTTCAAATCTTGAGAGATGGCTCTAGGAGAGGTGAGGATGGAGGTTGTGGTTGTTGAGTAGGCAGTGTGGGAATGGGTGTTGGTGAAGAAGGATCCTCATTAAGAAGGTCATCATCATCAAAGTTGGTTTTTGGTGGATATAATTGGATAAGGATGGTTTTAAGGCCTTGTAGTTCTCCACATCATGCCCTGGCACACGATGGTATGCAAAAAATTTAGTATCATCAAACCCTTTTGGCTTGGGTTTGAGGGGGTTGTAAGGTCGGAGTGGCGGTAATGTGATAAAAGAAGTCTCAAGGAGGTTGGTTGAAATTTTTGCATAGGACCCTGCTAGTGGATCACAATGGGAAGTGAACGTCGGTTTGAGTGTAGGTGTGGTTGATTGTTGAGGAACTATTTTTGGAAGAGTAAGAATGGGTCGAGTTACAATTTTAGGTGTAAAGTGTGGTTTTAGGTATCGTCGTGTTTGTTTGGGTAGTAGGGGGTACAGTAGATGGATGGGTAGGAGGGTGTGGGGTTATTTTGACTACCTTGTTGTGGGGTAGTGGGGTTTTTTTTTGGGTTGCACCTTCTTGGGTAAAGGTTATGTGGGTGTACGAGGTCTAGAAGGAAATTCAGATGGAGGAAGAGGGTGAGTTACCCATGGGTATAATGAGGGTCTTTGTGAAGTTAGATGACGTGGGTAGTATTTGGGGGGTGAGGGATAATGACTGAAGTGTAGTGGGTAGTGAAGCAATAGCGTAGGGTATGGGGGTATTGGTGGTAAAAATATTGTAGGTGTGGGTGTAAGTCATGTTGTGTGCACAGGCGGTTAGAGGTTTGTGAGGAAAGAATGGGTTGTTGTGTTATCAATTTATGGATGGGTGAAGGTGGCTTGACCATGTGGGGAAGATTTGAGGTCTTAAAACAAATAAGACAAGTGCAAGTGTGATTGGTGCGGTTGGGGTATGAGGTCGATGAATTTTTTTCTTTGGTTTGGGTGTCGAGTAAGTGTGGTATTGACGTTGGAGGATGTAGCTAAATCCAGCTTAATAGGTGGATGAGTAAGTAATTTGGTGGTCGGGGTGACCCCTAAAGTGGTAATAGGTTTAGTTGAGGCAAATGTTGTAGGTGGGGTTTGGGTTTAGAGGTAGGTTGGGTTATGGGTAAGGGTGTGGTTTGAGTGCTACATGGGTATCATGGAAGGGTTTGACGAGAGGTGGTTGTATTTGGTTTGGTTGGTGAAATGTGTTTAGGTAGATAGTGGAGGTTTCAATGAGGGATCTCTGCATACGTGTTGAGATGAGGAGTAACCCCCATAGTGCCCCCATATCTAAGTGATCGGCCAAATGTGAGAATGACACGTCTCGTGGTTGGATTTGGTGAGGACCTAATGGTAATTCTTGTAAAATGTGTCTTAGAGATGGGGAATTGGCTAGCTCCAGCTTCCGTGGGTAAGAGAGCTGAAAGTAGGTCTATTGGATTTTGGGTAGCAGATGGAGAATGCTCTCTCCATGAGGTAAGGGTATCTCAACTGGGTCAATGATAGGTGGAGGAGATGATGGGAGATCCTCTCGTAAGTGGAGGAATGGATAGGTGCTCCTCTCTGGGTGGAGGAGGTATTGTGGGTAAAGGTTCTCTAAGTGGGGAATCTAGGGATGAGATGGTCTCGATGTTAGCGGAAGACACCTCCATAGGTGATGAAGGAGATGAAATGTGTTCCTCTGTTGGTGAAGGAACATGAGAGGTTGGTTACATTGTGGAAGGAGGAGTTTAGGATAGGATTTCCTCTATGGAAGGGATGTGAGGTAAGTGGGAGGCAATAGGTACCCTGTTAAAGATAGTGTGAACCTTACGGGTATGGGTATTGTGAATTGATATCTCACCGGTTTGATTGGATTACGGGGCATGGTTGGGAAACATTTTTTTGAAGATTTGTAGATTTTGGTTGTGGGTGGCGTTGGGATTATCCACATTAATTCACCTTTCTCAAGCATTTATTTGACAATATTCTTGAAAGTGATGTAGTTTCCGTCACTATGACCCTTTACTCAATGATAGTTATAGAAATCATGTTCTTTATATCATGCGGGCATGGGATGAGCAGAGGTCAAAACCAGTGTGTGGTGTTATAGGTGGAAGGGTGATGGCTTAGTTTTGTTAATCTTTTCTAAGACAAAAGAGTAAGGTTCCCCAATTGGGGTATATTTTTATTGCTCTCGTTTGAATTGAAAAGTCTGGATAGGTGAGAGATTAGATGAGGGTGTAGCCTGATTTGATGAGATGAGCTAGGTTGGCCTTGAGTACCACTATGTTAGCGGTGCCCTTAGCTTTTGAATAATTGGTTTGTGGTTTGGAAGAAGAAGAGGTATCATTCGACTTGAATTCCAAATTATTATTACGTAATTGGATTTTCTTCTCTTGATGGCCCGAATCTCTAACTTTCATGCCATAGTGAATGCCTCATCAAATGTTCAAAAGGTTTGGACTTGTAAGGTTGGGGAGATATGTCTAGCGCAAGCCCATGTGAAGAGCTTGATGAGTTTAGTTTGTGGTAGTTGGAAGGTAAGTTGATTGATTAGGCTATGCCAAGTGAGTGACAAAATTTGTGATAGATTTGTCCTCATACTAACATGTGGAATATAGATCGGTCATGGTAACCTTCTTGACGATATTGATAGAGAAATGATCCAAGAAGGCTTGGGCTACCTGATTGAATGAGAATATAGAGTGTTTAGGTAACCCACTATACCAATCTAATGCAGGTCTAGTGAGGGACATGGGAAAGGTTCTCAAAAGCAAGGCATCATCATGAGCGATCAGATAACACCCGTGTTTGAATGACCACAAATGTTCTTTGTGGGTCTTCTTTGCTATTGAAATGATTGAATTTAGGCATTTCCCAATGCACGGGGTATGAACGGATAGGAATGGATGGGTGAATAGGCTCGTTGCAAATCTCGTCATAGGTGAGAGTGTTGTGGGAGCTGAAAACCGATGCCTCCAATGTCTGCATCTTTTCAACATCAATTTAATTAGGTCATTGGTGGGTTGTGATGATTGGATGCCTCTTGTAGCATGAGGAGGTTGGTTTTGGGCATATAACAAGGGTGGCACTCCAGTGTATGGGGCTGCCATGTAGGGTGGTGGAGAAGAAGGCAGTGAAATAGGGGGTACGTACCCGAAATGAATAATGGATGAAACAGGAGGTTTTTGGTAGTATGTATATGGGGGTGGAAGGGTCATGGTAACCCTAGTGGAAATAGGGGCTAATGATTGTGGAATGGAAAGAACCATGTTCTGAAATGGGGTAGGGGTCACTGACATTGGAGGTGGGAATGTAGCTATAGGTATGTGTGAGACATTAGGGGTGGATGAGGTTGTGTTTGGGGTAGTCATCGAGGGTATGGTGGATGTAATGGGTGCCACAGAGTAGCAAGAAACGCAACATTCATAGTGGGTATAGAACCTAATTGTGAAATACTAGCGGTAAGGTGGATGCGAGAATTATGGAACTAGATGGGGCTGATGTGAGATTGAGTGTGAGAGTCGGGGGATAGATACGGGCATGCCATATATCAACTGACCCGAGGTGTCTCGAGTGGATGAGTGGGAAAGGTAAAACTGCAAGGTGGCAGGGTTTTGGTCAAGGAGTCATGTGAACTCCTCATCTCTGGTAGTGATAGTAGTAGGCTAGATGGGATCCATGGCTAGTGATAAAATAGAAGGTGGTGAAGAACTAGGTGGGAGTAGTTGTGGCGGCGTGAAATACAAGGGCACTTGCTTGTCTTTGGGTCGCACCATGTGAACCACTACTAATCGTAGTAGAAATTTGCTTCTTTGTAAATGACATAGAGAATAACAGGAACAGGTGAATCTGGTGATAAAAAGTGGATGAAGTACCAAATGGTGGCTGGAATGTGAAACAAGGCTAACAATGTTGGTTAGGGAAAACCCGAAGTGGTTAGGGGTAACCACTTCCGATTCTTGTAGGAAATGGGTGAGTGAGTAAATAGCGAGGCAGAAGGTAAAATCTGACAGGTATGCCAAATCTGAGGATGTTTAAAATGTCAATGGGAATAATGATAGTGACAGAGACTATGAAAAGTGGAAGAAAGTGAAGTAAAATGTCCTTTTGAGTAGGTTAGCAAAAGGACCTGGAACCAATGTTGGTTGGGTATAACCGATGGCGGTTAGAGGTAACCGACGATGGTTACTGTGAAATTGAAACAATGATGAAAGAAAGTGGTTGTGAATTAAAATATGATGTAGAATCAGACCCATAATTTTGAGAATGATGATGATATGGCCCAGGCACACTCAGGTGAAGCTGGAATACACCAATTGTGATGAGGAGCATGCAAGGATGAACAAAAAAGTGATGAACATGATCTCTCACCTCAAAATGCAAGCCAAGCAAAAACACTAAGAAAATGTGATCCTAGGAGTGCCTTTTCTATTATGTTTGTTTAGCTTATGCTATTTAGGGACTGACACATGAATTTTGAAATAGATTTTTTGGTGAGGATGGCTTCCTACAAAGAAGGAGATCTAAAAGGTGAGGTTTTAGGTATGTTATGGTGGGGGTGGGCTTCGCTTTGAAGTATGACTCGACAGAGTAGCGAGCTGGGTGCCCACTGTGCCGTGATCGCATGTGATCACCTACAACTTCTTCCAGGTAGGATGTTGTTTAAGAATGTATGTATTTTGAATTTTTGTGTGGTTTGGTAAGAATCAAAGAAAGAGAAAAGGATAGAAGTGTTTTTCTACGATTCATTTTTCAACCATCAGTTGGGCATGACTTCCAACGTATAGGTTGCCCTCAATTAATGTGAGCTAATGCAATAAATTAGAATGGAATGCACTTATTTTTAAACCCAAATCGAAAATGTGAAATTGGATGACACAATAAGATGAAGAGGAAGAGGGATGCTCTTTCACTACAATGCTAGAAAACATGAAGAAATGGTTCTTTTTAATTACACCAAAAGAAAAGTTTCCTTTAGAACAAATAAAAAGAAGAGGTGGATTACCAGGGAAAAAAATTAGTGTGTACACTTTTCAGAAGGGAAACAAACACACAATTTTTTCCTATGAATGAATGAAATGCAAGGAACCCTAGATGGGTCCCATCGAGCGTTCCAAAATGTTTCATCTTTTTCTTATATCATTTCTTTGAAGTGTTGAAAAAATAGATAGGGTAACGGGCATAGGAGGAATGCCTGTTCAAATGTTGGTTGATGAGTTGTTGTGCGCGTATGACTTCCAAATCCACAGATGATCGTGAAAGCTTCATTTTGGCTAGGAGGAACTACATGTAATGAAAACAAGACTACCAGAAGGAATTAAACAATATGGGCAGTGAACTGCCTAGTGTATGCTAGATCCGAGAAGTATGATACTTCCTAGATGGCTATTAGTCCATTGTTTTAAACAATTTAATGCTATAAACAAAGTAAATCCTATTGTTATTTTAAAATGATTTAGGTATCTCACTTAAAAACACAATAAGAAATAGATCTAATCTAACAAAAGCTAGAATAGAATCGAAGGTCAAATGATTGGTTTCTAGGTCTCGGCAGGTCGATAAAGGTCTCGGGTAGATCACAGGTGAATGAGGGTAATATGAAATTAGGTGGGTAGGAGTATACATTTTAGGGCTGTGTGGGAAAATACAGAGACCGGTGTCGGTCAGGGGTGACCGATGGCGGTTAGGTATAACCGGTGCCAGTTACTGTGAGATCTAAGAATGTCACAGACAAGATTTTGGTCTCCTTTGTGATTACACAAAGGAATTTGGTTGGTCAAGATGAGGTATTGGGTGACTAGAGTAGGCTTTGGTGAGGTTTTAATGGGTATATGGAGGTGAAAATGTTGGAGAAGGTCAATAGGGGGCAAGGTAAACAATGGATGATAAAATGATGATGAAATGAAATAAACCAGGAAAGTATGATGTTATACTTACTTGGATTCCATTCTTGAATGCCTATGTGTGAGGGATGGAGGTGTTGATGAGGGGTTTGAAGGTTGCAAGTGATCACTAACTAAAGAAAAGCTTCTACATGGGCTATATGTACACTCCTCTTTGCTTGGATAGATCGAGATCAAGGTTGGGATGGTGTGTAGGAGAAAATCTTTAATCTCCTTCCTTGGATGCGAGTTTTCACTTTGAAATTTGCTCTCTAAAGATGCATTATCTCTTTGAGATGTGTTCTTTTGTCAAATTTCTCCCAATGTTTTTCCAATATCCAACCTTGAGAATAAGGTTGTTTTAGGGTTGAAAGGGTAATCGGCGGTGGTCAGATTAAACGGTGATGGTTAGGGGTAACCGATGTCGGTCAAGGTAGGATTTCCTAGGTTTACTAAACTAGGGTAATCCTCCCGATTTCCTTGGATCTCGTGTCGTTATCCCATTGATTAGACTCGGGGTTTCTTCTAAGCATGTTGGAAGCATTGAGTTTTAGGGTTTGGGTAAGTCTTAGTTAGTTATGGCAGCTTACTAAGAATAGGTCTTAGGTTTAGTTGGCTTGGTGAGGTGTCTAAGTGAATCAGTATGTGTGGATATTATTTAAATAAAATATTCAAATAATAAATATAGCGAGGATAATGAATTAATTTAATTAAATTAATATTAGTAGGGTGAAGGGGGGTCATGGCTAGGTAAATGTAATAAAGGGTGCTTATATGTCGAGGGACAAAAGGGGAGTGTGACCTAATTTTAGTGTCTATAGATTGATTATCCACCATTTCCCCATGCGCTTTCTCAAGATTACGCGCTTCCTTCTACTGGGCCACTCAACTTTTTCTATTGGCTTATTATTTGCTTTGCATTACTCCACCCCACACTAAAATAGATGTGTAGTCCTCTGCGCATACACAACTTTGGAAAATAATGTGGTTACCGGCGCACAAGGTGAAAAATGAAAAAAGAAAGGAACAAGCAATGAGAAAGGGAAACACAAGAAAATAAAAAGCAATAAAGGGAAATTATAATCTAACTGGAAATACTGCCTTATTTACAAACACCAAGAAGACTTATTTATAGTAGGGCTTCAGCCTACTCCCATTGAAGTGACCTAGTAATCTCGTCCCATCTAGCACTTATAGCTGGAAAGCACCTGAATCAAGAATGTATGAGATGATGTAGGGTCCCAACCAATGGAATTTCAACTTCCCAAGATGGCATCAGATACTTGGAATCATATAATAACACCATCTTCCCAACCTCAAACTGTTTGTTCATAATATGACAATCATGCCATGCCTTTTGTCTTTCCTTTTTGTCTTCTGACTCCATCTAGCAAGTGATCACCTTTTGTCTAATTGCATCAACTTATCAATCCTCTCTTCCAGTGTTTTTTCATCATCCAATCCTCCTACGCGTGCTATACGTAGCGATGGTAACATGAATTCAATTGGCAAAACAACCTCCATGCCAAACACCAATTGAAATGGTGTGGCCTTGTTTAACCTCTTGTAGGTTGTTGTCATGTATGCCCATAGAATGATTGATACTTTTTCATCCCAATCTTATCTTCCAACATCACAGATCTTAGTCAACATGTGACTTAGTATTTTTTAAATTCCTCAGTAGTTCCATTCACTTGAGGGTGATAAGGGGTAGTCTTGTGATGGGCCACCATAAATTTTGCTAACAAAATCCTAATTGTTTCATTGAGGAAATGTGTACCCCTATCACTAGTTAAGATTAAAGGAAATCCATACCTGCTGATTATGTTCTCCTTAAAATTATAGCGAGTTGTCGCTATGGTGCAATACTTTGTATGTATTTTCTTTTCCCATCATGTCAAGTAATCAGTGCAAGTAATGATATACCACGAACTAGTTCTTCACGCATTGCTGGCGAAATTGGCCCTACAAAGTCGATTTCCCATTTTTCAAATGGTTTAGCGTTGGCTATCAGTCACAAGGGCATTTCATCCCTCTTCCCAGGTTTTCCAAGGTGTTGGCAATGGTCATAGGCCTTGCAAACTCAATATAATCCTGGTAGATGGTTTCCCACCAAAGCCTTGCAAGTAGAATCTTTCGCACAGTAGCATTTCCTGCATAGTGTCCTCCTGTAATCCCACCATGTGCTTCCTCCATAATTATCATGCACTCATGTTCTAATATGCATTGGTGCAAAACCTCATCACGTCCTAACTTATATAGGTCTTCACTAATCAACATGTAGGGTGCGACACGACTTGTTAACTGCTTCCTCTTGAGAGCCTTCATCCCTTCCGACGCCACACCTTTCTTTAAGAACATTGCAATATCTTCTAAATCTAAGTGCGCATGCCACAATGTAAATAGTTACACATATGGAATGGTATCCTCAATGCTTTGCGTGTCCTCCCCTGAGTTAATCCTTGATAAGTGGTCAAGTATTGAATTACTCTTCCCTTGTTTTACAACCACTATGAACTCAAATTCCTGGAATAATAGGACCCAATAACATATGCACCCTTACAAAAAGGTCTTGTTCACAAAGTATTTCAATGTCATGTGGTTTGTGTATAATATGAATGGTGTTACCAAAAATATTTCCTAAACTTATGCAGCGCATAAATCATTGATGAGTGCCTTGCGCTCGGTGGTTGTGTAATTTTACTCGATGGTGTCAAATTTCTACTATAAAAACACAAGGGATGATCAATAATCCCTTCACCGGGTTGTGCTAGTACTACTCCCATAGTTGTCCCCAAGGCATGAAAATGCACATAGGAAGGCTTATCCCAAGAAGGAAAACATAGTATGGGCGTCGTGACAAGCCTATCCTTCAAAGTGTCAAACACCATCTATTGCGCTCTCCCCAATGAAAGGAACTCTTATGTTTTAGAAATTCCTCCGAGGGCACGATGATCTTGGAATACCCTTGATGAACTTCTTGTAGTACCCTGTATGTCCAAGGAATCCGTGCATTGTGCTTTGACTAGTAAGCTCCCCTAACCCCATAATAACTGCAACTTTGGCAAGATCCACTAGTAAGCCTTCCTTGCATATAATATGTCTAACAGGGTTCGAATGGAGTAGCTAAGACAAATTTCTTAATGTTAAGGGATATCCTCAACTTTCAACATCTCTCAAACATTAGCCTCAAATTATCACAATGGTATTTTACCAATCCATACACAGTCCAGTCATCCATGTAAACTTGAAGAAATTTATGGATGAAGTCCTAAAATGCTTATACCACGATGTGCGAGAACACAATAGGTGCATTCTTTAATCCAAAAGGAATAACCGTGTAGGAAAAACTTCCCCATTCAGTGGAAAATTTTTTCTTTCTCTAGTCTTCCTTTGCAATCCTAACTTGGTGATAGCCTAAGAACCCATCTTTGAAAGAGTAGACTTCGCGCCTGGCTACTCCCTCCAAAATTTCTTCAATAAAGGGTGTTGGGAAATGATCAATCACACATACTGCATTCATATCCCTGTAGTCAACATAGATCCTTATTATTCCATTATTTTTGATACCGGTGACCATTGGGCTTATCCATTCAGATTCTTCCACATCCTTAATGATACATGATGTTATCATCTTATCTATTTCTTCCTTGACCCGTACACATAAATTCAAATTCATACGATAAAGACTCTTCCAAATTGGGTGCGCACCTTCCTTCAACTTGATCTTCATCTCCCCCAAGGAATGGTGGATTCATTTGAGTTCATGGTATCCACAAGGGAACAAATCTTAGAACTCACGTAATAGATCAATGACCTTTGAAACTTATTTTTCCGACCAATAGTCCCCAATGATATCTTCCTTAGGTTCTGTCTCTGTCCTAATGTTAACCTTCTTTGTTTTCAAGGGCTCATGGTAGGCACGTGCTCATTCATCAGCATTATCTATGACTTCACGCATACCTTTAGAATGGTTAGCATCCAAACTTTCCATCTCTTCACCGTCTACTACATAGACCATTTTCTTTTTTCTTTTTCCATGCACACATGCTCAAGTTGTAATTCCTCTAATTATTTGTCATTGAGGTGCATCTCCAAATAAGGATCACCTAGCAACCCGGTAGCCTATCTTCTCGCCATAGAACTACCTCCCATTCTAAGGAACTTGATTACTTGTAACACCTTATCCACCAATGGCTTTGTACTCCTATACTGAAAGCTTGAATGAGATTAGCCGCCAACTCCTCGTAAATTACCTTTTTGAAGACGCATCTCCGAATGAATATACCATACATGCGCACATCCTTGTAAAGTGGAATACAACTTATGCACCCATAACGAAGGTGGAAATGCTTCGGCACTTCCCATCTAGGCCTTGTAACACGCTTTCATATGAAATGAGGCGGTCTCTTTACCATGGCAGTCTTTGATGACAGTGGGCATGTTGCTCTGGAGAACCTTACGGAAAATAGGATTATTACCTCACATCATTCTAGGAGGCTCTCCCAATGAGTTTTCCACCTGCGTATTTGTAGTTCTAAGTAGGTTGTAACTGATTATTCCCCTTCTCTTGTCTTCATCTTCCACTAGGCCTCCATTTATTGCAAGAAGACTTCAAGGTATGCCCTTCAGAGTAACTTGGAAACTTCTTTCCTCCTAGGCACTTGAATGAATGCACCTTTGTTACCCTTATTACATATCCTCTCAACTATCACCCAATAAACTCATAATTCCCATGTGCCCAATTGTCACATGTCATAATAGTGGTATCACTCAAGTACTAAACATCTTCAAATTGGATAACTCCTTCTGTGGGATGAATTATCTCAGGATCTCTAATAGAGCACACATATATCCTATCAAGGGCTTCTTCTCCTAAGGGTTTAGTACAAGGTGTTGATTTCCCATCAATTAGTGGGATGATGACCCATTCTTCCTTATTCTCAAAACTAATATATCCCTTATTAAACCACAGTTCAAATTTGTTCTTGTAATGACATAGGTGCCCAAGTAATGCTGGAAATTTTTCTACCTCGGTGAATGCTAAGACTTCGAAGTATCTAGTGAACTTGGCCCCTTAAATTGTGATAGCTACATCCTTTAATACTCCAATGGGAATTGCCTTTATCTTTTTTTCCATATACAACACATTTGAAGATGGTTATAATGTGGGCCTTCCCATTTGATGAAAAGCATCCAAGGTAAGAACATTGACCTTTGCTCTCATGTCGATGAGGATATCATTTAGAATCCACCCATCGAAAACTACATTCAATATAATATCCTTTATCATATTCAAGGCTGTGAGGAGGAGGACGGTTTACATGTAGAACCTACCTCTAATGCACATTATCGGTGCATGGTACCTTCTCTCGTATCCATTATCTTATCAAGGGAATAATATACTCTTGCCTTATCATTTTACATACTTCCCCGACCTCATCTAGATCCTTACGTGGAGTTTCAACATTATTTCTTTCTCTAATTACCTTGATTGCTCCTTTAGACACTTGGATATCTCCTTGCAAACTCGAATCACATCCATAGTCTCTTGATACACATCCTTCTTATGAGTAGGGTCTAGATACTCTCCATGTACTACTTCCTCTCTTAAAACTAGTATCCTTTGTCTTGTCATTTCCTTGGTGAGCGTAGCCTCTATCCACGTTGTCACCAATACAGGTTCTAGCCCCCGATTCACGCGCCACTCTTGGCATCCGCTATGATTTGGCCTTCTTGATATTTGCCATCCCACAACCTTTGTCTTTCTCGATCTTTGCTAGTTCATATGCTTATAAATATCTAGACACTCTTTGTACTTATGTTTCTTCCTGCGCCATGAGCATTGCAACATATCAGGACATTCACACTTGTGATGCTCTATAGATCTACAATTATAATAAGTTCCTCATAGGAATTCACTTCTTCCTCCACCATGGTTCTTTGTGACCACAAAATCCTCTGTGAAAACCTCTTCCACATGCTCCTTTATCTACATGCCTTCATAGCGATGATCATCGTCCTCATAACTACTTGCAAGACTATTTTGGTATACACCAAGATCAATAGCATCATGAATCTGATCAATTGGTCTGCAATCCTTGTTATCATGGGTTGTAGAGGTATAGATCTTGTAATAACAAGCCACATTCTTGTGGATTATGCGCTGCAGTAGAGGGAACCTACTTGCATCATGATCCCCATGGAAAATTATAGTCTACCGCAATGGCATGTACCGAATTTTAGGGAACTATCCTTTAGATGCCCTTATACTTGGAAGTATGTACACCAAAGCCCACTATGAACCTCATGCGCTGAGGTTGCAGATAGATTTTCCAACTACTTAACCATTGTAGTAATTTGAGCCTCCAAAAAAGGACTAACACTAGTATCAACACTCCTAGCAACCTTAGCACAGTGGGCAGCTTCTAATTCCTCACACAAAACTATGAAAGTCTTGTCTCGATAGTTCCCTTCTAAACGGTGTTATCAATCCTTCAAAAACTATTGAGCATGTTGAGAGGGGTGAATTTCTATGATAGATTTGACATGATCTTTTTGAACTATGCATCATACTCTCACACACTTTCTGCCATTCCTTGTTAGATCTCTTTGTGGTACTGATGCTCTTTTGCTCAAATTCAAGGATATGAAATTCTACTAGGAAGGAAATTTTTAATGCATTGTAGTATACTACCATCCGATGGGGTCATACTTCTAGTACCAAATATGTGTACATCCTTGCAAAATTGTTACAAACTACATTTCCTTCCACTCCAGGGGTAGTGATCCCTTTCACACACCATAGTAATTCACACTTGTACACATGCTTTATAGCATCTTCAATACCCTTGTAGTCTAGTAAGTGCAATGACATCTCAAAAATACTTGTGGAGGTGGCTGAGGTCCTTGTCCTCCTGATCCAAAGCCTTGGTTCCCTTCGGTGTTTCCTCCTCCACCAGATCCACTAGGTCCTATTCCTCCTGACCCACTAGATCCTCTAGATCCGCTAGGTCCACTAGGTCCTCTAGCTCCTACACCACTAGATCCACCTCCTGCAGCTAGCAAATGGCCTGAAGTGGTCGCACCTAGTGTTCCCAACGTCCCACTAAACTATGCACCGATGGTTTTTTATAGTCTCCGCCACTTTGCTAGCTTGTGTGTCCCGCGCCACTCCCAGATGCAATACCCAACCCTTGTGTACTTGTACCTTGTCAAAAATTCCTCCAAATACCGTAATCATTTGCACAACCATGGATGTTACAAATAAGAAATTATATCTCTTGGGCACAGAGCGGTTACTCCCACCGATACCAACTAGGGCTAACAATACTTCTCCCTTGATCTAGAAAACCAAGTGCCAGGGGTTGGTTGTCAGGTGGGTTCAGATGCCTGTTGATGGCTCTCCTTTCTCTATGTGATGAACTCTAATTAGAAGCTAAAGGATATTTTCTCCGCGCTTGCCAAGATGGGGTAGCACAAACTACTCAAGTTCCACATCCTTTACGTGAACCTCAACTCCTTCCCACAACGTCTTCCTCCATAGATCCATCACACTTGTAACCTCGCATTGTCTAGTCATCTCCCTTTCATGAGCTTTTCTATACTTGAGTCATCTCTCCTCCCTTTCCTTCTCAGTTGTAATGTCCACCATCTTCCTCCACCCTAGCTTCCTCACCCAACGCTCGAAGAAGCTTATCCAACCATGGGAAATGCCTCTAAACTTAGGGTAGTGACCAAGATCTTCATACCATGCATTAAAAATTGGTCACGCACTGCTTCCTTCAACCCACATGCCCTTCTTCAAATAGGTCATGTGCGCCCACACGTCTTCTTGTACTTAGCCAATATTTTAGAGCCCAACATTGTTGTTCTATATTGTTTTTTAAGAGATCATGCAGTGAAATAATTTAGTATTTATTATTATCACATTAATTTGTATTGGTTCAGTTATCCTAAAGTCTATGTCTAACTTGATGGATTCTTGTTTATTTAATTATTTTCATCATCTAGGGACAAGATAACTATGACCCAAGCACATGAAAGAAAAAATGACAAAGACAACAACATTTAGCTATGGTGATAGGATTCGAGGGGGAGAGGATCTACATATTTACTATGAGGTGTTTAAATCTGATTGGATTATGATTGCTAGACATCAACTCAGATGAGGAGATTGGTAAACACATTTAGTAAAGAGGAAGATTGGGATATTCAATTTACAGTAGACCTCTCCATATCTAAAGCTAGGGCATAAACAACAAACCAAAACAAAAATCCATACAAACATCTAGTAGGAATCAACTACAATTATTTAATTTCTTTGCTAGATAATGAGGTAAGGATTTCTTGGAAATATAGGTTTGTAATAGATGGTTGTGCATCACTTCCTAAAATCCAACCTTTTCTACCTAATGTTGTGAGATTGCAATTGAGATCAGCAAAGTGGATTACATTGGCATTGGTTCAACATGGTTTTAAAGGAAAGATCTTATAACGTATAGATATAAAATCTTCTTGGTCAATAAGATATGGAATCCTCCATTTGTTTTAGTGTTTCTATGAATTCCTTCCTTTAATGAAATGAAATTAAATATTGCATAAGAGGCTGAAGTTGATTGAAAATCCAATGGAGAGGGTTTGAATAAGGTTTAGATTATCAGTTGAAATTTTTTACTTGTCCCAAATGATGAGTGCATTAATTGACTTATTATATCATCTATATGGCTATTGATTTATTCCTAAAAATGTTAATTTATGCATGGGGGATGTTCTATATAGTTGTATCCTAAGCGAGATTGATGCATTTCTCTTGTTTTTGTTTCATGCGAACTATTGACCATAGAAATTCCTACTAACTGCTTCTATGAGTAATGTGATGATGTGTGCAGGATAATAATGTGCATTTGCTGCCAATTTTGGGAAGTTATAATCAAGAAGGTCGAGTCTTTTTCCATCACACCATCATGGAGGATTTTCCCATAAACAACCTACCAACAAGGAACATGTTTTTAGCTATATTACAAGATTCCAATGAGCTTTAATGAGGTTGTTATTGGATAAATTTTCTTCCTATAATCATGACACATTTTGTAACTAATTGGGTCTATAAAGACACCTTCTTGAAGACAATTTTGTAGTAGTTGATATAGTAATCTTATAGTACAATTTTATATCAGTTAGTATTTACTTTTAGTCTCATACTGAGATATGTTTTGGAACTCATTTGAATTAATATAGTCGATGTTGTTTTGAATATCATTTGGTGTTAAGAGTACCTCAATCCCAAGGGAGAGCAAGGGCCCACTCAACCAAGGTGATTGGAGGATTGATGTTTCATGCATGCTCATTATTTCTTATAAGTTCAAGTTTCAATGCTTTGATTTGAATGGTTATTTGAATGTAGTTGCTTATTTCCTTTCTTAGTATATTTCCTTACTATTATTTCAATTCAGTGTGTGTTATTTCAATTCAGTGTGTGCATTTCAATTCGGTGTGTGCATTTCAAATTTAGTTAAAGTATTTCCTTTGAAAGTATTTTTATTATAACAACATTGTTTTAGTAATTTCAATAGTTTAGCACAACATTTACCTTCCATAGATTAGAGGATAAATAAGGGAACCACACCAAAACCCCAAGGAGAACTACCAAAAAAACTGAGTTGCATAAGACTTCATTGCATACAACCTAGGACATAACCCTAGTTTTATAATGACACCGACAATTGAATCTGTTGGTTAAATGATTTGATATTTTTAGTCATTTTTACCCCTATCACAAAAGAAAGGAACCCCATGTGCACCAACCTATCACCCAGAAAATGTTGGGTACTCACCTGAGGCATGCACGGGTGGTGAGTCTCTCTTTTATGTGAGTTTAGTGGGAAACATCATCATCTATGATTTGTGCTTAAGATATTTAAAAGGAGTTAAGACATACAAGAACCATAGAGCTCAGAACAACCTCTAGATCCTTGCAGTCATTATAGACAAAAAGTACTTAACAAATTATATAACTTGTACCATAACAAAAATAAGTATACAAGCATCCATACTTAGCATAAACATAAATGAAAGAGAACCTATGAGAAAGATGTATGCATCAGAATCATTGATATTCATATTCATATAACTGGTAACCTCATTACATCCATGGAGCCATTACAGAATGTCACAGAGAAGCAGACCGCAATCATGCATTACAACTGGACTAATGTAGCTAGGCTATCAAAAGAAAAATTGCAATCCCCATACCCATTATACATTCTTTCCCAAATACCATTACCCACTAATAGAGTTCTTGTAGTATTTCTGCAGAGCTCTGCCCTCTTCTAGTTCTCTCTCTGTTTACTCTACAGGTGCTTGTATTTATAGCCTTTCTGGGCTGCCAACTCATCCTCCAGCACCCTCAGATCCAATGCCAAGTGTCTGAATGTGGTCCTCCATGCAAGCATGCTCTTCTAGGCCTGAGCTTTCCACTTTTCACCATGATGTGCTTCTAGAAGCTTCTACCATAGGCATGCTCCTTCCTGGGCCAACTTGTCACCAGGATGGCACCTTATCCACTCAGCATGCACATTCGGGTCATGCTTTTCATGTGTTCTGTCCCGAACGCCCAATTTGGCTAAGTCTCGAACCCTTGGTTATGTCCACGTGTGCCACGAGCTTCCTTAAACCCTTTTCTTAAATTCTTCCATGCGTGCTTTATCCTTACGTGTCTTTATTTAACTAGGATTTACGTGCCTACGCACCTTTTGTACTTAGCCAACATTCTAGGGGCCCAACATCACCCCACACTATGCATGTTCTCCATCCGTGGGAACACTTCTCTAGTGAAAGAAAGAATACAACAGGCTTACACCTTGGAACAAGAATAAGGGGATGAAAGAATGGGGAAAGAAGAAAGAATGGGAGAGTGAAGGAATCACTGCAACAAGCTAGGAAAATCCTTTTGCAAGTCGACCTCCAATTTTTTCTAGGAATCAACTTCTTCCTACGCTCTCTGACAGAGGTCACCGACCAGGGCACTCACCTCCCCAAAATTTAGTCCATCTCCTTGCACGCTCATGGTATCAGTGATTTTCTCCAACTCCTTGCCTATATCCTCCAGTGCGTCCATTCTTCATGTAATACGCGAGATATAGTTCCTTCAACCGGTTTTTGATTGAACCCCTTAAGGTTTCAATGGCTTTAGATTTCCTCTCAACCTCGGCAAGGATTTTATCCCTTTCTACCCTATTTCCCTTATTCTTCTCCTAGAACTCCTTGAGTTCTGCTTCATGAGTGGTGACCAAGGTGCCTACCACTTTGTCTCTATCCACGTAATTGTCATATGTGGCCTCAATAGTTTTAGAAGAATCCCTTACATTATCAAGAACCTTGTTGTATTTGGCGATGAGTGCTATGATCTTCAACTTATCCTCCTTCTGTAGGCGCGCGAAAACTTATTCTCTAGACTCCAAGGCTAGCGGTTGTATTTCCATGGTGAGGACCCTTGTTAAATCCTCCAGGCATCCCAAGGAAGATCCATACTTCTACACGAGGTGATGCTAGGTCTAGATGCTTCAATACTATAGCCTCATTAATGGATTCCACCTTCTTGTACACAACGCATACCTTAGCCTTTTCATCCTTCAATTCACGCTGCCACTTGGTGTTGATCAAATTTTCTGGCTTAGCTCCTTTTTCATTGCAGCTATCTCTCCCTCTTTCTTCTTTAGCTCCCCTTCTAGATCTTTGATCCTATCATTCCACCCAAAGAATCTAGATTCGATCTCAATGAAGAATTTGTTGAGCGCATTGCAAAGTTGTTCATCCGAGAGCTACTAGGTATCCACCACTGGGTTATCTTCTCTTGGTCCTGGCAATGTTATTATCACCTCGTGGTTTACCTCAAACTCTATCTCATTAAGTTGGGACTCTATTTCCCATGAGAGCATCTTCCTCATCCATAGATATGTAGCTTCCCTATCAAAAGATGACATTGCTACAAGCTCCTCTTCTAGAATTGTACTTTGGAACTGCTCGTGAAACACTTTCTTGGGGTCATCAATATAACCCATCTCTAGCCTCTCCCCCTCTGTGCACCTTCCTCCTATGCACGTACCCTTAGGTATACTTACAGTCAAAATGGAGCCTCTAGTGCTGCCGTGTTCCTCTTCTATGCTCTCCTCCTTCTCCTTATTCAACATTGGCTCACTCTGTGTTCCAATTTTTCCTCCACCATGGTCTCAATGTTCTTGGTCTCTTCTCCTTCTGCCACCTTGGTTATCTGTTCTTGCACAGATCTTGGAGCCTCTTGCTTTTGTGTGCTAGCCTCCTCACCTTTTCCCATGTCTTGGGCACCTTCTCCTACCTAGCTATCCTTGCGCCGCATGAAAAGGAACCCCTATTCCTCTTCTCCGCCTTCCTCTTTTGAATCATGCACATTGAAGACAAGTGGCCCTTGATCTTTTCCAGGGTCCTCTTCCCCACTAACTTCTTCTCCGCTATCATATTTTTCTCCTATGTACTTTTCAAAATTCTCAATTTCTTCTGAGACGGTCTCTTCTTCTTCTACCCTTTATTTCTTCTACCCTTTATTTCTTCCTAAATAGGGATTTCGATGTAGGTGAATTTGTTTCTTCTTCTCTCGAGGACTCCTTATCTAATGGGTTTTCTTGATCTAGAATATTCTCTTTTAATATGGACCTCTTCTTCGCACGCGTACATACTAATTATGGCGCTTGTCCCAGGGGAACCTATTGCTTGTGTCTCCACCACACTTAGTATTTTATTTTCTGGCTCTTTTTCCTCCTGTTTGGGTGTGGGTCTCTTCCTACCAGTTGGATCCTGAGGTATAGACACCTTGTTCTCCAGATATATGCCCTTCTCAGACATAGCTCTTATGTGGATGTACATGCGCATCACAGATCCTTCTACAATGGGAAGAGTCATGGGCCTTGTCATTTGAACTTCATGTGACACGTACCGCTCCACGTATGTGCGCTTGTTGAGGTAGACCAACCCTTTGCACATTTCCAAATGATCCTGGTCTAGGTTAAACTTATTGGAATCCTTGAACCTATTTACTCCCACTTAGAAGTATTGAGTTGTGAAGGCAAAGGGGAGCTTGCACCATGGGCTCCATGTCTCATCTAATAGTTTGAATCTACCCAGGTAGAAATGCTAGTACACAACAAATTTTGCTTCTCCCCTAGTGGTTGTTGACATTTGTTCAAGAATTCTCCATTCTTCCCGAAACGTGTTCCTTAGCGCATATACCATTTTTCCAAGCGCACCTTGTGCACAATTGTCATAGTGTCACAAGCATATTTTTCAAACCTCTTTGTGGGTGAGGGGTCTTCAGTAGGGTACTCCCACATGAACTTTTCTAATACATCTAGTACGCCAATCTATGAAAACACAATGGTTAGCAAGACATTATCAAATAGGATCCTATCACCTTCCTTCATGTAGCTGAAAATCTCATCCATAATAAATACAGACAAGTTGTAGATGGTGCCCTCTAAAATTTTCTGAAAACATTCAACCATGGCTTATTAACCTAGGTCCATCTCTCCTGGCCATTTAAATTTGACACCAAGTGTGTGGCCATCTTCATTACCGGATCCTTAATGTCTGTGATATCATAATACCTTGACCCCTTCTTGTATGCATAAGCGGTGATAGTTTCCTTAATCGCTTCTTTGTCGGTTAAGTCATCCTCCAAACCATCTCCTTCATAGATGAGGCCTATGAAATGTGAAATGAGCTGAGGGGTTATACGCATCTTGTGCCCTATGAAGTGGAAGTAGTCCTCATGCATGCACAACATCAGCTATTGATACAGGAGCTCAGGTTTCCCGAAGTAGGGAAACTCAAAGAGTTGTAATAACCACACCTTCTCCAACTTAACCTTCACATCATCATTATAAATGGGCAACCCTTCTGGTGTCCTTTTGTTTGTTGGGTACACTAACTCCAAAGTGCCATCTCCTTCTCGATTGTTCTTGTCTAATGATTGTAGTCATTCACAGACATGTTCCTCAGATGGGACTCCCACTCCTTCCCCAACAACACTCCATCTGGGTACTGCATTTCTACATACCACTCCTCATTTGTGCGTGCATCAGTTTCTTGTTACTTACCCTTGCCCTTTCCCTTGCCCTTCTTGGGTGTGCTAACTGGTTTCTTGGGTGCCATTATCTAGGTATTCTTACCACTTCAATCACTCCATGTTACTCTGTTCTTCCACTCTCTCCAACCTTAGATCTCAAACTTGTGAAGAAAGTTCCTTAACCCCGTGCCCTAGTTCTTCAAACCCTAACTGGGATACTCCTTTCACAAGATGGTGCCTTCTCCCACTTTTCCTATGCCTGTGAAATTATTTTCTCCTGGTTTGGAAATCCGAACTAGTTAATCACGTTTCAATCTCTCCAGATGTTTCTTCACACGGATCATTTTTTTAGAAACCCTAGTTTACAAAGGTGCAAAAAGTGCTTCTTTCTCCTTATACGTAAAGTGAATAATGATGTTCCTTGACCCCTTTATTTATATTTTTTCCCTTTTTAAGCATTAAGTGCTACTTCCCCTACCACAATACTTTTAACATTTAATGTAACTTTTTCAAATAAAGCATGAATTCATCACTTTCCATGACACACCCAAACCTGTGTAGAGAATCCTCAACCTTATGGAAAACAACCAATCCAATATGATAGGATACTTTTTTTGCACATGTAACCAATGCCGAAGGCACTTCTTCTTTCCTAAATTTTTCTCTCATCTACCTCATGTTGCTTATGTGATTTTCCCTCCTTTGTACATGGGATCTTAAAGTAGCTTTATCTTGGCACCAACCATCCTTTTTCTATATTTTCTTTCCAGGCACCTCTTTCAACAGGGCCATTTAAGCTGAGTTTTTCAACACAAACTTCCTTAGCATTTTAACCATGCTCTCCTTCACATTACTCCACCCCACACTGAAATGATGCGCGGTCCTGTATGCAATCAAAAATTAACAAAAAGTAGTAATAAGGTTACCGACACCCAAGGCGTAAAACAAAATAAAAACGTGAAAGGGAAACACAAGAAAAGAAAAGCATAAAAGAAAATTCTAAACTAACTGGCAAAACTACCTTATTTACAAACACCAAGAAGACATATTTATAGTAGGGCTTTAACCTACTCCCATTGAAGTGTCCAGGAAATTTCATTCCATCCAATGCTTGTAATTGGCATGCGCTCGAATCAAGGATGTATGAGATTATGTAGGGACCCAACCAATGGACTTTGAACTTCCCAAGATGGTGCAGAAAATTAGATTCATATAGTAAGACCATCCGCCCAACCTCAAACTTCTTGTTTCGATGTGGCAATCATGCCAATATTTTTCTTTGATTTCTCTATTGTTTGGCTCTACCCGGCGAGTGATTGTCTCTCTAGCTTCATTAACTCATCAATTATCTCTTCCAGTGCTTGCTCATCAGCCAACCCTCTTACACGCGCTATTCGTAGAGAAGGTAACATGAATTCAACTGGTAGAATAGCTTCCATGCCAAACACCAACTGAAACGGTGTGGCTTTATTTAGCCTTTTATAAGTTTTCCTATAAGCCCATACTACTTTTGATACTTTTTTATCCCAATCTTGTCTACCAAAATCACAAATTTTGGTCAGGGTATGACTCAGTATTTTGTTGAATGCTTCCACAGTTCCATTTTCTTATGGGTGATATGGGGTAGTCATGTGATGAGCCACCATGAACTTTTCTAATAGGATCCTCATGGTCTCATTCAAGAAAGGTGTACCCCTATCACTGGTTAAACTCAAAGGACATCCATACCTCGTGATAATGTTCTCCCACAAGAATCTTACCGCTATGGCTGTTGTGTAGTCTTTAGTTGTGGCTGCCTCTTCCCACCTTGTCAAATAGTCCATGTAAGTGATGACATAGTGTGACCCAGTCCTACACACCGTTGGTGCAATAGGGCCTAAAAATTCTATTTCCCACTTCTCAAAAGGTTCCGTGCTAGGTATAGGGCACAAAGGCATTTCATCTCTCTTTCTGGCTTACCAATGCACTGACAATGGTCACATGCTTTACAATAGTCTTTACAATCCTTGTATAGGGTTTCCCACCACAATCCTACCATTAATATCTTATGCACGGTGGCGTCACCTACATAATGCCCACCCGCACTTCCTCTGTGTTCTTCCTCCATGTAGGCGAGGCACTCATCCTCTAATATACACCAAAGTGTAGAACTTCATCATGTCCCAACTTGTATAATTCCCCACTGATCAACATGTAGGGTCGACACGTATGGCTAGTTTCTTCTTGTGTAATGCCTTCATTCCTTCCAGTGCCACACCTTCCTTTTAAAATATTACAATCTCCTCTAAATCGAGGGTGTGCGTCACAACCTAAATAGTTGCGCATTTGGCATTGTCTCCTCAATACTGCATGTCCTCCCTAAATCAATTAATGAAGATGATCGGGCCCATAATTACTCTTCCTAAGATTCATTATCGTGAACTCAAACTCTTGAACAACAACACCCACCGACATATGCGCCCTTGTAGAACGAGCTTATTCACTAGGTACTTTAATGCCATATGGTCAGTGTAAAATACAAAGGGTGTTGCCAGCAGATACCACCTAAATTTGAAAAGTGTGTAGATCATTGTCAATACTTTGTGCTCAGTTGTGGTGTAATTCTTCTCTGCTGGTGTCAACTTCATACTTGTAAAACACAGAGGATGATCAACAATTCCTTCACTTGGTTGTGCAAGCACTACTCCAATAGTGGTTCTTGAGGCATCTACATGGACATGGAAGGGCTTGTCCCAAGAGGGAAAATGTAATATAGGCATGGTGACAAGCCTATCCTTTAATGTATCAAACTCCCTCTGCTACGCCTCTCCCCAATGGAAGGAAATTTTATGTCTGAGCAGCTCCTCTAAAGGCACGGTGATCTTGGCATACCCTTTGATGAATTTCCTATAATAACATGTATGCCCAAGGAATCTTTGCACTGTGCTCTGGCTAGTAAGCTCCCCTAACCCCACAATAACTATAACTTTGGTAGGAACTACTAACAAACCCTCCTTACATATGATATGTCCCAATAATTTCCCAAAGGGTGTAGTAAATAAACACTTCTTAATGTTGAGGGATATCCTCAATTGCCTACACCTCTAAAACATTAACCTCAAATTGTCACAATGGTATTTTACTAGCCCATACATTGTCTAATCATCCAAATAGACTGAAGAAAGTTATGGATGTAGTCTTGGAATGCTTACACCACTATGAGTGAAAAAATAGAAGGCGCATTCTTCAAACCAAAGGGCATATTTGTGTATGCAAAAATTCTCCACTCGGTGGCGAAAGTTATCTTCTCATAGTCTTCCTTTGCAATCTGGACTTGTTGGTACCCTAAAAATCCATCCATAAAGGAATAGATTTTGTGCCCAATGACTCCTTCCAAAATTTCTTTTGTAACACCTTGAACAAATTGTTATATTTCTCTTTGCATTAAAATCATTGGCATGTGATTTTCTTGAATGAGGTGTGTTTCCTTGATTGTTGAAAATCATGTTTGTTATGGATAAATCATTTCTACTCTTGGATTCATTTGACTGAAATGTTATGGCTTGCAAGAATCCACTTTCACTTCTTATTGATAAGCTGTAATCTAGTTTTGAGAGTTACAAATTTATCTCTTGTACTGACTCATCCTTGGATCAATTTTAGTGATCCAAGGAATGTTTTAAATCTTCTTAATGGACTGAATGGTAAATTAACATTCATTGGTTGAGAGAAATAGCAGAATAAACTTTGTATTTTTACAAATTCTTTGGGCTTGAGTGATTGTGTCTTCATTCGGTTGTAAGTTTGTGCTTGGGTCTCTGGGATTGATCTCCATAGGACATTATTGGCATAAACAAAATATAGTCATCTTATGACTATGAAGGGGATCAAGATCCTAAAAACTTAAGGATAATCCTAACGGTATCCTAAGCTAGGTAAGAACACCTACTTCCTATCTATGCCTATTCAATTGGGTAGTAATCTAACCTAAGCTTCTTATTCTATTGTGTTGGGGGTGACCTAACCTGAGCTCTTGTGCTAAATGAATAAGGGAAGGGGAGATTACTATGATGATACTATACTATGTTAACCTAATGCCTAATACTAAGGGTTGTGAATTTGATATAACTTAAGGTGGTATTACCTATGGAAATGTTTATAAACCTAAGGAAATGATTTTTGACTAACCTAAGTTTTGGGAAATCTAGCCTAAATTATTTGAAAGGGGCCTAAGGTCACATGGCACTACGATGACGGTTCCAATGGATTTTATTTGATTTGATTGGATTTAAATGAAGGGAAGTACCACCAGTTTGGCAAGGGCTAGTTAAATTTTAGTGGGGCTTACATGGAGGCTTCGCTAAGTATGGAATTGCATGTTGATTTGGAATTGGTACTCGCTAGTTTTGGGAGGCGGTGGCAAGGAGAGATAAGTGGGAGAATTGGGAGTTATGGCATTAATGAATCTTGGTTTTTGTGTGTAAACCATCTTGGAAACACAAGAGGTAGGTTTGTGAGAGGTTGTTTGGTTTTGCATGCCTCATGAATTTTCTCTACATGGAGCTATTTGGTTCTTTGAACCAATAGTTTGACTTCTTCTTCTTGGCTATTTTTGGTTTCTCTGGTCTATTTTCAATCAAGGGAATGTATAAGAGGCATTGGAAGAAGAATTGTTTGGTTTTGATCTATCGTGGAGAGGAAAAAGGGTTGGAAACTCGGCTAGAAGTCTCCTTCAAATTGGCAAAGGCACTATCAGGCATGATAGGCTCTACCCATTAAGATTTCTTGCTTTCTTCTAAATGATTCATTAAAATAATTTTTCTCACTTGAGATATATTTTTGCATGATGTGTCTGGTTATTTACTTGCATGTTTTCATGAAATCTCTGTGGTTTTGGAATGTAAATCCATTGTTGGTAATGGTAGTTTTTGGGAAACTTTCTTTGTGCTAGTTTAATGGTGATATTCATGCAAACTTGTTTTTGGAAGCTCTGTAACTTGTATTTGAGGCTAGTGTTGACTAAACTGGCATTCATTGCCATATGTTTCATTCTAAACTATCATTTAGAGCCTGTGTTCATTGAATTTGTAGTAGAGCTTCTTGGTTGTTCTGAATTGGCATTTGTTGATCGTATGGTTTTGAATCTCTATTTTAGTCTTGTGTTTCATTGAGCTTGCGTAGTGGAGCTTTGTGGTTGTTCTAAGCTTGTGTTGAAGCTTCATGATTCGTTATAAGATTTTAATGGAACTTTGTGTTTGTTCTGAGATGTGTTGGAACTTGGTGTAGTTCTGAAATTTTGGTTGAATCTTCGTATTCGACACTATACTCAAATTTAGTTCTTGCGAATGTTGAACTTGTAGTCGAGTTGTTGAGTTTTGTTCTATACATATACTCTGAGCTGAAGTTTTATTCTTATTTGAGGAATTGAAAATACTTGACTCGTATTTGATCTTGTGTTTATCTGAGCCGGTGTTAGAGCTCGTATTTGACACTGTACAGGTATTCCATTATTGTGGAGTTTTGAACTTGTGTTGGAATTGACGTGTTTGATTCTTTACTTGTATTGCGAGATGGGTTTTGTTGGTATTTTGGTTTTGAAAATATTTAACCTCATTTATGACTATTTACCCAAGGGGTCTTGAGAGTTTTGTTTTGGTTGGAAGTAGACCGGGTAACCTCTTTTGAGATCTCCTTTGTTTAGCTTCTTAAGAGGGAATGGTTGTATTACATCTGTCTTTTAGACTGTACTGTGTTCTTGAACTTGACAGGGCATGTGAATTCAAAGTGTATCCTATTCTTCTCTTCCCTAAGCGAACCCATGTCTTGTGGAAAGCTTGATTGTTTTGTTCTTAGTAATAAATGGACTAGAACAATGTCCTATTGTGGGTTTGGTTGATCTTTAGTTCATTTGGATCAGTCGTTAAAAGTTTTGTGGTTATGGAAATGTATTATTTACTTTCCTTCTTATTTTAGATGTTGAAACAATTACCTTCCCTGTCATAATATTTTAAACTAGAATTCGAAAGTCTTGTGGTGATTCTGTTTCAGTCGAGTAGGAAGTAAGATTGGAACATCTCTGGACTTAAACATCATTGGGGGTTTCTTACTCTCTTCAGATCTTTTTAATTGGTTTCTTGGGTTTTATTGGAAGTTGAATTTAAAACCTAGTATATTGAATCTTGTATGAAAGGATATATATTATCTCTGTTTGGATAATTTTGTATTATTGTTCTTGTCTAGGACACGAACTACGTACTTCTTTGTATTGAACTATTGAAGCCGTGTAATGGGACTTCAATTCTTGAGTTCGTGATTACTTCTGCACTTGTAATCTTTTATTGTTTGAGGATTTCTACTCTTATGGATTCATTGAATGAATCTCCAAGTTTTATAGAGAAAGGAATATGTTCTCTTGGGGATAGTTTACTGTTTAGAGTCTGTACTATGAATTTCATTCTGAGATTTGAATTGAACTTGAACTTGGTGAATGGAAATGGGTAAACCAGTTTGATAGAATTGTAATGGAAAATTAGAAGTGTTCTTTCTTTAACTGTACATTCGGTTTTGTGTTCTCTTTTGGGAACTAGATAAAGAGTTTCTAAGTTGGAAGTAGAAAAGGGAATTCATTTCATAGTATAAATGAAATGAATTATAGATTGGGTCCTTTTATATTTGAGATCCTTTTTCTGTTGTTTGGATAAGTTCATTTGATTGAACTTATCTATTTTCAATCTTCTTCTGAGATGGAAAATTTATTGTGGAACGTTTTGTTTCAGGTCTTGAATTGAGGCAGATTTGTGTGTTCTAAACCTGTAATTGCCTTACTAATGATGAGTTTTGGGAAATAGCATGTAGTGATTCTTCTTCCTTTGTTATATGGAATGATGAAGTATTCTGATATGAGCTATGTTGTAACTAACTTCTTTTGCTTCTTAGAAAAGATAAATGTGAATTTCTATTCTTATGGAATCATGAAACAATTGGATGACAAGACGTGTTGACTGCTTTAAAGTAATTGATAGGATCAATTAAACCATATGATATAAATGTAGGTGTTGCAGATTATATTATGCTCTTTTCTTATAGTGAATTCAGACTCTTTAATTGTGCTTCTTTTCACAGGTGTTGTTGGTACCCAAATTTGTTCTCCTTTTCAGTCTGAGTAGCATCAGAGATATGGCATGAAGCTTAGAAACAGATAGATCATCATGTATGTTGTTTTGTAGCCAGGGATGTGATCTAACTGGCACTCAAATTTGTGGAGAGATGGATAGCACTCAAATAGGACTTGATCTTATCCTAACTATTTTAGGTTGTGCCTTTCAACCAAGGTAAGAGAACCTATTTTGTAACCCTCAAATGGTGAAGGAGATGAAGATATCCCTCAATTTGTGCAAATAGTATGAAGGGGCCTTGGGAAAATATGATCAACACTCCAAATCGACTTTCACAAGTTGTCACTCCCAGATTATGGAGATAATTTCAATGCAAGGCAAGGGTTACTAAAGACATTTTGAAATCTTGATATATTATGCATACTTTAGCAAATGGATTTTGATCTTGTGGGTATACAAGTCAAAACAGGGGTAGTATGGGGTAGGATTAGTTGTTTAGAATGATTTTTGGTGGGATATTGACAAGACAAACTTGACTATGCCAGATCTTTGACAACCTCTACAAAATTTGAACAACTATTAGATAAAATGCTTCAAAATAGTCAGGATGTTCTTTCAACCAGAAGAGATACACAAATGGAGGCCTAGGTTTGCACTCTTCACACAATCTTTGAGACCTCAACACAAAATATTGAGTTAAAGGACTCAATTAAACATCAAAATCTCTTATCAAATCATGCCTAAGGTAACCCAAAGGCTTACAAGTAATATCTATCAACAAATGTAGGTGAAGTGATTTTAAAATGCTTATTATCAATGCCGGTTGAAAGCTCTTGTGGCTAATGAAATTGCAAATGCCACTAAACTAGAAATAAGGATGAGTTACGTGTGATTCCTAAATATTTCAATGCAAGATTGTAACAAGAATAAGGAAAACCATTTGTAGACATTTAAACATGATAAAAAACATCATATTACCCAAAATAACATAGATTAATTCAAAATATTGTTAGATTCATCAACAGGGGAGAGTTTCAGGAACAATCTCAGAGCTGTGTGATGGCTATACACTTGTAACCAACTCAACATGAATGAAGATCTAACACAGAAGACATTAACCAAGGTTTTTTGGAAGGTTTCTCAAAAGATGAGCTTCTCTCAAAAATTTCTCATGATTTTCAATTTCCCAACCTTTTGCATGTCTCAAAACATGCATTATATATCTCTCTATTACATTTGATCCTTCTTTCCCAAGAAAATAATATCCTATGGCATCTTAGTTTGTTACAAATTCACTCATGACTTTTTGAAAGTGACACTTAACCAATTTTGCGAGGAGGAGATGCTAGGCATGAAAAAAAGAAAATTATTACAAATCTTCATCATTCCTTGTCATGGGAGCATGTATTCTTCCTTTGGCGCCCGTAACATCTTCCTCTTCCATCATTTCACCTTTACACTTTCCAAATTTACCTCTGTAACTTTTGGATCTGGTATTTCACATTTACACGAACTAGAGCAAAAATCTTTTTGAAATGTTCCTTGGATCTACAAATTGACCCTCCAAGATGATCGATTTGAATCATGCAGGCAAAAACAACATGAATCCACAAAAAAATTGATAAAAAAATGATGCAAAAACTCATTTCCACACTTCTTGGAGCCAAAATGGCGGTAAAATGACAAAATGTATAGTTGTCATTGATCTGCCTTTCTCCCTTCAATTTGAGCCCTCCACGTGTCACAATGCGATTGGAAATGGGATTGGGATCACTTTTTGAAATTTTAACATTTTTGGAAAAATGTAAAAATTTGACATTTTTCTGCCCCTCTACCCTTTGAAAATGAGCTTGACATGTGTCCTAATGTGGGTCCCAGTGGAATCGCGGCTTGATTCTACACATTTCCACCTTTTTGGAAAAAGGAAAATTTTCACAATTTCCTCCATTTGCTTCGCCCTTGAGATTTAGTCGACACGTGGCACAATATGAGTGGATCTGCAGGGTTACCGCTCAATTTTACACATTTCCACCTTTTTTTGGAAAAAGGTGAATTTTTTCACATTTTTCCCCATGGACCCGCACCTCCACTTCTATCCTTAACACGTGGCAATTGCTGACTCACTGCGGACTTACGTTCCTCCTTTTAAACTTTACTCAACTCCTCAAAAATTTCAAAAGTTTTCAAAACTAAGCGGCAGCCCGCACTCCCCTTCCGCCATTTGCTTTTGACACGTGTCTCCCTCTAATTCATTTTGGAGCCATGCTTCAAATTACCGCTTTAACTCACTTTACCAAAAAGTCAATATTTCCCTTTTTCCTCTGGCGGCCCACACTCCCCTCTACCCCTGATCCTAACACATGTCCTCTCCTGATTGGCCAATGGACCTACGGCCTTTTCACAACTTTTTCTCCCTTTCACCAAAAAATCAAAAATTTCTAAGTCCTCTCGCCTAGCCTTCCATCCCACTTTTGATGAAAACATGACATGTGTCCACCTCTGATTTGTTGCGGTCCTACGCTCGAAGTTGCCACGTGTTTCATTCTGATTCGTTGCAGGCCCTAGGCATTTTCTTTGTACTTTAACTCTTTTTCTAAAATTCCTTAAGGCACAAAAATACCCACCCATCCACCTTCACTCTTCTTGCGACATGTGTACCTCCTCTGGGACCTACGGAGCTGTGGGGGAAATTTACAACTTTTTCTAAAAACACAAAAATGTTAAGTCTTTAGAAATGACCCGTCGATCCTTGTCCAATTAGAACAAGCCATGTAGGAGAAGATTTGTGAGCTAAAATTTGACGGGAAAATGACGCCCGCATGACTGTCAAAAGACACAAAATTTTCCAGTAATTCCCTAGAATCTTTGAAGATGAATTTGACGTGAAAATTACCCTTGTATGACCGAAAACATAGAAATTACCATTGATACCCAGAAATTGATTTTTTTCTTAAGGATGGAAAAACCTCGAAACAAAGCCAGATGAATCATGATTCCAAGAATTTTTTGACCATGGGGATAGATTTTCAAAGGAAAACAAGCATAAATCGATCATTTTCAAGCATCCACGATCGGAAAAAATGGAAAAACAACAGAGCCCGTGGATTTGGAAAAATTTAGGGCATGACCATGGAAAACCTGGAGATTTCTTCAAAATGGGGCAAAAATGGAGAAAAAATGAACAACTCAAAGCATTTAAACATAGGTACGAGTTGTTTTTCATCAAATTCGAAGGATGGGAAGATCCAAATCCATTTTTTCTTAGAAATAGGGCAAAAATGCACTTCCCCTTAGCAAATTAGGGCAAGGTAATGAGTTTGCAAACAATCCAATGCACAAGAATGGAGCTACAACTTCACATCATTAATTTCATGAGGAAAAAATGTTTCAGAGCACAAAGAGCAAGGGGGAAACATGGAAAAATAATGCAAGCTCAAAAATGGCACTAACATCGGCTCTGCTCGGGAAGGGCACTCTAGTGAGTGCCACAAGAACAAAAGTAGACCAAGTGCCAAAATAATTCTTTGGGAAAATGGAGTCATGAGCAAAGCCACCCAAAAACTATTTGGGAAATTGACAAAAATGTATGTCACACACCAAGACAAACCACGAACCGACAAAACACTAAAAGCAGAGCAAAAGCCAAACACTATACACTTTGTACAAGTGGTGCATACCTCAAATTTTGGGATTAATCCTGTAACATTCCCATTTTAAGACTTTAGAAACAAGGAATTTTTTTTTTTACGTAATGTTCCCTATTCTAAATACGTAATTTAGAACACACATTCCAAAACAATCATTCTTATAATAGATAACCATATGCAGTTGTAATGACTCGGTAACCTACCGATCTATTCATTTCATGACTCGGTAAACTACCGATCTATTCATGTTTAACACTAAGTATTGAATACTTTTCTGTATACTACGTATACTTGGTTCTCTTACCCTATTCTAGGTATTGAGTGATCTGTCTAAGGAACCTAACTGAATAGTTGTTACCAATATTCATCTGCATCACAATCCTTAGACTAGGTGACATAGGA
Source organism: Taxus wallichiana var. yunnanensis (assembly GCA_018340775.1). Classification (NCBI taxonomy): domain Eukaryota; kingdom Viridiplantae; phylum Streptophyta; class Pinopsida; order Cupressales; family Taxaceae; genus Taxus; species Taxus wallichiana. The sequence continues at coordinate 51,446,626 of CM031235.1, forward strand.
CAACGCAATCAGCAACTTGCGATACTTTGGCCAAATATTTTTAACATACTATTCAGTATTACTTATTCCTTGATGGCATATTCATCAATCTAGAATATGTCCTTCACCCCACTCTATTGTTATCTAGAATGTCCTTTACTGACTTCTGTCAATCCTCTTGCCCAAGGTTTATCCCTAGTTCTGGTTAACATCATAGGTTATGATAGGAAGGAGCTCCCAAAGACTTAGGATAGATTGGCATAATAGGTCAACCTAAGTCAACCCTGTGTGCCAAGATACCCTAAGTCCTAGAGGGATACTTCATATCGTAACTACGCTACTACCTAGTCCAAGAGAGAAACTAAGTTCAAGTCCAAAAGTGTGTAGATCTAGACGATCAATGCAGAAGGGTGTTACCACATGTCAACTACAACGTTGTATCCCGAGAAGATCCTAATCTTCTCGAAGGTACAACCCTATAGTTAGTGTGTGCCAGTATCCTACAGAACAACCTCGTCGAGATATACATACCCTTAGGAGATTATTTAAAGTTAATTAATTTGGATTCCTAAAGGTAGATTTCAGCAACTCTATCCAGGACTCTAATCCAACTCTCCCTAAGTTCTTTTCCAATCAGGTTCTAATAACCCTTGCAGAACTTCCTTTTGTTAAGATTGCTAACATTGGTGAACAACATCCACCCGAATTAAGGACAACAACATCTTAAGTTTCATTCAATGTGATTTAACTATTCAAGGAAGTGTAACAACCACCGAGGTTGTAACTTAGTAGACTTTATTAAAAGAAGTCTAATGATTGTATTCATATTTCCCTTTTTTCTTACTTTTTAATAAGAGAGGAAGAGTTTTCCTCTTAAGTTCTAGGGTTTAACACACCCTTTATGTCCCCTACAAAGTTCTTAGTTTTCATTATAAGTTCATCACACATTACCTTACTAGTATGAATTGATTAGATAAGAACATTGATTATCTACAACTTAATTAGTTGCTTCACGTTTAGGGATAATACTCTAATTCCCTTTTTCCTACTTATCCAAGAACACTCATTGAAACATATAAATAACATGAAGAACATCAACAGAATAGGATTCCATTTCTTTTGCAAAGTACAAGATAATTTACATAATCCATGCAAGTAAACTCTCATTCTACATTTCCTTTTCAAAACTTATACATTTACAACTTATGCATTTCAGACATACTGCCTAACAACAACCTTCATTAAAAAGAGAATAACTTTTATTTTTCAATACAACTTAAGAACAGATCAGAATTCTTCACAAGAATCAACTTAGATCAGCCAATGCATCATATAAGTTTTTTTAAATCTTTTATCACTTACGAAGTCCATCTGCAAAAATTACTAGCACGGGTCAGTTCAATAGGCCGAGCATGATAAACACTAATCCTTAAAATGAAGTGCATTCCACTAATTATTCTAATGAAAAAAACCCTACTTTAATAAACAACAAGTAATTCATACTCCCTAAGCGTAAGAAATATCAATAAAAAGAAGAGCAATACTAAACAGGTTTTAAAAAAGAAGAAAAAAATATAATCTATATTACCTGTCCTATAAATTAAAGTATAATTGATTCCACCAATTATCTTTACCAAACAACAAAACATAACATATCACTATTTCCAATCTACCAAATATAATACAACTCATATCTTTACTATAAGATACATAAGTGTCTACAACATATTTCCTCTTGGATGTTTCATCTAACTTTCAAGTAAAGAAGAAGAGAGAGCAATCCATCTGCCAAAGTACTTAATCATCAGCAAGGCTAAAACAGAATGTATATCATGATTTAAACCGTTCCTTTAAAGTAACCCTACTTTAAAATTAAATAGTTTAAGGTGTTCATCAAATAGATCCATTGAAATAAATCCCAGAAGAAGTAATGGTTTATCAGTCAACAACAAGCTACAATTTCTCTTGCCAACCTAACTTCAATCTTATCTACTTCATTCAATCAAATGACAAGTATACAAGACTAATAACACAGAATGTCTTTTCCAAAAAGAATAAAGATCAGGAGGTTCCAACCAATGAACTTAACCCAACTGAATTAGAAAAGGAGACCTAACAGAAAATGATCCCAATTTTTAATCATTTCTTTACAACTTAATAAAACAGTTTTACTTCCTCTCCTACATACAGTTTAAGTTCGTTCAAGAGTTCCAAGGTAAGAGAACAATGACCATTTCAAAGAAAGAGAAAACTAAAAACTATCTTCCTTTCTAAACCTTCCCATTATAATACATGAATTCTACTACCATTAGGAACAATGTATCAATGAAACTCATACACATCCCGCGGCCGGTAAAGATTCATAGAGTATTTCTTTTAAGACCTAACATTCTTCCATTGGGCCAGAACAACCTCAAGATAAGAAGAAAACATGTTAACATTGCTCTTTCTTAGAACCCTATACTATCAACAGTGAAGTTCCATCAAACCTTACCATTAACTTTCCCTTTTTAAAATCTGAGAGAAAATAGTGAAGTTCAAACACAATCGCAATCAAGTTTAGACTCTAATCAATCTTCCAAGACATAACATACATTTACTAGACCCAACAAGAGGTAAGAATCTGAGTAATTGCTAACACTCAAGCCTTCCCAATAGTTCAGGCAAAGTAGAACCGTCTCAATGGTATGCCATCTCATCAATAATAATATGTATAGTCCAGGACTCATTTACAATTCTAAGCGCAATGTAAAGCATAAATGTCATTGAAGGATCAAGACCATTCAAATACATGTAACCAAGTTAGGGTAACAACATGTTCCCTCAATAGTTTTTTTAAATAATCAAAAGACTATAATACCTGAACCAACACAACATTCAGGTCTCTATTTCAATTAAGAACACCAAGTATTAAATGGTTTGTATAGTGATGCATATCAATATCACAAACACAATTACATAATACACTAGCACCATAAGACCAGACCGAGTGTAATGAAACTGTCTACATATAGTTCAGAGTAAGAAGAAATGCTTCCATTCTCTGATAATGTCCTTTCAACCCTATTTCTAAACTCAAACGGGATGTAAGATGCTTGACAGAGCTCAAACCGGATGACTCACAAGTCGAGTTCATAAAGAATCTCCAAAAACCATTAATGTGGTCATAAGAATAAAATTTCACAAGCACCATGCCAAAGAGACTTTGAGTACAGTCTAGTTTACCCATAATAACAAACAAAAGTTCCAAATTCAATATTGTTCTAAAATCAATAAAGTTTTCATAGGATAAAATACAAAACTAAATCATATACAATTTTTCCTGTGCATGCAAGTTTTAATAATGGTCCATGATTTTTGCAAGGAGAAATACAAAAACCAAACTATATATGGTTTTTTTTTAGTGCATGCAAACTTTACTACGATCAAAACGTTAACACTATGGAGCCAAGAATCACTGCAATGATTCTATCCACCAAAACATGTTTCCAACAAATAGCTCAAACTGTTTGAAGTAACAATAAGAACTAGAGTTGCTTACAATTCGGGTAAATAAAACACAACAAATTTGCAACACTAATCCTTAATGAGTACAGATAGATCTCTGTAACATTTAAAGGTCGCAAATGAAGTTAAAACCAACAAAAATTTCAAACCACTGAAGAAGAAAATAGTGTTACCAGTTTTGTTTATGTATACATGGTTCCTTTACAAAAAGGTAGTGCAAAGTAAGCTTTCAATAGAATCATGTAGCACACAGATTCAAAAACACAGAATACAAGTTTTTTTTTACAAAACCCATCTATCAATTTACCAATTAAGCATGAATGCACAAAACTCATCAGAGAAAAGTTGTTTTAATGAAAACACTTAGAGGAAAGCAAGATATTTTAATAGTTAGGGCCTATCATGCCTGATAGTGTCGAATAAAATCGAAGAATACTTCTAGCTGAGCTCGCTTCTTCCCTTCTTCTCCACGAAAGATCAAACAACAAAATACTTCTTCCACAATGCCTCATATACTCTCCACAAAACAAAAATAGATTTGAAACCTCCAAAATAGCCATGCAGTGCAGTTTAAACTGTTGGTTCGAAAAACTAGAGCGCGTGGAGAGCATGTAAAATGAAACAACCAAACAAAAATCGATGGCATGCCTTCCAAAGTGGTTCGGGCTCGTGAAACAAGGTTCATTAATTACATTAATTCCATATCTCCCACCCAATATTCCTTGCCACCGCCTACCAAGTCTGGTGAGTTCCCAATCAAAAATAACATGCATTTCCATTTCTAGTGATATTGCCACCTAGGCCTCCACCAACCAAACTAGCCACTGCCAAAGTTGGTAGTCCATAGGATTTAATAAACCTTATCATCTTCATAAATGCCTTGGAACCCGTCGCCAATGTGTATGCGACCCTTTAGGTTCCCCTTCATGCCATTACTTAGGTTAGATCTTAGGTAGGTTAAAGTTTATACCTTAGGATATAACACTAACCACTAACCCCCAACATAGGTCATTAGCAATTAGGTTAGATAACTCCACATAGGTAAGTAATCAAAATACAATAGCTTTTAGAAACTAGGTTAGATCACTAAATAACCTTGTAGTGTTAGGTTCTAGTTTTTATACCTAGCAACCCTTCTAATTCTTTAGTACCAGTTTAGGTTAGAAACAAAATTGTATCAAGTAACATAGCTTAGGTAGGAAATACTTTCACCTAGCTTAGGATTTCATAAATCAAACCTCAATAGGATCCTAGATATCTTTCTCCTATGTTGTGAACAACTACATTCCCATCTTTATCAGCAATGACCTGTCATGGTCGACCTTCAAGGACCCAAGCCAAAAACCTACTGAATGGAAGTGCGTTCACATAGAAGTCAAAGAACATGCAACAACAAAGTTCAGTCCAACATGTAGCTTAACTTATGGAATGTTTATTTTACCATTCATTCAACAGAGTAGTTTTAAAACATTCCTTGGATCACTGAAATTGATCCAAGGATGAGTCAAATAAAAGATAGTTTTATAACTCTTAAACCAGATTGTAAACCACCTACCAGAAGTGAAAAATGAATTCAGAGAAGTCATACCAATTCAATCAAAGGATCTGAAGAGCAGAAAAGACTTATCCATATCAAGCATGATTTCCAATATTCGAAGGAAAATCACATATCAACACTTGAATGCAAAGGAGGAAAATAACATTAGTCAAGGGTGTTACAAATCCAAGAAATGCTTGGATGCCTACCATTAACAAGCGGTTCAAGCAATTCCCCATCTAGTCCTTGAGAAAAAGGTATTTTTTTCCAATTTTGATATCAATGGAGTAAGGGCCCATCCATAATGCATCAAATTTACCATGTTTTCCCTTATCTTCATGCCTACTATCCCCATGATAAAACCATATTTCCAACATTGAAATCCCCACGAGTGACCTTCTTGTCAAACAACCTCTTCAACTTCTCTCTAAATCGACATGCCTTTGGTGGGATGCTCTTCTTTCTTCATCCAGTCAACAATCTGATTAATCATTGCTTTATATGGGTGAGCTCTTGATCTTCAAGTTGTTGAAAAAAGCGAAATGAAGATAATTGCATATGCGAGGGTAGAAGAGCTAATTTCCATACACCAAATCAAATGGGCTCTTACCAGTAGCTCTTTTCACAATAATTCTATCATCCCAAACTACAAATTTAAGTTGTTCACCCCATTTTCTCTTATTCAACTCCAAGGTTCTCCTAATGATCTTCAATAAGTTCTTATTGTTGGACTCAGCTTGTCCATTTCCTTGAGGGTTATAGTTTGAAGCATAAGTCAGATTGGTTCCATACTCCTTGCACATTGCCATCAAGGGCTTAGCTCTAAAACACATGGCATTATCAGCAACAATCTTGACTAGCACACCAAATCTGCATATGATATGATTCAACAAGAAGTCCATAACAACTTGGTGTGTTACTTTCTTGGTGGGGATTGCTTCTACCCACTTGGTGAAGTAATCTGTGGCTACAAGGATCCACTTATGTCCAGCACTAGAAGGGTCTGAAATCTCACCAATGAAGTCTATTCCCCATTTTTTGAAAGGAGCTTCAATTGATACAAGATGCAAAGGAAGGGAGCAGAAGCTTTCATTCTTCTAGAGAAATCTTTGGTAGCTTTCACATTTTCTAAATATGAGGTTGCATCTTTGAAGAGAGTAGGCCACCAATAACCAACTCTCAAAATTTTGTGTGTTGTAACCCTTCTAGCAAAGTGTCCTCCACAAAATCCCCCATGGAAATCAAAAACTATTTTGGAGCTTCATCTTCAGTTATACATTTCAAGAGGACACCTTCAGGGTTCTTCCAAGCCAGCCCAAAGTCGATGATGATGTACTTTTGAGAAGCCAACTTAAGTCGGTGATGATGTACATCTACCCTTTCTTCCTCTACTTCATTCACTTTAATTGTCTGCAGAGTTGCTCTCACCATGAGCTTAGCAAGACCCAAACCGTTTATCAACTTTGTGGTTTGGATTGCCATGTCATACTCTGTAATTTTTCACCCATCTACATCTTGTTCTTGATATCTCTATCTCGATAAGATGTCTTTTACCATGGTGTGGGGAACATAAGAAACAACTTTTGAACTTAAGATATAAGGCCTGAAAACCTTTGTTGCTTTCACCAAGGCAAATGCTTGTTTTTCCATGATTGTGTATTTTAACTCAGCAGCTTGTAAAGCCTTGCTAAAGAAGGAAATAGGCCTCTCAGCCCCATCTTCATCCTTTTGTAGCAAAACAGATGCAATGGTATTTTCATAAGCAAAGGAGAAGATTTGGAAAGGCTTCTTATAATTTGGAGCTGCAAGACAGGTGCATGTTTCAATGCTTCTTTGATTCCTTCAAAATCCTAAATAATAGCCTCCTCCCATTTGATAACTTGGTCTTTCTTTAACATGCATGTAATAGGAAGAGTCAATTCAACAAAATTAGACACAAACCTTCTAATGAAATTGATCTGCCCAAAGAAGGATTGGATGACCTTCTTTGTTCTTGGAATTGGAACCTTCTTTGATTGCTTCTACCCTCTCGGGGCCAATGATGACACTAGTCTTTGAAACAATATGACCAAGCGGTTTGGATTTTTGCACCCTAAAATGACATTTCTTTGGGTTGAGAGAAATGACATATTCTCTACATCGATCAACATTCTTTCCAAGTGTTGCAAGTGATCTTTCTCGCTCCTTGAAAACACGGTCCATCATCATGATAAACCGCAATGAAGTCATTTATATGTAACCAAAAAAATCAACATCCATTGCTCTTTTAAAAGTAGCTCCAACATTCATGAGACCAAAAGGCATTCTTACATAAACATATGTTCCCTAAGGAGTGGTTTAGGAATTTTTAAATCTTTCTGAATCCTTGACAACAACTTGATTGTAGCCAAAGAAACCATCCAAGGTGGACAACAATTCATATCCAATCACTAACTATAGCATGTTTTCCATGTTTGGAAAAGGATAATTGTCCTTCAATGAAGCTCTATTCAGATTTTGAAGTCTACATAAATTCTGATATCTCCATTTTTCTTTCTGATCAGGCACAAGATTTGTAACCCAAGATGAATACCTTGTGGGATGAATGATTCCTCCCTCCTTCAATTTCTTCAATTCATCTTGCATTTTCATGGAGAGGAGTGGATTAATTGGCCTCTAATTTTGTCTAAATGGTTTGGCATTTTTTCAAGAGGAATCTCATGCTGAAACAAGTCTTCTTTGTATGCTTTTAGCTCTGAATAAGACCAAGCAAGACAGTCTTGATATTTCTTCAATAGTTGGACATAGGACTATTTTTCCTCTTTTTTATATTTTTTCCCAACAAAACTTTTCTTGGTTTATCATTAGTGCCCAAGTTATGCTCTTCCACATCCCTTGAGGAAAACATGTTTCTATTGATGATGCAATTAGCATTGTTAAAATTTTACTCAAGAGCAACCAACCCTCTAGGAATGGTGTTAGTTTTCAATTTGATAATATCCTTTCCAAACGAAGTATCTCTTTCTTTAGTCACACACACCATTGGTTCCCAATCGAAATTATGATCTACAAACTCACCTTGATTTTGTAAGAACCTTTGCACTTGAGCATCATCATTAAACACTTTCCAATGTTTGATGTTGTCGGAGACGGTAACTGGCCTAGTTAACACTTCAAAATTGTTCTCATAATAAGGTGAAACAGTGCAATTTATAAATCTTGCCCCAACACTGCCAACTTGTCAAAAACAACATTGAAACTTCTACCATGATGCACAATGTTGAAGGAATCAATCATCTCAATTAGATCCCAAAGCTGCATGTTTTTACTGTTTCATCCGTTGATTTTTGTAGCATACGCTTTTTTCTTATTTGTTTGACAACTAGCTCTAAATCTCCTTTTACAATGATGTCCTTGACACCATACTTCCATGCAATTCTCAAACCCAACAACGAGCCTTCATACTCAGCAATGTTGTTATTACATTCAAAATTAAGCTTGAAGGAAAAAACAAACTCTTCCAAACTAGGAGAAATCATAATTATACCAGCACCATTTCCAAATTTGGAGTAAGCTCCATCAAATAGAAAGGTCCAAGGAGAACCTACCTATTCAAGGCACTTTGACTAATCCATCTTATGTTCCTTACCATTAGCAAACCCAATAAAATTATCAACATCAACATTAGCAAATAATACTTCATAAGAAGCATTGTTTGGATCCTCAATTAGATGTAACATCTTCTTTTCTCCATAGATCTTGACAAGGCTGCCTTCAATGGGAATAGTGGAAAAATACATGTCCATTTGGACACTCCCTCCAACACTTGCAACCCACTTTCTTGACAATAACATACCCCATTTGGCAGGGCAATCAACAATCACAACATCCAATTTTAAATTCCTCCCAGGATAAGATGCAAGTTGCACCACTAGACCCTTCACACAACCAACTACCAACACTTCTCTTGAGTCCATGGTAGTACACTTTCCATAGGTTGTTGTCACTTTGATATCCAACTCATTCATGACTTCTAGAGGCATGAAATTGCATGATGCACCGGAATCAAACATACAATTGTGAAGTAGTCTATCCTTTATGATCAAAGTTGTAAAGAATGGATCAACATTCAATTAGGAATCAACCAAGGATGTCCCCAAGTATACCTCAGGTGTTTCTCCAAGATCCTCTAATGCTGGTGGTGTTTCAAGGTCTGCAATGATTTGAGGAGGAGTTTCAACAACGTTTACATTTCTACTTGGGGTACTCTTCTCCTCTTTCAATCCTAAGTACTCAAATGCTCTCTTCTTGCGCTCATGAATCCTAAGCAACTCAATGATTGGAACACTCACTTTGATTTGGCTCAATACTTGGGTTATGTCATATGGAACACTCTTTGGAAAGGTAGCATTGGAAGGGAAACAATAAAAGTCATTAGATGGCAAGGGACTCTTGGTAGTTTGGTCATGAAGAGGATTGTAATTTTTGCTTGGGACATCAGAGCTTTTGGCAGGTGTTTCTCTTCTAGGAGCTTATTTTGGAATACTTGTAAGCAAGGGTGCTTTAGATTTAGCTTGAGGCCCAACTCCCTTAACAACCTTGCTCCTAGTGTTATATTCTTTCTCTTGAGCCACAACAACATTCATTAACAATTGTCTATTTTCCTCTGAAGGGATACCACCATCATACTTATTAATCATCAAAGCTCTTAAGTATTCAAATTCATTGTTAGGAATTTCAAAAGCTTGCACTACATCAACTTCAAGAGTATGAGGGGGAAGAAATACTTGTACCTATTTGATGTAATCCCAAAAGGTTATAGTTGTCCTTGCACTTATTACCTCAGTTGATGTTGCTCCTTGTGAGCTTAAAGAACAGACCCACCATGCAGATATCATCATCAGTACCATCATCATTATTAGCTTCACCATCTTGCTAGTCCACTTCACATGGAGGATGGGGAAGAAAACACCTATCACACCAATCAATATCAACAACTTCCTCAATGGCTACAACCCTAGCAGTTAGGGGATTAGGTAACACTCTTCCTTCACGTACTTGAGAATGTCTATTTACAGACCTCATGGGTCCTTTCCCTCTATCATCAGATCTTTGATCACCTCTAGGATGATTGGAAAATTTTTCATGGTTCTGTGCTTTTTGCTAACCTTGTGAAGTCTGCCCATTTCCCTTCTCAGCTCAAGCTAACTTGTATGAGATTTATTTGATATCCTGCCAAAGTTTTCACAACCTCCGCCAAGTCTACACTCTTGGTTTCTTGAGGTTTTCAGGGTTTATCAACTTTACACCATCTCTCTTGAGAGGTTTCCCAACAACCTTAATGTTATTTTCAATTTGTAGTGCCATGGTAAAGGCCTGCCTTAAATTGGTAGGGTTCTTGTCTCTTAGGTAATAGGCTGCCTTCTTATCAAATGCATCTACATATTTGATCAAGCATGACTGATCACATGGCCTCAAATTGATTGAAAACCTTCTCAAAGTTTTGTTAAACCTTGTGTTAAAGTCATGAACTGATTCATTGGGGTTCTTCTTGATATTTTCAAACTTAGACAATAGAAACCTAGGATTAGTTTTGTCACCATATTGTAATCTGAATGCATTTTGCATTTCATTCCATGAATCAATAGAATTATCAGGTAGAGCCTTGTACCAATCCCTTGCATCCTCTTCTAATGTATGAATGAATAATTTAATTTACACATCTTCATGCTCAATTTAAAAATCCTCCATCATGTTAACAAAAAGTTTGAGATGTTGATCACCTATTATTGCATTGTTACCTTGGAACTTTGGCAACCTATTCCTCACATCTTGTGGGACAACATTTGGGTAACTAGCCATTCCTCTAAAGTCTATAGGACCAAAGGTGTTAACAACAAATGGAGGCCTAGGCTAAGCCATATTATTTGGTGGAGGTGATCTCGGGGGTGACACAAAATTATGAGGAGTGCGAGGTATTTGGGGCTCAAGAATGTGGTTCAATAGATTGGTATTCTCTAGGTGCTGATTTTCTTAGAAAGTTTTATTTGAATTGAAGCACACAAGTGCAGATTGAGAAAAAAAATTACCAGCTACAGAAGAAGGACCTTCACTAATTGAAGTAAACAAGTTTATGAGAGGATTTCTTGAATCAGAATCACTGGAAGAAGAGTGATAATCCTCTACCAAAGGTTGATATCTCTCACCAATGGATATTCCTTTGCACGATGTCTGACCCTCAACAACCTTCCAAACATTTCTTTCTTCTAAAACTGACTTTCCCAATTCTTGAAATAAATTTCTACTTGGGTCCCTCCTGAAGAAAGATCTTCTTCCTTGCATTTTTGCAGAGATTAGCAACACAAAAATAAATGAAAGAAAGCTAAAACACTGGTATTCATCAAGATCAAATAAGCATGGAATTGCCACTAAGGAATTTCACCCTAGTTGTGCAAATGCCATAAAATACTCTGTCAAATACCTATTAGCACTAAAAATCTTGCCAAACTTTATAGATCAGACCTTCCTTTTCTTGAATCTATCAACCACAAATGTAAATGAAGTGCAACTACTACTGGAAACTGATAAAATTGTAGGTAGAACTTATATCTTCACTTAATCCTTACAAATCTGATTATAAAATGATGCTTCAACAATGTACTTGCATGTAGCATTTGTAAGAAACATTACCAGGGTTTGACATGTATCCAAATATCTCAAATATGTATGCACCTGGATAACATTGAACCAAGAATCTCCTTGGCAACGGTGTCACTGGTGTTGGTACCCAAATTTGTTCTCCTTTTTAGTCCGAACAACATCGGTGATATGGCATAAAGCTTGAAGATAGATAGATCATGATGTATGTCATTTGTGTCCAGGATGTGATCTAACTGGAACTCATTTGTGGAGAGATGGATAGCACTCAAATAGGACTTGATCTTGTCCTAACTATTTTAGGTAGTGCCTTTCAACCAAGGTAAGAGGACCTATTTTGTAACCCTCAAATGGTGAAGGAGATGAAGATATCCCTCAATTTGTGCAAATAGTATGAAGGGGCCTTGGGAAAATATGATCAACACTCCAAGTCTGACTTTCACAAGTTGTCACTCCTAGATTATGGATATAATTTCAATGCAACGCAATGGTTACTTAAGGCATTTTGAAATCGATATATTCTCGCATACTTTAGCAAATGGATTTTGATCTTCTATCGGTATATAGGTCAAAACAGGGTAGTATGGGGTAGTATTAGTTGTTTAGAATGATTTTTGGTGGGATATTGACAAGACAAACTTGACTATGCCAGATCTTTGACAACCTCTACAACATTTGAACAACTATTAGATAAAATGCTTCAAAACAGTCAGGATGTTCTTTCAACTAGAAGAGATACACAAATGGAGGCCTAGGTTTGCACTCTTCACACAATCTTTGAGACCTCAACACAAAATCTTGAGTTAAAGGACTCAATTAAACATCAAAATCTTTGATCAAATCACGCCTAAGGTACCCCCAAAGGCTTACAAGAAATATATGTCAACAAATGAAGGTGAAGTGATTTTAAACTACTTATTATCAATGTCGATGAAATCTTAAAAAGAAAATTATTAAAAATCTTCATCATACCTTGTCATGGGAACATGTATTCTTCCTTTGGCACCCACATCATCTTCCTCTTCCATCATTTCACCTTTACACTTTCCAAATTTACCTCTGTAACTTTTAGATCTGGTATTTCACATATTACATAAACTAGAGCAAAATTCATTTTGAAATGTGCCTTGGATCTGTAAATTGACCCTCCAAGATGATTGATTTGAATCGTGCAAAGGCCAAAACAACATGAATCAAAAAAAAAATTGATCAAAAACAATGTAAAAAACTCATTTCCACACTTCCCGGAGCCAAAATGGAGGTAAAATGACATGTACAGATGTCGTTGATCTACCTTTCTCCCTTCAATTTAATCCTTCATGTGTCACAATGTGATTGGAAATGGGCTTGGGATCACTTTTTGACATTTTAACACTTTTTGGAAAAATGTAAAAATTTGACATTTTTCTCCACCCCTCCACCCTTTGAAAATGAGCTTGACATGTGTCCCAATGTGGGTCCTAGCTGAATTGTGGCTCGATTCTACACATTTCCACCTTTTTGGAAAAAGGAATTTTTTCACAATTTCCTCCACCGCTCCACCCTTGAGATTTGGCACTGACACGTGGCACAATATGATTGGATCGGGGTCACTGCTCAATTTTACACATTTCCACCTTTTTTTGGAAAAAAGGAAAATTTTCACAATTTTCCCCATGGACCCACACCTCTGCTTCTGTCCTTGACACATGGCAATCGTTGACTCACTATGGGCTTGCGTTCCTCCTTTTAAACTTTACTCAACTCCTCAAAAATTTCAAAAGTTTCAAAACTCATTTGGCAGCCCGCACTCCCTTCTACCATTTACTTTTGACATGTGTCTCCTCTCGATTCATTATGGAGCCATGCTTTAAATTACTGCTTTAACTCACTTTTCCAAAAAGGCAATATTTCCCTTTTCTCCCGCGGCCCGCACTCCCCCCGCCCCGATCCCGCCACACCCATGGCCTCTTTCACAACTTTTGCTCCCTTTCGCAAAAAGGAAAAATTTTCTAAGTCCTCTGACCTTCCATTCCACTTTTCATGAAAACATGACACATGTCCACCTCGATTCATCATGAGCCTATGCTCAAGCGCCACGTGTTTCATTCGATTCGTTGCATGCCCCTAGGAATTTTCTTTGTACTTAAACTTTGTTTTCCAAAAGGCCTTAAGACACAAAAAGACCTTCCCATCTACCTTCACTTTGCTTTGCAAACACGTGTACCTCCTCTACAGGACTGCGAAGGCTGCAGAGAAATTTACACTTTTTCCAAAAACACAAAAATGTTAAGTCTTTAGAAATGACCCACCGATCCTTGTCCAATTAGAACAAGCCACGTAGGAGAAGATTTGTGAGCTAAAATTTGACGGGAAAAGGATGCCCATATGACCATCAAAAGATGCAAAAGTTTCCAGTGATGCCCTAGAATGCTGAAGATGAATTTGATGCGAGTAAATTACGTCGTATGACCGTCAAAAACACAAAAATTGCCAGTGATACCTAGAAATTGATTTTTTCACTAAGGATGGAAAAACCTTGAAACAAAGCTAGATGAATCATGATTCCAAGAATTTTTGACCATGGGGATAGATTTTCAAAGGCAAACAAGCATAAATTGATCATTTTCAAGCATCCACGATCGGAAAAAATGGAAAAACAACATAGCCCGCATGGATTTGGTAAAAATTTAGGGCATGACCATGGAAAACCTAGAGATTTCCTCAAAATGGGGCAAAAATGGAGAAAAATGAACAACTCAAAGCATTTAATCACATGTCTGAGTTGTTTTTCATCAAATTCAAAGGATGGGAAGATCCAAAGCCATTTTTTCTTAGAAACAGGAAAAAACGCAATTCCCCTTAGCAAATTAGGACAAGGTAATGAGTTTGCAAACAATCTAATGGACAAGAATGGAAATACAACTTCAAATCATCGATTTCATGAGGAAAAAATGTTTTAGAGCACAAAGAGAAAAGGGGAAACATGGTAAAATGGCGCAAGCTCAAAAATGGCACCAACAGTGTTATTACTTATAATTGTTAGTATGATATATATTAATTATTTCATTAAAATGGAGTTGTTTAATGGAACAATTAGTCCTCTCGAATTGATTGGCAACCAGATCGGTGTCACCGAATACTTGCAAGTTCTTGATTCCCACTTCCTTACCCAGTGAAGATCTTGGACATAAAGCCTCATATTAACAGTGTTATTTGAGCAAGAAAACTTGAATCGAGGGCTGAATAATATATCATACCTCCGGGGAAATAATCATGGCTTCTCCTCTTGCTCCTTGTCTACTCCTTGAGCCATCAAGAACAATTGCCATACCTCATTATCATCCTTGCATTCTAGCTTAACTAGGTCAAGAAGAGGGTGGTTCTCTTCGTGTAGGTAGTAGACACCTAGCTTGGATTCTTCCATCTTCCTATAGGGTCAAAAGCATGGATTTTGTTGGCCCAATCATCAAGAGTCAAGTCTGGGATACATCCCACCTTAGTACTTGCTTGAAGTGCTTAGGAGGTCCTCTTGATCAAAAGGCGAGAAGTTGGTCTTGATTGGGCTAGTACACATAGGATTCAATTTGATAATTAGTAATAGGTTCATATCGATTATGGCCTTTGCTCAATACCTTGTCCTAAAGAGCATATGTGACCAATCGACAAATTTTGGCGGTGAAGTCCACGGATGGACACAAAGCAAAATGTGGTGGTAAGTCTATGATTGACATGTTTTACATAATAGTCACATTAGGGTAAGTGTGTAGAGTGAGAATCAGGTCCTTGATGATTCCCACAGTAGTCACGATGTCTTATCTAATTAGACTACTCCTCTAGAGATGACCTCATATTGGAGACCCAACCGATCAACTATTTATTTAGACATCACATAACCACGGCCCCAAAATCAATCATACAACTATGCACTAATTTGTCTCCAATAATCAATGAGATATAGAAGGGAGGAGGTCTCAAGTTTTTACCTTTTTGCTCTCTATGGTTTCTCCCTGGTTGAACCGCATTGGCAAGCACTTCTCTATCTAGTTAGGAGGGTGATTTGGAATTGACCAATTCTACATGGTAGTCTGCAATAGATCCCTCTACCCTAGAATGGCCAGTGACTCCCATAGTGAAATGTTCACACTTGTCCTTTTCATCTCCTCAATAATATTGAATGTGTTGTCATTTTGCTGCCCCTTCCTAGACACATTTCTTTCTTGCACATGGGCTATTACAACCAGTGATTGACTAGGTTTGGGAGGTGGCTTGGATTGGTTTTGTATGTTTGGAGTTGCACTTGGAACACCAGGACCTTGTGGAGTGATGGAAGATTGAGGATCACACAATTCGTCATTTGGACCTCTCTAATACTTTCTTTTTGAATTTGTGTATTGGCAACTACACTTTGAGAAGGTAACTGATTCATCCCACATAATTATTTAGCCTATCAGTTTAGTAGCATAGTCTCATTTTGGGGTTCACCTTGTTGAGCTGCTTGTTTCGATCTCCCTCTTGGATAGGTTCATGTACTACCATACTGGTTTGCACCATAAAGGCCTGATTTAGACCACCATTAAAGTACATTGATTGGTTGTGTGGCTGATCGCATGGAAAACACCAATCATATTCTTGTGCCATATTGTTTAGTGTTGGGACCAATGCCCTTGACGTTGAAGCTATGTTTGGATCATATGGCCTAAAAGGTCTAGCAAACAGGGTTGTCCTTGGTTCTGGATCTGATCCATAGTTTAAGGTGGTGGCCTATTATGGTGATACTGGGGTCTAGCTTGATATTGAGCCTGGGGCTAGTATGGCCTAGAAATTTGAGCTTGTTGTCTTTTAATGGTCACTAGCTCATTCCCAAAGTTCTCAAGTTGCTTCAAAGACTCTCTAAAGATCTTTAGAGGTATTAGATGATGAAGTGGAAGCTTCAACTGAGTTTTGACTCCTGGAGGTGGGTATAGGAGCTAATGTAGGCACTTGGCTAGTATCTGGGCTTCCTAACTTAGAGTACAGAGGCATGGATGGCATAGGAGTGATTTTGCTAGCTTGAATCAAATGGTTCTCAGCCCCTATGGAGAGGCTATAGGCTGCAAGTAATGTATTTCCCCCCATTGAATGAATCATCGAGAGAGATATCGAATTTAAAGCCCTAAGAAAGTATAAGAAGACACCTTCATTAGTGGGCTTTACTATTGTTGGAATTATATCCTGTGTCTGCTTTGGAATCTAAGGTTGAAGTCTATCAGCTATTTGTTCGAGGCTATCTTGATTGTTGTTAGTTGCTCCAATATAGATAAGTTATCACCTTTTTCCCCAAACTAATTATGAAGAGCAGTGCACAGCTGGTTCCAGTTCTGGATAGAGCCTTCTTCAAGACTCCTAAACCATTGTGAAGCTTTCCCTTTGAATGAAGAGGTGAGCATCTTGACTGCAATGTCCATCTCATGGATCTTGTGGATTGTGCAGACATTTGGAATATCTTGGACATGGTCACCAAGAGAAGTTTGATTTTCCCCAGTGAAATATGGGATGCTCTTTAATGATGCAATGGGTTTTGTGCATTCAACACGAGTGGAATACTGCCAGTGAAGTTTACATATGGATTTGGTTGTGTCATTCTAATTGGCCTAAGAAACCTTGTAGACTAAAAGAAAGGCCTTACAGGTAGAGGTGTTGACAAGGTTCTACTTGGTGAAGATGGAGACCTCTAGACTCTTCCTCCCCTCCTTTTTCTACCTAGGGATAGATGCAAGTATTCAAATATACCTTCTTTCCTTGCTCTAGACCGGGTTTTTCTCATGAATCTCCCAAGCTTGGGCTGCTGAAACTAGTAGATTTGTTTCTTTTGGAGTCGCAGATGTACAATTTTAAGGCTTCTTAAAATCCAGAATCACAAAAAGTGTACATCAATTCCTACTATAATAAGATGGAGAATTCTTAGTCCCATCGGGTGTGCCAAAACTGTTAGTGTAAAATCACAGCACCCCCAAATGAGTTCTAAAAATATACTTTTCTAAGGTAGACTCATTTGGTGTGATTGTATAACATTGAACTTTCCCAAGGTGTGGGACCTTGTAAAATGGGAAATCTCTCCAAATTAAAGGTTGGTTCCTTATTCCTCTATTCAGGTGCATGTATGGGAGCTTGTAGAGGGTTTATCTCTATACTTAGTCTAAAACTTGCCAAGGAGACAGGGGTAAAAGGAGTATAAGAAATAAGAAATGACTAAACTACCAGGTGATGCACCAAAGGAATGATGAACACTTATTTTGCTAATAGACACAAACCAACAAAATGCATACAATAAACAAGCACAAATAGCCAGATATGTAATGGGAGACTAGATGAAAGCAAAAGAGACAAGAAAGGATCTAAAATCGATCACAGATGTGTTTTATTTCTTTGTAGATTGATACAGTCCATTACAAAGTAGCCAAGAGGTAGAAACATAATGTAATTTTGATATAAGGCATAAACCCCATAGATCCCTTTGCTAGAAGGAGAAGGGAGCTTGTAAAACAAAGAATTTTCAACCCTTTACAATGAATCCTACCTCGTATTTATAGATTCAACTTGAAAGAAGAAGAGAGCGAGAGAAGCAAAAAAATAAGGTTGAAGCTCAACCACCGCTATTAATGTCTCTGATGAAATATCTCCCCCAAATCCATCTTTACTGCATCAATCCTTGGTTTGGTGCCTTGAAGGAAGAGGAAACGATGAAATAGATCAAATTTGATTTGGCTGTTGAAGTAAGAAGATCCCTGCATTGAAATCACAAAGATGTTTCCTCCATTTTTTCTTCACCTAACCTCCTCAAAATTAAATTTTTAGACCTCCATGGCATGGGTGAGGCTGAGATCTTTCTAATGACATTAGATTTGTAATATTTTGATCCCTGAGTTGAAAGATATGCCCCTTCAAAGTTTGTATTGGGTCTGTACAGGAGGGTGGGAAAATGGCTTAAAAAATGGGTCCCCTTCTGAGATAACAAGGGGAAAAGAACCAACATTTTCCCCAATGGTCCTCTTTCCCCTGGGACACGTAGTATTCTAGCGCTCATTTAGAAACCTTTCCTCTATTCACCCATTGAATCAATGTCATACTGACACTTGGCATTCTATGCTTACACCTTTATACTTAGCCAATTTTAAATCCTTTTCTATCCACCTTTTGACCATGTTTCCTCTTATGCGGGATCATGGTCAATCTAATATTTGGCACAGGAGTAAAATATGAATAACAACCCCTATCCTACATGCTTTTCCATGGACACCCATCCTATTCATTGGTCTTGTGTGCACACGTGCCTTTTGGGACTTAGTCAATATTCTGAGGCCCAACATCACCCCACACTAAGCTTGTTCTCCATCCTCGGAGACATCCTCTCCAAATAATAAAGAATGGCGAGACTAAAGAATGAAGAATGAAGAATGAGAAATGGAAGAAATAAAGAATGGAGGAATGAAGAAGAATTTGTTTATTGCTAAAGAATGAGTGGGAAATCCTTCCTTATATTTGCCTCAATCTTCTCCCAGGAATCCACCTCATCCTGCACATGTTGACAGAGGTCACCTACTAAGACGTTCACCTCTTCAAATCCTAGTTCATCACCCTTAGCATTTAACGTATCAATATTTTTTTCCAACTGTCTGTTGAGGTTGTCCAACACATCCATCATGCGGGTGATCTGAGGGTATAATTCCTTCAGCCAATTTTTGATCAATCCTCTCACGGTCTCGATGGCTTCATTCTTCTTTTCTACCTTGGCTAGGATATTATCCTCTCTTCCCTATTCCCTTTATTCTTCTCCTGAAACTCCTTGAGGTCTACCTCATGGATGGCAACTAGAATGCTTTCCACTCTATCTCTATCCATGTAATGGTCATAAGCATCTTCGGATATATGTGTAGAGCCCTTTACATTGGCAAGGAGCTTAGTGTACCGAGAGACTATCTCCACCACCTTCAACTTATCCTCTTTCTCCTAGCGTGCTAACAATTCTTTTATTGATTCCAAAGTGAGAGGTTGCCTTTCCATGGTGAGGATGTGAGTTAGGTCTTTCAAACATTGCAAATTTTGACTCATACTTCTTCTCGGGTGGTGTTAGGTTTGGATGCTTTAAGACAATAGCATATGTAATCATGTCTACATTTTTATTTACCTCATGCACCCTAGCCTTTTCCTTCTTTAGATTACACCTTAACTATGTGTTGATTAGTTCCTCTTGCTTTAGATCTTTGCTCTTTTCAACGATATCTTCTTTTTTCTTCTCCAATTCCCCTTCTAGGAATCTCACCCAGTCATTCCTTTCAAAAATTATTGGCTTAACTTCAACTGAAACCTTGTTGAGCACATTACAAACTTGCTCATCAAATAATTGATGAGCATTCACCAGTGGGTTTATACATTTGTTCTCTCACACATTTATTAGTGCCCCTTGGATAAATTTAAACTCATGCTCGTCGACATGGGATGCAAACACCCAAAATATTATTTTCCTAGTTTTGGATATGCTCCTTCTTCTTCAAATGAAGACATTACCATGAGTTGGTCTCACAAGATCGATTGCTCTGGAATTGTGTGCAGAGAACTTTGTTTAGATCATGGATATACCCCATTCCCTACCCTTGTGCTACTACCACATTCTTCCCTCCTATATGCACAACTTTTAGGAAGCTCGCCGCTAAGCTAGGATCTCCACCCATGCTTCCATACTCCTCTACGCTCTCTTCTTCTATCTCCTTGAGTATCTCATCTGCTCTCTGCTCCACTTCTTGATCCACTAACTTCTCTATTATGCCCACTAATTCTCTCTCTATGGCCTCTTCTATCTACTCCTTAGTGAGGTTGGGGGTCCTCTAATCCTTTGTATTTACTTCTTCACTCTCCCCTTTTCCTTGGGTGCCTTCTTCTTCTCCACCCTTCCCCTCACTTATTTCTTCCTCTAAATCATGTACATCATACATGGGATGATTATGAACTTCTTCATCCTCATCGTCATCTCTCTCACCTATGTAGGCATCTAATCTCTTTGTCTCCTCCAAGTGTTCCTTTCCATCTACCTTCTATTTCTTCCTAGCTAGGGATTCTTCCTCTTCCTCAATAGGTGATTCCCTTCTAGGAGAATCTTCTTATTCGGCATCTCTTCCTCGTGTGTCTTTTCCTTCTCCTTGATATGAAACTTCTTCTTATGCACGTATGTGCTTATCTTGACATATGACTCTTGGTGTTGTCTTTTCCAACACTTCTTTCTCCATGGTCTCTTCCCTTTCTCTCTTCTTTTGCATGGCCTTCTTCCTACTAGTGGAATCCTCAGAGATGGAGACATCATTCTCCAAGTAAGTGCCCTTTTCATACTTGGGCCTAATGCGCAAGTATATTCTTGTTGCAGCCCTTCCAACAATTGGCAATGTCAAGGGTTTTGTCATGCACACTTCATGGGAGACATACTTCTCCACATAAGCGTGCTTCTTTGGATATACTAGCTTCCTTCAAAATCATGGTGGTCTTGGTCCACCTTGCTAAGGTCAAACCTTAGTCTTTTAGCTTCCTTGAAGTGATTTACCCCTGCTTGGAAATATTGCGTGGTGAAAGAGAAGGGTAATTTACACCATGGGCTCTTGGTCCCATCTAATACAAAGAACTCTGCTAATGTAGAAATGTTGATAGAAAATGAACTCATCCATTTAATAGCACTAGAAATTGTTCGGTATCCTCCACTCAGCCCTAAATGGGTCACGCATTCACTTGTACCATTTCTCTAAGCACAATTTATGGGTGACCATCATGGTATCGCATGTGTATTTCTCAAACCTCTTAGTAAGTGAGGGATATTCATCTAGATACTCCCATACAAACTTCTCTGGTCCATCGATAACTCTAATTTTAGAGAAGATGATGGCGAGAAGAACATTTCCAAACATTGTCTTGTCTCGTTCTTACGTGGTGCTGATTATATATTTTGCAATGTAAGCATACAAGTTATAGATGGTCCCTTTTGAAATTTTTTGGCATACATTCAACCATGCCTTGTTCATTTGTTTCCACCTCTCTTAACCATTCAGCTTGGTTACTATGCATGCAGCCATTCTCATCATAGGGTCGGGAATATCTGAGATATCAAAGTAACATGAAGCCTTTTTGTAGTCATACTCCTCCATGGTCTTATTATTGGCCTCTTTATCCTCTAAGTCATCATCCAACAAATCCCCTTCACAGATAAGGCCGAGAAACTTGGAGATGAGTGAGGATTTATGCTCATTCTATGGTCTCGCAAAGTAGAATTTTTCCTCGTGCACACGCAACATCAACCATTGGTATAACCACTTGTCCTTGCTGAAATAGGGAAAATAGAATAGTTGCAGTAACCCAACCTTCTCTAAGCTTATTTTCACTTCATCATTATAAATTGACACCCCTTTTGGTGTCCTTTTATCCATTGGATGCACCAGCTCTAGTGCCATTTCATTTTCTTTGGTACTTGTGTGATGATTATAATCACTCATGACCATCTTCCTACCATGGGATAACCATTCTTTCCCAAGTAACACCCCATCCTGGTACCGCATCTCTACATACCATTCTTCATTGAAATTTGTGGTGGTATTATGTTTCCCTTTTCCCTTGTCCTTCTTAGTTGAAATGGCCACCTTCTTTAGTGCCATCTTCTTTTCAGTTAAAAGAATAAACCCCTTTATCTCATTGAGGAAACCTATGGCTCAACTCGAAAAATAATCCTTCTATTCCTATGCCCTAGCTGCAAAACCCTAACCTAGAAAACTCTTCCACAAGATGGCATATTCCACTAAAACCTTCTTCCCTATGCTCGTGTACTCCTTCCACTCTAGTTCATAAATCACCCTAGTCACATACTTCAGATTTTCACTCTTCTTTCTTCACACAAATTTTCTTTTGCAGATGCCCTAGTTTGCAAGAGCTCTTCAATCTTGTAATATCAAGGTAAATAATAATGTGCCCGACCCTTTACTTATAGCATTTTGTCTATCTCCCACGATAAATGTTATGCCACCTACCAATGTACTCAACATTAAATGTGGCTTTTTCCACCAAATCCAACCTTAAGTGCCTTTACCCATGTGCCAAGTTATATGTAAAAAACCTTCTACAACCTTTTGGCATGTAAAAATACTTACTTACCGAAGACTCTTATGTGCGCATCTCGTAACTCCAAAGTAAATTCTTCTCTCAGCCTAATTTTTTTCCCTGCCTACTTCATGTTATTCCTGTGCTTTTTATCCTTTTTATGTGGTCTTTGTTAAAGAATTATTGACACCAATAATTTTTGTCCATTATTTCCCACACACTCTCCTACCTTACACACTTTTGATTTTTCAACCTGTGCCATCATAACTACAACCATATTCTTTCTCTCTTCTTTCTACTCCACCCCACACTAAAATAAATGTGTGGTCCTCTACGTATACACAAACTAAAGAAATTGATGTGGCTACCGTGCGCAAAGTGTACAAAACAACACAAAAAAGGAACAATCAACAAGAAGGGGAAACACAAGAACAAATAAAATGCATTAAGGGAAATCCTAGGCTAAGCTGGAAAAAATCCGTATTTACAAACAAAGCAAGACATATTTATAATAGGGCTTCAAACTACTCCCATTGAAATGACTCGGTAGTCTCATCCCATCCGGTGCGTGTAACTGAAAATTTCTTGAATCAAGAATGTATGAGATGATGTATTGTCCCAACCAATGGAATTTCAACTTCCTGGATGGCACAAAAATTTAGAGTCATATAACAAAACCATCTGCCCAACCTAAAATTGTTTATTTTTAATATGACAATCATGCCATGCTTTTTGTCTTTCCTTCTCTATCTTTTGACTCCATCTATCAAGTGATCACCTTTCGTCTAGCTGCATTAACTTATCAATTATTTATTTGAGTTCTTTTTCATCAGCCAATCCTCCTATGTGCACTATACGTAGTTATGGTAGCATAAATTCAACTAGTAAAATAGCCTCTATGCCAAACACACATTTAAATGGTGTGGCCTTATTTAATCTCTTGTAGGTTGTTTGGTATGCCCATAGAACAGGTTGATACCTTGTCATCCCAATCTTGTCTGCCAACGTCAAAAATCTTAGTTAATGTGTGACTTAGTATCTTGTTAAATGCTTCAGAATCCCATTCACTTGTGGGTGATAAGGGGTGGTCTTGTGATGGGCTACCATAAACTCTGCCAACAAAATCCTAACCATTTCATTCAAAAATGTGTGTCCCTATCACTTGGTAAACTCAATAGACATCCATACTTGCTGATTATCTTTCCCATAAGAATCTTGTAGTTGTCACTCGCTGTGAAATCCTTCAGAGCGCTTCCTTTGCCCATATTTTTAAGTAATCAGTGCAAGTGATGATGTAACGTGAGGTAGTCCTTCGTGCGGAGATGGTGAAATTGGTCGTAAAATTTAATTGCCCATTTTTCAAATGGTTCAATGCTGGTTATTGTTCATAAGGGAATTCCATCCCTCCTTCCATGTTTTCAAGGCACGGAAATGGTCACGTGCCTGCAAAACTCGATACAATCCTAGTAGATACTCTCCCACCAAAGCCCTGCAAGTAGAATATTCCATGCGGTTACATTTATCTTATAGTGTCCTCCTGTAATCCCACCATGCGCTTCCTCCATGATTGTAATGCATTCATGTTCTAATACGCATCATTGCAAAACCTCATCGGCCTAACATGTTGAGGATGTTGGTTTCAATGCCATGAGATATTATTGATGGATACACAAATGTTGAAGTTTGATTTTGGATTTGTTAGATCGGGTGGAATCCTTCCACCTATACTTTTGGTTGCCTATTGGGAGATTACCATTACCTTAGAGGATGTACATCACATCCTAAGACTACCTATTCATGGAGAGAGTATCTATATTATCAGTGAGGCAGAGAGGCCAGATGTGATGACTAGATTATATGGAGAGGATGCAAAGGATATCAGATATGAGTCAGGGGCCTTTGCATACGAAATATTATATTCACCTAGGAGAGAGGGTTGTACCTGGATGACCATGATGATGATGGCCATCATTTTTATGCTTTTCTAGATCTGAGGTGGCCATTTTCCATGGATGATGACTGGTGTTGTGGCCAAGATGATGGAGCATCGTATAGTTTTTGAGTGGGGTCCTACCCTACATGCATACGACTTTAGGGAGTTGTGGGCCTAGAAGGCCAGAAAGAGGTTTAGGAATGATGTGGCCTTTCTTCTATAGGATTGGGCCTTCAAGAAAATTTTCATTGCTCAACCAATGAGGATTGGTGATGGAAATCCTAGCTTCATGAGGTGGAGTTAGGATGTGGGTTGTGGGTCGTAAAGGAGGAGGACAAGATATTATCAAGAGTTATTATCTGGATTGCAGGTGGGTGATGTAGTATGGAGGCCTTATGTGGATTTTCTTGTTTGGCCGTATTATCCTTATGAGCTGATTAGCTTACATCAAGATATGTGGGTATATTATCATAGAGTAGGAGAACATGAGCTACTACGTTTTGATTGGGTGAGGAAATAGTTTGGATTAGTTTGTGGTGTACCAAAGGAGCCCATACACTATAGCATTTGGGAGGATGGAGATACTAAGACTCTAAGGGCCATGATGATGATGCCCATGATTATTTTTAAGGAGGAGGGGGATATGGGCCCTAATGATGATGGTGATATAGTGCCCATTGATGATGTAGGGGTGACTATAGATTATACAACATGGTGGACCCGAGAATTGAGGGGTTTTGACAAAACCCAAGTTGTAGAATGGGTTATATGGGTATGTTCTGGGTAGAGGGAGGAGAACAGGCATAGGAGGTGGTGCATGGTTCATATGATGATGATAGTGATAAAGATGAGGGTGATGGTGATTTTTATGCAGCTATTGCAGTGGTGATGGTTGAGAAGGCCGTAGTCAAGGGAGAGAGGGATCCATTTAGGAGGGAGTGAGATGATCTTTTAGGAGTTAAGGATGCATTGATTTCGAGAGGCTTAGGGTGGTGACTAAGTGGGGTATTGTAGTTGTTGACGAGATGTACTTAGGAATCAGTTGGCTTAGGCCATTGCAAATCGAGATAGATATCATGAGCAGAGGGAGGTCCTAAGGAAGGCCTCAGGGATTACCAGGTCTTCTAATTCTTGTGTGGAGATGACAGAGATGACAGAGGCCGGTGGGACGGAGGGAACATGCTAGTGGATCGAGACCACAAGCTAATGGGTCTAGGAGAGTATTTGTGGTCTTAGGGACAGTCTCTATGGCACATTATCAAATTTTATTGGCTGAGTTACAATAATATTTTGATTTAATCACTAAGTATTATCCTGATGCAATTTTATATGATAATCATTTTTCCAATAAGGTGGCGGGCCCGAGTACTAGTAAAGTGAGTGTAGGTCACCCACCTCGGATACTAGAGAGAGGGGAAGACAATGTGGGAGGAACTAGTAAAGATGTTGTAGTCATTTTTATCCCTTAGAACACATTCAAATCCCATGCGCGCTCGACCTATAACCTAGCGGACATTGGGTGCTCACCCGAGGCACACACGGGCACCAAGCCCCTCCTTTATGTGAGTTTTGTAAGAATACATGATCTATGATAGATACTTAAGTGAAAAATAATGGAAAAGAATCATGTATCCATTCTAAGATCCTAGGATGAGTTACCATATCAATGCATCCATAAAAGAGAAGTATACAACAAACTATAGAATTGATTCATAGCATAAGGAAATGCACTAGGATTTATGCTCATGAACACATATATTCTTTAGAAAATAACCTTATATTCATATTCATGATTCCAATAAGCACATTACATTCTCTAAGGCCATACAAAACCAATATAATAATGCAGAGAAAGGTCATGCATCAGAAATTAAACTACATCCTTCATATTACAAGGATAAACACATAACCATCCTTCTAATTATGCCATCACTCCTATATTTCCTCTAATCCCAACCCATAGAATTCTCCATAATATTTCAGTAGAGCTTCACCTCTCTTCGCCACCACCAATCTTCTTTCTTCTACTACCCACGTATATATATATATATATATAGCTTTTTTCTTCACCGTCATGCCTTCGAGGTAACAGATGGACCTGCCAAGTGTCCAAGTGGTCCTCCAATGGAGCATGCCTCCTTTGATCTAAGCTCTCCACTCTTTGCAATGATGTATTTCTAGATCCTTCTATCACATGCATGGAATATTCCTTCCTTGACCATCAAGTTGTCAGTGGCACCTTATCCACTCTGCATGCTAGATGGGTCGCACTTTTCTCTGTGCTTCCTAGAAAACCAAATAGGGCTAAGTCCCAAAATGCATCTTGTCTTACACATGCACACCACATGTTCGCTAAAAATTCTAGAACCTTTCCCCGCACACTTTTAACCCACGCTCCCTTCTTCACATAGGTCCTATACGCCCATGCACCTTATCATACGTAGCCAATATTCGGGGCCCAATATCACCCCACACTATGCCTATTCTTTATCCTCTAAACACTTATCTTCAATTATTAAATAATGGTGGGCTATGAATAGGGGAAAAGGAGAAAGGAATGAAGAATTGGGAGAAAGAATGAAAGAATGGGGAGAATGAAGGAGAAAAATTCTTATTTTTGAAGGAGGAGAGGGAAATCCTTCCCTATTTCTACCTCTAGCTTTTCCTAGGCATCAACCTCACTCTACGCTTGCTAACAAAGGTCTCCAACTAAGGTGCTCACCTCCTCAAAACTTAATTCCTCCTTTGGCACTCATTATCTCAACAATACTTTCTAATTGTTTTCCTAGGTCATCAAGTGCATCCATCCTGCGGGTGATCTGGGGGTATAATTATTTTAGCCAGCTTTTGATCGAGCCTCGCAAGGTCTCAATAGCTTCTGACTTCTTTTCTACCTCATGGATTTTATCTCTTTCTGCCCTATTCCCCTTATTATTTTCTTAAAAATCCTATAAGTTTTATTTTATGTGTGGTGACCATGATGCTTTCCACTCTATCTCTATCAGTGCAGTTGTCATATGTAGCTTCTATGACTTACACAACGACCTTTACCTCTATAAGGATTTTAGTATATCAAGCAACAATTTTGACAACCTTTATCTTCTCTTATTTTTCTTGGCGCGCAAACACTTCTTACGTAGACTCTAAGGCTAGTGGCTAACTTTCCATTATGAGGATGCAAGTCAAATCCTCCAGACAACTGCAAGGTTGATTCATATTTTTTCTCGGTGGCACTAGGTTAGGATGCTTTAAAACAATAGCACTGTAATCATTTCAATCTTCTTGTGTAGCTCACGCACCCTTTCTTTCTCCTCTTTTAGTTCATGCCTTAACTGTGCACTGATAAGATCTTCTTGCTTCAAGTCCTTTCTCTTCTCAATAAGCTCCTTCTTTTCCTTCTCTAATTCCTCCTCCAGGAATCTTACTCTATCATTCCTTCCAAATAGTCTGGCCTCAATCTCAATTGAAACCTTGTTGAGCACGTTACATACCTGCTCATCTGACAATTATTGAGCATTCACCAAGGGATTAACTCCTTTTTCTCTGGCACCTTCATCAACGCTCCCTAACTTACTTCAAACTCAGGCTCATCCACGTGGGACTCAAATGCCCAAGATAGAATCTTCTGGTTTGGGGATATGCACCTTCTTCATCAAACAAAGACATATCCAAGAGTTGTTCCATTGGTACGGTGCTTTGGACACATGCATGTAACACCTTGCTTGGATCATTAATGTATCCCATTCCTTGCCCTTGTGCTACCACTATGCCCTTCCCACCTATTTATACAGCCTTTGGGAAGCTTACCACCAAATTGGGATTCCCACCCATGCTGCCATATTCTTTCCCAATGCTCTCTTCTTCTATTTCCTTCAAAATTTCATTTGTGCTCCACTTCAACTATTGTTCCACTAAATCTTTAATGATGCTTTCCACTTATCTTTCCGTGGCTTTCTCCACTTGTTCCTTGGTGATATTTGGGGCTCCCTAATTTTTGGTGCTTACCTCTTCACACACGCCCTTGCCTTGATCCTCTTCTTCTTATTCATCATTCTTCTCTTCATCTTCATCCTCCTTAGAGTCATGTATTTCATATAATCGATGGTCTTAACCTCCTTCAGGCTCGTCATCAACCTTGTCACCAATTTAGGCCTCTAGGCTCTCTCTTTCCTTTGAATTTTCCTCTTCTGCCACCTTCTAATTCTTCCTAACTAGTGATTCCAGTATAGGATATTCTTCTTTCTCCTTCTCCTTAATAGACAACGTCTTCCTTAGCAATTCTTCATGTGTGATGGGCTATTCATGCTCTAGCACCTCTTCTTCTGAGGTTTTCACCTTAACTAGGGAATTATTTCTACATGCGTAAGTTGCTACCACTATGCCCTTCCTACCTATTTTTAGAGCCTTTGGGAAGCTTACCACCAAGTTGGGACTCCCACCCATGCTTCCATATTCTTTCCCAATGCTCTCTTCTTCTATTTCCTTCAAAATTTCATCCGTGCTCCACTTCAACTATTGTTCCACTAAATCTTTAATGATGCTTTCCACTTATCTTTCCGTGGCTTTCTCCACTTGTTCCTTGGTGAGATTTGGGGCTCCCTAATTTTGGTGCTTACCTCTTCACACACGCCCTTGCCTTGATCATCTTCTTCTTCTTCATCATTCTTCTCCTATTTGTATTCCTCATCATTCTTCTCTTCATCTTCATCCTCCTTAGAGTCATGTATTTCATATAATCGATGGTCTTAACCTCCTTCGGGCTCGTCATCAACCTTGTCACCAATTTAGGCCTCTAGGCTCTCTCTTTCCTTTGAATTTTCCTCTTCTCGCCACCTTCTAATTCTTCCTAACTGGTGATTCCAAAGTATAGGATATTCTTCTTTCTCCTTCTCCTTAATGACAACGTCTTCCTTAGCAATTCTTCATGTGTGATAGGCTATTCATGCTCTAAAGACCTCTTCTTCCGAGGTTTTCACCTTAACTAGGGAATTATTTCTACATGCGTAAGTTCTACCACTATGCCCTTCCCACCTATTTGTATAGCCTTTGGGAAGCTTACCACCAAATTGGGACTCCCACCCATGCTTCCATATTCTTTCCCAATGCTCTCTTCTTCTATTTCCTTCAAAATTTCATCCGTGCTCCACTTCAACTATTGCTCCACTAAATCTTTAACGATGCTTTCCACTTATCTTTCCATGGCTTTCTCCACTTGTTCCTTGGTGAGGCTTGGGGTTCCCTAATTTTTGGTGCTTACCTCTTCACTCACCCCCTTTCCTTGATCCTCTTCTTCCTTCTTCTCATTTGTATTCTCATTCTTCATCTTCATCCTCCTTAGAGTCATGTATTTCATATAATCGATGGTCTTAACCTCCTTCGGGCTCATCATCAACCTTGTCACCAATTTAGGCCTCTAGGCTCTCTCTTTAATTCTTTTCTAATTCTTCCTATGGTGATTATAGTATAGGAATTTTCTCTTTCTCCTTTCAACTCTTCCTTAGCAATTCTTCATGTGTGATGGGCTATTCACGCGTAAGTTCTCGAGGTTTTCACCTTAATGAATATTTCTACACGCTAAGTTCTAGGCTTCATGAACTTTCAGCACAGCCCACCGATTGTGTGGTTTACACACTTGGTTCCTTCTTCTCTTGCACCTCTTCTCTTTCCCTCTTCTTTGGCACAACCTTTTTCCAACCTATGGGGTCTCTGGAATGGAGACATCACTCTCTAGATAGGTGCCTTTCTCAAACTTAGGCCTTATGCATAGATATACCCTTGTTGTAGCCCTTCGGTGATCGCAACATTATTGGCTTCATCATTTGTACTTCATAGGAGACATACTTCTATGAATACATGCTTATTAAGGTACATGAGCTTTCAAAGTATCTCGTGGTGGTCTTGGTCAACTTCACTAAGGTCAAACCTTATCCTTTTGGCCTCCTTGAACCTGGTTGACCCCTACTTGGAAGTATTGTGTGGTGAAGGAGAAGGGTAGCTTGCACCATGGGCTCTTAGTCCCATTTGTCAATGTAAACCTGCCAATGTAGAAATATTGATAAATTACAAACTTTTCCTCTCCATCCATGAGTGTGGGAAACTTCTCTAGGATCCTCCACTCTACCCCAAATGCATCATGCATTCATTTGTACCACTTCTCTAGGCGCACCTTGTGAGTGACCGTCATGGTTTCACAAGTATACTTCTAGACCCTTTTGCGGGTGACGGGTTCTCATCTGGATACTCCTAAACAAACTTTTTTGGTCCATCAAGTACTCCAATCTCTGAGAATATAATGGTGAGGAGGATGTTGCCAAATAAAATATTTTCTCCTTCCTGCACATTACTTATGATTTCATCTGCAATAAAAGTGGACAAGTTATAGATGGTCCCTTCGAGATTTTCTAGAATACATTCAACCATTCCTTGTTCACCTACGTCCATATTTCTTGATCATTAAGCTTGGTGACCAAACACGTGGCCATCCTCATAACATGGTCTGGAATTTTTGAAATGTCAAAATACCACTCACCCTTTTTATGGTCATAAGTTACTACTATTTCCTTAATGGCTTCCTTATTACTAAAATCATCATCTATGGATTCTCCTTCATAATTTAGGCCAGTGAATTTGGATATCAACTGAGGTGTTATGCACATATTGTAGCTTAGAAAGTAGAAATGGATTTCATGCACATGTAACATCAAACACCGATATGGTCACTCGGGCTTGCCAAAGTAAGGAAACTCATACAGTTGCAATAGCCCTGCCTTCTCCAACTTTACTTTCACCTTATCGCTATATATTGGCATTCCATCTAGTTTCCTCTTGTTAGTTGGATGAACCAACTCAACGCTATTTGTTTCTCTGTAGTGCTTATGTGATGGTTGTAATCACTCATGGCCATTTGTCTCAAGTGTGATACCCACTTGTTTTCCCAAGAACACTCCATCTGGGTACTACATTTCTATATACCATTCCTCATTGGAGCTCACGATGGTAGCAAGGATTTTTTTCCTTTTCCCTTGCCCTTTTATTTCTTTGGTGAAACGGTCACCTTCTTTGGTGTCATTCTTCTTGTTGGTTTAAAATTTAAAACTCCTTTCTCTACTCTACTACTCTACTCAATCTCGAAACTCAACTCCTAGAAGAAATCCTTCTATCTTTGTGCCCTAGCTACCAAACCCTTAACTAGGAAAACAATTCTGCAAGACGGTGCACTTCAAACAACCTTTTCTCATGCCCGTGTACTCCTTCCTCCTAGTTTTCAGATCTACTCTAGTCACACACTTAGATTTATAAGATTATTTTTCCTTTGTACAAATCTCTCTGGATGCCCTAGTTCATAAGAGCGCTTCAACTTCGTAATAGCAAGGTAAAATAATGACTTTCCTAACCTCATATTTATATATTTTTTCTCCCATCCAACAATAAATACTATACTAACTACCAACGTACTTAACATTAAATGTGGCTTTTTCCACTAGGCCGACTTTAAAGCCCAATCCTACGTGAAAACCCTTCTACAACCTTCCGGTGTGCAAACATCCTATCTCGACCGAAGACTCTTATTCATGCATCTACAATGTCAAAGGCACTTCTTCTATCCTTTACCTAATTTTTTTCCTTGCTACCTTCATTGTTGTTCACGTGCACTCACCTACCACTATAATTTATTATCCACCATTCCCCACGTGCTTCCTCAATCTTATGCAATTCCTTCTCTTGGGCCACTCAACTTTTATTCTTGGATTATAATTTACTTTGCACTACTCCACCCCACACTAAAATAGATGTGTGGTCCTCTGCGCATACACAACTTTAGAAAATAATGTAGTACTTGGCACCAAGGTGCAAATTGAAACATAGAGAAAGGAACAAGCAATGAGAAAGGGAAACACAAGAAAAGAAAAATTGTAAAGGAAATTCTAAGCTAACTAGAAATGCTTGCCTTATTTAAAAACACCAAGACGACTTATTTATAGTAGGGTTTTTCAACCTTACTCTAATTGAAATGACTGGTAATCTCATCCCATCTAGCACTTGTAACTAGAAAGTGCTTGAATGAAGGATGTACGAGATGATGTAAGGTCCCAAACAATGGAATTTCAAATTCCCTAGGATGCGCAAAAATTTGGAATCATACAATAACACCATCTACCCAACTTTAAATAATTTTTTAAACATGATGATCATGTCATGCCTTTTATATTGTTTTTTCTATCTTTTGACTCCATCTAGTAAGTGATCACCTCTCTTCTAACTGCATCAACTTATCAATCCTCTCTTCCAGCACTTTTTCATCACCTAATCCTCCTCTGCGCACTATACGTAGCGATGGTAAAATTAATTCAACTAGAAAAAAATATTCCACACAAAACACCAATTGAAATGGTGTGGCTTTGTTCAACCTCTTGTAGGTTGTTCTATATGCCCATAGAATGGATAATACTTTGACATACCAATCTTGTCTTCCAACATCATAGATTTTGGTCAACATGTGACTTAGTATTTTGTTAAGTGCCTCAGCAGTTCCATTCTCTTGAGGGTGATAAGGGGTAGTCTTGTGATGGGCCACCATAAATTGTGCTAGCATAATCCTAACCGTTTCATTGAGAAAATGTGTATCTCTATCACTTGTTAATCTTCCGAAGGACAACCATACCAAAGCATTTTGTCACGATTATGTTCTTCCATAAAAATCTAGTGTAAGTATCATTGCAGTGTAATCCTTCACGTAGGTGGTGCTTGTGCCCATCTTGTCAAGTATCTATTGTGTAAGTAATGATATCCATCTTTATCAAGGTGTGAACTAGTACAAAACCTTCGCTAGTAGATGGTGGCACCAAATTGCCCTACATTAAAGTCAATTTCCCATTTTTCAAATGGTTCAAGCACTCAAGTTCTAATATGCATCGACTATTAGTCACAAGGGCATTTCATCCCTCTTCTTAGGTTGAAGCATATTGCAATGGTCAGGGAAATGGTCATCCGTACGTAGCTTTTTAAAAAATTAAAGTGGTAATTATGCACCACCGTAAAAAGGTTACACATACCCCAATGATGATACAGGTCTCCTCGTAAGGTGTTCATAATCCAAAAGCCCTCACCAAGTATACATTTACATCCCATGTGCCTCATCTAGCCTCCACATGCTTTGTTCTACCCCTCTCCCCAATTCTTCCTTGCATTTTGGTCTTAAGTGATGAAACCACCACCCTGCCTGGGTGGTGGTCCCATGACCACCGCCCAGAAAGGGCAAAGTGGTCCTGTAACCTCTCGCTACCCTACAGGGTGGTGGTCCTATGCACATTTTCCAGAATGTTTCGATGATTTTATCAAACGTAAATTTCAAATTTCTACCTACATTCTTCAACCACTTTTCTTTGCATTTATGTTTTGGCCACCCAGTAAATAGTGTTTTCTCTTTGTTTAATGGTAAAAGAGTTCAATTCCAAGTTACCTTCTAGTGAATGCAATTACTATAAATAGCCAACTTGTTTTCAAACAAGAGGCCCCTCTCCTTCTCTGTTTAAATCATTTAGTTCATTTGAAGTTCTTGCTTAGAGTTCCAATAGTTTCATGTTTTGCATCAGTTATTAGCTTTTCCTTTGTTGTTTAAGATCACTTGATCTTCTTGTTTCCATCTTACTTCATTGTTGTTCCATATAGTTAGCTTAGGATAAGGTAGTTTCATTCTTAGATTAGGAATCCATTTAGAGTTGTAGGTTTTGTTTTGTCACAAAAGATAGTTTTCCAGAATTCTCGGTGTATTTGTGTTGTATTCCCACAATAAATCCTACTAGGAATTACATAGTCAAGCTCTGTTCACTTGCACTATCCCTCTCTTACTTGCATTGTATTCGGTCTATATCCAAAGTTGCCATTGTTTGACTATCTTCTTCTACTGACGCTATCATATACATGCTTTTCTGGATTCATGAGAACATGAAGGAAAAATGCAGAGATCACACTGAGGGGACGAAGTCACACACAACTAGATTTACCACTATTCTATAAACTCCAGGTTTGAGCTATCAAAGTTCTAGTTACAACATACATCAAATAGAGTAGTAAATTATTTCATTTTAGTTAAAGTTTGCATTTTTAATTTTGCTAGGAAGTCATGGGGAATGATAGTTTACGAGAAGCTATGATTCATTCCTCATGTCTAAGGTAGGATTGAGTTTTTTTATCAAACTAGTTGGTTATTTAAATATTTAGGATAAACTCACAACTGCACAAGTAAATAGCTACATCGGGCTACTTTGCTTATTTTGATTCTATCATTAGATTAATTGTCCATTTTTTGAATATATTAGAATAGTTGCTCTTTTAATTTCATTAAAATACTTCATCAAAAATACAAAAATAAAAGAACATATGCATAGTGTAGATACATCTTTCATAATTAGTTTATTCATTTCAGTTAAAATTGAATCATCTTTGCATGACAATCATGGGACCTAGAGAGCCCAGAGAATACATATTTGAACCGATAGTGCCTCAACCAAATCTCCCCACAACACTAGCTGATATAGATCAAGACCTTAGGATCCAAGTCTTTCGAACAACAGTAAACCTACGAGAAATTAGTGAACAATTGAGAGAGTTAAATATTGAAGACGACAAGGCATACACATTTTGGTCAAATCATCCTAACTATAGACTACCTTGATAGGATATCCACATGACTGTACAAGGACTCGAAAGAGAAAAAATATTTGGTTGCGATCCTTTAGTTCCACAGCCCAATGCAGGAGACCTCCTCATCAACATAGATACTAGCTTACGTATTCAAGTTTCCAGAAAACCTGTAAGATATTCTAAGAAAATTACACAACTCCTAGTTCTAAACATAGAGGTTGAAAAGGTGTATGATTATTGGATAGTCGGAAGGAGAGATTAAATCCTCATATGACCATAGGAGGTCGCCACAACCATGAACTTATGGTTGTGATCCACATGTCCCACAACCCAATGGGCCTATTGATCAATCAGACATTGATGTTGGTTTACGAACACTAATATTTAGGTCCTCACCACTTCCACCTAGACATCATTACACAATTCTTTATATTAAACGTAGTAGCCAATCAGGCTAGGGATTTCTGGACTAGACTAGAGAATCATCCATAAAACTCCGGAGGATCTACTACACCTCTCATCACCATTCTCATGACCTTGTCTAGAAATATACATGAAGCACCTATAGGTCACTTTCCACATATCCAACAACCAATAAATAGGATCTCAGCAGAGCTTGACATTGATTAGAGCCTCAAACAGCTATTATATCCGAATGATCCATTACACCAATTCAGGTTAGGAGGGCCTTCTTCACCTTAGATTCATAGATTCCATTATTGCGTATTGAGGATATAAGATTACCCAACTAGTTTTTTTGTATCCGTATAAATTCCATTCTCACCGGCTATCTCAGCATGACCTCGGGAGGTCGGGTATGAAGAAAAGTTTCTTGTAGATTCTCATGCTCACATGTCACTTTTCCATCATACAAAATTGGTGAACCCAATGTGAAACAAACATTGTTCCCCTTTATTTTCATTTATTTCTTTCATTCACCTTCTCTCTTTCCCATTATTCTATGGGTATTCATATACCCCCAAATATGTCGGGATACAATGCATATGGTAGACCTCTCTCAGGTCTTGAAGCAAATTATGGTCAAACAAATAGACAACCATCACCCTCACTTTCTACATGGGCTGATAACTATTCAAGTAATTACTTATCATCTCAAACTCCCCCTCAAAGAACTAGCTCTAGTTCTTCATTCCAAATTGAGGAGTTAGATCAGCTTGCACAAACACAACAACCAGAGCCCTTAGGCTCTAACAATATGATATTTACTGGAGAATCTATTTCATCTCCTCAGGTTTTGTTTAGACCACAAATTAGTAGACAATCAAATCCACTCCCATTTTTAGATGAGGAGTATTTAGCATGCTACGCTAGAAGTGAACAATGCTTCCAAAACATGTACCCACCTATAGGGAGTTTGCAAACACAAACCGATACCCTACTCCAAGAAAACACCCCATTCCACCACCTATGGGAAATACTCTCGGTGAAGCTTGGTAGGGTAATGATCAATTCATAGCAAGGTATCATACCCTTTACAACCTCAAAGTGTACAACAAATGCCATTAAGGCAAAGCACCATAACTTCACCAATCGAGGTCATTTCAACCTTAGTTGAGAAAGTTAGAGGATTGGAACTTGCTCAATCAAATCAAAATTCATATTTCAAAGTGCAAAGCGTAGAATCCCCAATCCTCCACATCATCCTAGCCAAAGTTGACCACCTTATACAAGAATAGGTACGTTAGGCTTGCCTCCTCAACATTCGTATAACTATCCATAAGAAAACACCAACTAGAACCATGTTTTCAAATGCTGCTCCAGTTGAAAATATGAAACCTCCCGGCTTAGCACCAAACAACCCATACTAGAACAATGCTCCTCCCTACTTCAAAATTTATTCAAAATCAACACAGGGAGACATTTTCTCCTCTCCTGGGATGTTTTCTCAACCACAAGGATTACCTTATGCCCCTACAAATACATATGCTATGCCATATCAACAACCCATTCCACCCCCACCCCCTTAGCAAACACACCATGATGGTGAAGTCTATGCAGTAGGGACTTACTCAAAATATTTAAAAGATCCCCTAGACTTCACCATATGAAGTGTCATGCTTCCAAGACCTCTTCCCAATTTACCCAAATACAAAGGGGATGGATATCCAAATGCACACATCAAAGCCTATGACATGGACCATATGGGAATTACTCCCTTGGGATGGGGTTGTTGTTAATATATTCCCTAAAACCTTGGAAGGCATTGCCCTTGATTGGTACGACAAAATACCTAAAGCCTCGATACACTCATTTAACCAACTCATGTCAGAGTTCATCAAGTATTTTGATATGAAAAATTATTGAGAACAGGAATCAGGGAATTCTTTCATATTAAACAAGAACATAATGAATCCGCTACTCATTTTATTCAAAGATGGTGTATGGTTCTCTACTCATCAGCAAGTTCTCCAAACATGGATCAGATGGAACTATGTGATTTATTCCTTCATTCCCTCAATAGAGAGATAAAGGAAGAAGTCCAGAAGTTCCCACTAAGAACTTATGATGAAGTACTTGAGAGTGCTCTCTGAATTGACCAAGCGGCAATAGATAGTGGTCATAAGACATATGGAACAAATAGGAAATTAATCACTCCTAATCAAAACACTATGACCTATCCTAGTACCGGGAATACCAATCAAGGACCTAAAATCCTTAACAAAAACCATGGGGTTACAATAGATGGAGTAACAAACCAAGTTAAAAGAGCAAACGTTGTGAACATTTCACCACCCATTAACAATCAGCGAAATAAAAATTTTACTCCAACAATCAACGCGGTGGATTTTAATCATCCACCATGACAACAACAACAAAAAATGACAAATCCAAACACAAGGTCCAAATGAAACCCAACTGGATATCAGAGTCAAAACCAAAGGCAACAACCTCAAAATTTTAACTCTAATAACCAGCAACCTTATCAGAATTTTGGGCCACAACAAGTTTCAAATCAACAACCTCGAAATTACAATCCCAATTTGTATTTTGGTTTCCACAAGATTCAAGGCCATGATACTAGGACTTTTCATGACTACAATAAATTCATGCAACATTTTCCGAAAGACCAAAGACAACTCTTTATAGATATGTTCTTAGCAAATTTTGTAGTTCCCATGCCAAACACTTACACAGGAGTAGTTTCCCCTCAAAATGCACCCCTCAAGATCTTTAACGATCCGCTCCCAAATCATACTAACAATAACAGTTAGATCCAAGTGGAGATGAATAAGGGTGTTATGGTAGAAATAATGATCATGAAGCTTCAACTTCATTAAATCCACCGGTTGCACCCCAATTAGGAACTCGACCACAAACCAAGATAGTTGGTCTGGTAGAGTTAGACATTGAGCTACCCATAGAAACCATAACAAGAACATGGGATTATTCTTCTCAACCAGTTCCAAGCTATCCATTAGAACTAGACAACATTCAACAAATGTTGGTAAAACCCATAGGCGCTTATGATTTAATTAATGACTTAACAAAGACCTTCTCTCACATCTCCTTTTTGGATTTGTTAAAGAACTCTCCCACCCATAGGGATGCTCTCTTAGAAGCATTAGGCCTTGGTCATTTAATTAATATTACCCCTCCTCTAGAAATGCAAGTAAACCATGTAGACTTTGATGTCTACCCTCCAGGGCAGCCAAATAGGGATACTAAGTTTATATTTGATATAAGCAAAATGCCAATGGATGCTGAAATTACATGTAGAGGCAACCCAACTTTACATTTACAAGTATGGGTTTACAATAATTATGTTAAATGTGTAATGATTGATGATGGGGTAGTAGTTAACATAGTCCCCTTTGCTTTTCTTCAAAATTTAGGATATGGAGAAACAAACTGTTCCACAACACGAAATATGCTAAGAGGTTATGATAGCCTCAAGGCCACTTCAATTGGAACCATAGTTTTACTAGTCACCTTAGGACCCAAGACGGTCCTCACTAAATTTTATATTATAGATTGGGAAACCAACTATAATATGATCCTCGATCAACCATGGATACACCGCATGAAGGCAATCCCTTCCACATTATTCCAAGAAATAAGATTTTTACACTTAGGGAAAATATTTTTGGCACAAGGTGACCCAAAACCCTTTGATATACACCTAGCTGATTTGAAGAAAAGACAGGAATTCACTCTGAGTTTGAACTCCCAAAAAATCAACTTAGTAAACCAATTAATTCAAAACCAGAAGAGAAGTTGATACCTACCACATAATTGGAAATTACAAATCTAGTCGAGAGCATTCCAACAACTCCAAAATGAGACTAACGTCATAGAAACGGTGTCACTAGGGAACTACCGCAAAGATTGTATAATTACTAGAGAAATATCTGCCCATTCTCCTACCATTTGATTCTATGGGTATGGGATACACCCTAGGAATTGGTTCCCTTCCATCAGATGAAGTTTGTATGGTAGAAGTAACCAAGGCAGAAGAAACAGATACGATGAATATCCCAACATCCATTTTCCCAAGAAAATATTGGACTCTCCACTTTGATGGAGCTAGATGTCACTTTAGAGCTGGGGTAGGAGTGATCTTTACTTCTCCTAAGGGAAAGATCCTACCTTTTCCTTTAAATTAAACTTTGAGTGTACAAACAATGGGGTGGAATATGAAGCCCTCCTCCTTGGCCTCATCCTAGCCAAAAGAATGGGTGTTGATAACATTAGAGTACTAGGAGACTCACAACTAGTTGTAAACCAAGTCTTTAAGGTATATGAGACTAGAGTTGAACATTTACAACTCTACAAAACAAGTGGTGCTAGATCTAAGCAAAGGATTCAACTTCATATCAATCGAAGCAATCCCAAGAGTAAAACCTTCTCGCAGATTCAATAGCAACCTTAGCTTCCTGTTTCACTCCAAACAATGAGTTGGAAGATACAAGTTTCATAGTATCACTTTGTACTGAACCATTAGTGCATAAAATACCAACAAACCCACTCCTGACTCATAGAGAAGCTGAAAATGATTTTTCTATCCTAGATCACTTTGACAGTGATAGAGTCACCCTCAAATATCTAAATGCCTATGCAGAGTTACATCATTCTCACCACATAATAGATCTTTCCCTAATACCACATTCCTCTTCCTATTTTGGAAATCCCATGGTAAAGTCTCCCCCACAGAAGGATCTTGATATCTACGAGGTAGATAATGGAGAAAGTTTGGAACTACCTCAGCCCCACCTGAATTTGAAGAAGGAAATGCTTCTTTAATCAAAGAAACAATTGACATAAACATTGGAATGGAGGAAGAACCAAAATTTTGAAGTTGGGATCCTCGTTAACTCAAGAGGAGATAGAAATACACACCCAAATCCTCAAAAAGCATCAAAAGGCTTTTGAATTTAATTATAAAGAAATGATAGGAATTGCACCACATATCGCGGTACATAATCTTGTCACTAAACCAGATGTAAAACCTGATTAAACAAAAGTCAAGACCAATGAAGCCAAAAGTGGCTCTCATGGTAAAAGAAGAAGTAATGAAACTTCTCCAAGTAGGATTCATCAAACCCATTGATTATTCATAATGGGTATCTAATATTGTCCCTGTTCTAAAAAAGAATGGGAAGATACGCATTTGCATAGATTTTGGGATATTAACAAAGCATGTCCCAAAGATGACTTCCTGTTACCATCCATTAATGTCATTGTTGATGCAACAACTACATTTCAACTATTATCCCTCATTGATGAGTCCTCAAGGTATAATCAGATTAAAATATCTAAACATGATCAAGCCAAAACCACGTTCATAACTCCTTGAGGAACTTATTGTTATGTTGTCATGCCATTTGGTCTTAAGAATGCAGAGCTACATACCAAGCGGGAAATGACATACATATTCCATGACCTTATTCATAAAATTGTGGAATCCTATGTGGATGACTTGTTGGCCAAGGCCAAGAAGCATTGTGATCACCCATAAGTACTCTGTATCATCCTCTCACGATTAATTAAATATGGTGTCACGTTAAACCTAGAGAAGTGCGTATTTGGGGTGACAAGAGGCAAACTTCTGGGTTACATTATATCTTCATGAGGGATTGATGTAGATCCAACCAAAATCTAGGTTGTTCTTGAGATGATTCCACCATCAGACGAGTCTAGAATCAGATCATTTCTTGGGAAACTCGGTGCAATCAAGGTTCATCCTAGATTTAAGTTTTGCTATTCATCCAATCAACAATCTATTAAAGAAATATTATAGCATTGATTGGATGGAAGAATGCAATAAGGCCTTTGAAGCAGTTAAATGCTTCTTGTTGTCTCCACCCATGCTAATGCCTCCCAGACCAGATCATCCTTTGATCCTATACTCATGGGCTACTGATGTCTCACTAGCCTACATGCTAGCTCAAGAGGACAATGATAAATGAGAACGTGCAGTCTATTTCATTAGCCGAACATTGCTTGATTATGAAACATTGTTATACACATCCAGAGAAATAATGCCTTGCCATAGTCTTTGTAACAAAACGTTTAAGACATTACATGTTAAATCAAGAAACAAGGGTCATTGTAAAGACATATCATTTACGAACATTCCTCACACAAGGGTCTTTATCTAAAAAGGTTGGACGTTTCATAACCTTAATGGGTGAATTTGAATTAACGTTTGTAAACCAAAAATTTGTTAAGGGTCAAATCATTGTAGAATGGTTAGCTGACAATCCATTAGATGGAGGTGATCTGGTAAATCTAGACTTTCTCGATGAGTGCATATACTTTGTTGAGACTAGACCCCCCATCTCTACATGCCCTTGGTACACCGATATCATCAATTTTATCATGGACCATATGTACCCAAAAGTGCCACATCACAACAAAGAAGGTGGTTATGCATTATCACTGCTAAATATGTTATTTTAGAACAAGTACTCTATCGTAAAGCCTTCGATGGCATGCTTTTAAGATGCATCAACACAGAAGAATCCAAGAAGATTCTTTATGAATCCCATAGTGGGATATGTGGAGGCCACTTTGGTGGTCACGCCACTACTCACAAAATACATCGGATGGGCTATTTTTGGCCCACTCTTGAACATGATGCGTAGTAGAGTTTGTACGTAAGTGCCACAAATGCCAAGAGTTCTCTCACGAGATTCACATGCCAACACAATCCCTATAACCAATAGCAACCCCGTGGCCTTTCTCACATGGGGTCTAGATTTGATAGGGAAATTCTCTCCCTCATCAACAGATGGCCATAATTTTATAATTATGGCCACAAAATATTTTACCAAATGGGTAGAGGCCATGCCTCTCACCACCATACCAAGTTCGGTAATCGCCAAGTTCATTCTGAACCAAATCATTTGTAGGTACGGTGTCCCACAAGTCATTATCTCAGATAACAACACATCCTTTAAAAATGATGAGGTCCATGAGCTATGCAGCAAATTCAAAATAAACCATCATACGACCTCTCTTTACTATCCTCAAGCCAATGGACAAGCCGAAGCAACAAACAAAACATTAAAGGCTATTCTCCTCAAAACAATTGAAGGAAAACAAATGAGATTGACATCTAAAATTATATCTGGCCTTGTGGGCCCATCGAACCTCAATAAGAACACGATGTGGGAAACCCCTTTCTCATTAGTATTTGGGGCATAGGCAGTTCTCCCGCTTGAGGTTGAAATACCTAGTCTCCACATCTCATTACAAGGGATTTTGGATGAAGATGCCTATAGAGAGGCATGCCTCTCTCAACTAGAAAGCCTTGATGAGGCCAGGCTAAACACCAAACAATGACACAGAGCCTATGCTAACCGGATGTGCCACAATATAACAAAAAAGTCTATGAGTGAGAAATATATGAGGGAGATTTAGTTCTAAGACTAGACAACCGGATTGATAAGAAAATCGGCGAAGGAAGGAAATTTTGGCCCAAGTGGTTGGGCCCATACCAAGTCATGAAGGACTACGGAAATGGTGTGTATCTTTTGTGTACACTAGAAGGTGAGGAATTCAATGAAACTGTCAATTCCTTACATCTTAAATGGTTTTACGCATGAGACATCAGAATCACCACTTGTACATTATATTTACCTACATTGCATTAGTCATTTAGTTGATTTCATTTTGTCCACTTGTTTCGTAAAAATTGTAGTCAAGGAACTTACTCTTAAGCAATCTATTAAAAATTTATGAAAATATTGGCAAAAACATTCAAATCACATCTCTTCATACATCATCAAGTAATTTCAAAATCTTTTCATCAAGTTTGACAGACAAATGTTGATGAAAACCATACCAAGGCCTGCATACTTGGTTTTTCTCTTTCTTTCTACTAGGTGAAGTTTTTCTTACCTACGGTATGTTCTAGAAGCTTCTTGGTGTCACATCTATCCCTCTTATGTCTCTTTAAAACAAGGATATTCCAAAATCACAGTTCAAAAGTGTCAAAATAAAATAGAATCAAAAATACCAAGCAAACAAGAATATTTTATTTTACACACTTCTTTGCCCCACCAACCTTCGGTGGTAAGCCCACATCTCTTACTAGTGGTGCGAGGTTGGGAAAGGAAAGAAGTGCCCTTACTCACCTATATCCTACCTTTGGTGGCAAACCCATGTTTCTTACTAGTGGCATGGGGCAGGGTGTGGGGGGTCCATTCATACAAATTAACAAATCTTGGTATTTTACAAATACAAATCAAATTATATTAAGTGAAAATAAGTGTCCAAATTCTAAAGAGATCAAACCCTCAAAACCAGATTTTTTCAACCAGGTTGCCATCTATAGATCTAAGACTAGATAAACTGAAAAGTAAGTTGCCTTCTAAGCTTGGTGGTAGTTCTGAGTAGAGTAAGTGTGTAGGTCTAAGTTTGGTTTCTGTCACTGGTTTGTCTATCTCTCATCATTCCATTCAGTCAAACTCATACAATTTGTGCCCTTCCCAACTCTTGGTGTTGAGC
Source organism: Taxus wallichiana var. yunnanensis (assembly GCA_018340775.1). Taxonomy (NCBI): domain Eukaryota; kingdom Viridiplantae; phylum Streptophyta; class Pinopsida; order Cupressales; family Taxaceae; genus Taxus; species Taxus wallichiana. The sequence continues at coordinate 51,490,923 of CM031235.1, forward strand.
CCTCGCATCTTACTAGTTGCGTGGAGTTTGGGAATGGGGCATGTTCATCTCTTTATCTCTATACATTCATCACATTTTTCCAATATAAGAAGAAACAACAAACATTTCCCAAAGAGGCCAAAATTTCAGTACTACAATATGTTCTACATCATCGTATATCAGCATCACAAAAACAAATAATGTAAAGAATTATGTTTGGTATTTTTATCATTTTTCATCCATTGCATACATTCTGAAAAGCATATAAAAACAAGTACTCTAAAAACATCTAGTGTGTACACATGAGAAGCGAATCACAAAATTCTAGACACAAGAAGATTCTAGATCCAAAAATATATATATATATATATATATGGTGTTTTATAGGCAATGCCATCATGCACTAAGGCATGGTCAAAATGCTCAATGAGCCCGGAAAATACAAAAATACTCGTATAGGTTCCAACCAAAAATCACTACAAAAAGGCACCATGATCTCTCAATCCCTGTGAGATCCCTCAGAAGGTGCATGACCTCGTCTAGGACTCCTGCTATGATGACACTGAATGAAGCGAGGGATCACGATTAAGTCCATGTTGTAGTCTCACTATGAGAGTGACTCCTCCTCATCAAGCGCTCAGCAGTCCTATATCCAGCCAGCTCGGTGCGAAGGGAGGTAATGATCTTTGTCACCTTCTAGATAGGGGCAAAGATGTCAGTATGTTGGTCAACTACTGAGGGCTCTCTAACATCCTCAGTCAACTCAGCCTGAGTACCCTCTGAAGGGAGCAATAGAGTGTCTGTGCACACTTGGTGAATCAAATCTTTCCATCCCTCAGCAGTAGCTACAAATAAAAAAGGAGAAATAAACAAGTTAGAAGGTTGTCCAAAATAAGACCAAAAACAAGTGAAATAACAAAAGGGAAACATCAACTAAACAATTCTAACTAAAACGAAGTTGAGAAAAGAGTATTAACTCACTCAGATCTCCAGGCCTCCAAGTGGGATCTCTAGGATCTATGCCTACTACTGATGTAGCCACCGATGGTCGTGCCTCTCCCATATCTAGAACAAAGTGATGGCCTACCACGGACTCATCATCTCCCCCTAAATCCTGAGAAGGAAACTCCTCTAAAATCAGGGTCACCTTCTCTACTCTCTCCACTACCCTCTCAGCCCGCAAGATATCCTGAGTGTCATGCCACTCAGTATCGTTGTCCTCATCCTCACCTATCCCACTAGCTCACCCTCTATCTCCTCCTCTGTCTCCCCTGTGAACTCCTCAAACTCGAGTCCACATCAATGGGCTCATCTCCACTATGAGCAGGACCGGCGCCAATCTAAAGTAAAGGTGCTCGAGGACACTAGCTACCCCTCGGGCATGAACCACCCTCCTGACTATAATAGGAATGCCAGGAGTGACCATGGTCCAACCTTGGCCTCTAGGACCTCCCCTAGCCTCATGAACAAATCTATATACTAGCCCCGCTAGAGGAAACATATCAATATAGGGGAGGCCAAATTGTTGTGGTACTCTATCAAAGGGGTGGGTCTCTAGCTTCCCTGTCCTATCTACCAGCTGACCCATGGAAGAGCAGGCAATCAATGTAAGTGTCTCCTCCCCCCATAGCCCTGCCATGTCCTGATAAGGAGTGGCCTCCATGTCTACAATAGTCAGGGAAGCCACTGGCTAGTGTGGCATCCTAAGTATGGTCATCCCTGCCCACCTCGCTGTCCCTAACAGCCCCCGGATCCTCCACCTATATACCTCTCCCATAAGGAATGATGCGCTCGTACACCCAACTCATAACTAGAGTGGGATGACTCAGTGATTGTCCCTATAGTCTGACCACCCTATATAAATCATGGTAGGTGGTCCCGAGGATGTCTGCTCCCCAAGCGTAAATATAGCCATGGGCCTCAATCTGGGTAATGATGGGAGCCCAGTAATATAGAAGAGTATCCCCTCCCTTGTCCCCAATCAAACGCAAGGAAAGGATACCCATAATGGCCTTGCGGATCACAAGGATAGGAGAGGCTGCAATATAGAACATGGACCTTCACCCCCTTCTTTGACCCCATGGAGACAATGAAATCCCCCATATATGTGGCCCACTAAACCAAATGAGATCTAGATACTGTTGTCTTGAGAGACAACTACCTCCCAAGAATTAGAACCCCCAATATACGGTAAACATCCTCTAGGGTGATGGTCCACTCACCCCTAACTCCTAGAAATCGAAAGTGTTCGATCTACGTCCCAATATGAAAATAAGTCACATAGTATGTGATTGGAAGGAGAAACATGAGCAACCTAAGAGATCCGCAGGATCCCAACCCTCTACAAAGTGTCTCTCTCATCCTGAGACAATGCATCCAATACTACCAGGATCCAATCACACTCCCTCTCTCCGTTCCATCTGATATACTCTTTCTTCTTCTGTATCCACCCAAAAACATAGAAAAAGAGTAAGTTAGTAACATAATCCAACTAGAAAAATTATCAAGAACATATAAAAATGCCAAAAATGCAAAGACAATTAAAATTTACATCCTTTTTTGCATTTTGTTCGAAACCGCCACCCTGTGCAGAGTGGCAGTTTCCCAACCACCACCTTCAGAGGTAGCGGTCGTGTAACCACCACCTTCTTAGGCGGTGGTCCCATAACCACCACCTTCATAGGGCTGCGGTCCCATGACCGCCACCCTGTGTGTAGGTGGCGGTCCTGTCCCGAAATGCCAAACGGCTCAAAAGCCCAAAAACACTTTTAAAATGCAAAAAAACATCATTTTAGACGAAATAAAGACCTACCCTATGGGCGCCCCCTAGAGACTCATTTAAGACTAACATTTTTGAAAATAATCCCCCCATGACAAATATTTCAACATTTCTATATTTTGGGTTTAAAAATGATAAATTGAGAAGAACTAACATGATACTTCACAGGCCGATGTCCTGCTCTCGGGGGCATGATCACGATCTCGTAACGGATGTTTTGACTGTACTCTCATCGAAAAAGATCACCGTTGGTCCCAAAGCTCAAAAATCACCAAGTCAACACGTGTAAATGAATAGTAAAATGAGCTCATTTTATATATATATATATATATATATATAGTTTTCTAATTTGGTTTTGAACATTTTTCGTAGGGTTGGAGCATCGACAGAGGTAAGTTCTAATCCCCGCACAGATGGTAAGTCCTAATTCCATATTAATTTAGTTTTATTTTTTCGATTTATTGTATCTATCTGCACTTGAGTCCTCTTTTCATTTTACAAGTAGCGGGAATTTGGATGGCGACATTCCGACACATGGGCGTGTCAGGTATAACTTCTAACTCCCCATTTCGGGACCACCATACTCGGATCCACCGTTTTACGCCTCTTCATGGCTAAGATGCTTCTCCAAGGGGGCAATATGTACATACCCAAAATTATAGGGTACTACACTACCGTAAAAGGTTACACATACCCCAATGATGATATAAGTCTCCTCGCAAGGTGTTTAGAATCCATAAAAGCTCGCCAAGTATACATTTGCATCCCATGTGCCTCGTTCAGCCTCCGTGTGTTTTGTTCTACCCTCTCCCCCTTCTTCCTTATATTTTGGTCTTAAGTGATGAAACCGCCACCCTACCTGGGTGGCAGTCCCATGACCACCGCTCAGACGGGGGCGGCGGTCCTATAACCGCTACCATGTCCAGGTGGTGGTCCTATGCGCATTTTCCAGAATGTTCGACGATTTCATCAAATGTAAAATTCAAATTTCTACCCGCATTCTTCAACCACTTTACTTTGCATTTATGTTTTGGCCACCCAATAAATAGTGTTTTCTCTTTGTTTAATGGTAAAAGAGTTCAATTCCAAGTTACCTTCTAGTGAATGCAATTGCTTTATAAATAGCCAACTTGTTTTCAAACAAGAGGCCCCTCTCCTTCTCTATTTAAATCATTCAGTTCATTTGAAGTTCTTGCTTAGAGTTCCAATAGTTTCATGTTTTGCATCAGTTATTAGCTTTTCCTTTGTTGTTTAGGATCACTTGATCTTCTTGTTTCCATCTTACTTCATTGTTGTTCCATACAATCAACTTAGGATAAGGTAGTTTCATTCTTAGATTGGAATCCATTTAGAGTTGCAGGTTTTGTTTTGTCACAAAAGATAGTTTCCAAAATTCTTGGCATATTTGTGTTGTATTCCCACAATAAATCCTACTAGGAATTACATAGTCAAGCTCTATTCACTTGCACTATCCCTCTCTTACTTGCATTGTATTCGGTCTATATCCAAAACTACCATTGTTTGACTATCTTCTTTTGTTGACACTATCATATACACACTTTTCTAGATTCACGAGAACATGAAGGAATGAGGAGATCACACTGAGGGGATGAAGTCACACACAACTGGATTTACCATTGTTCTGTAAACTCCAGGTTTGAGCTATTAAAGTTCTAGTTACAACATATCAAATAGAGTTGTAAATTATTTCATTTTAGTTAAATTTCACTTTCAATATTGTCAGGGAAGATGTGGGGAATGATATTTTCTGAGAAGCTATGATTCATTCCTCACTTCTGAGGTAGGATTGAGAGTTTTTCAATTAAACTAGTTGGTTATTTAGATATTTAGGATAAACTCACAACTGCACAGGTAAATAGCTACATCGGGCTACTTTGCTTGTTTTGATTATGTCATTAGATTAATTGTCCATATTTTTTAATATATTAGAATAGTTGTTCTTTTAATTTCATTAAAATACTTCATCGAAAATACAAAAATAAAAGAACATATGCATAGTGTAGATACATCTTTCATAATCAGTTTATTCATTTCAGTTAAAATTGAATCATCTTTGCATAACAATCACGAGACCTAGAGAGCCCAGAAAATACATATTTGAACCGATAGTGCCTCAACCAAATATCCCCACAACAAGCTGATATAGATAAAGACCTTAGGATTTAGGTCTTTCAAACAACAGTAAACCTACGAGCAATTAGTGAACAATTGAGAGAGTTAAATATTGAAGACGACAAGGCATACACATTTTGATCAAATCATCATAACTATAGACTACCTTGATAGGGTATCCGTATGACTGTACAAGGACTCGAAAGAGAACAAATATTTGGTTGCGATCCTTTAGTTCCACATACCACCACAAGAGACCTCCTCATCGACATAGACACTAGTTTACGCATTCAAGTTACCAGAACATCTATAAGGTATTTTGAGAAAATTACACGACTCCTAGTTCTAAACATAGAGGCTGAAAAGGCGTATGATTATTGGATAGTTGGAAGGAGAGATTAACTCCTCATATGACCATAGGAGGTCTATCATAACCACGAACTTACGGTTGTGATCCACAGGTCCCACAACCCAACGGGCCTATTGATCAATCAAACATTGATGCTGGTTTATGAACACTAATATTTAGGTCCTCACCACTTCCAGACATCATTACACAATTCTTCATATTAAATGTAGCATCCAATCAAGATAGGGATTTTACGGACTAGACTAGAGAATCGTCCATAAAACTCTAGAGGATCTACTACACCTCTTATCACCATTCTCATGACCTTGTCTCGAAATATACACGAAGCACCTATAGGTCACTTTCCACTTATCCAATAACCAATAAATAGGATCTCGGCAGAGCTCGACATTGATTGGAGCCTCCTAACAGCTATTATATCCGAATGATCCATTACACCAATTTAGGTTAGGAGGGCCTTCTTCACCTTAGATTCACATATTCCATTATTATGTATTGAGGATATAAGATTAACCAACTAGTTTTTTTGTATCCGTTTAAATTCCATTCTCACCATTTATCTCAAGCACGACCTCAAGAGTACAAGTATGAAGAAAAGTTACCCTGTAGATTCTCATGCTCACTTGTCACTTTTACGTATTATAATCATAGGCCTTGCAAAACTCAATATAATCCTAGTAGATGGTTTCCCATCAAATCCCTACCAGTAGAATCTTTCTTGCGGTAGCATTCCTTGCATAGTGTCCTCTTGTAATCCCACCATGCAATTTCTCCATAATTACCACGTTCTCATGTTCCAATACGCATCGACGCAGAACATCATCATATCCCAACTTATACATATCTCCACTAATCAACATGTAGGGTGTAGCCTATATTGTAAATTGTTTCCTCTTCAAATCCTTCATCCCATCTGGCACCACACCAATTTTGAAGAATACTACTATAACTTGCAATTTTGAGGGCAAACACCACAACCTAAACACAGTTGTGCATCCTCTCTTGAGTTAATACTTGATAAGTGGTCAGGTCTTGAATTACTCTTTCCTAGTTTTATAACCATCATGAACTCAAACTCTTGGAATAATAGAACCCAACGACATATGTGCCCTTGAAAAATAGGCTTGTTCACCAAGTATTTCAATGCCATGTGGTCTGTATAGAATATAAAGGGTGCTACCAATAGGTATTGTCTGAACTTATGCGGTGTGTAGATCATTAACGAGGTGCCTCATGCTCGAAGTAGTTGTGTAATTATGTTCTGTTGGTGTTAACTTCCTACTTGTAAAAAATAAGGGGTGATAAAAAATCCCCTAACCAAGATGTGTTAATCTTGCTCCCATGGCTATTCCTAAGGCATCAACATGCACATGGAAAGTCTTATCTTAAGAAGGAAAGCGTAGTATGGGCACATTGATAAGCCTATCCTTCCAAGTGTCAAATTCCTTCTGTTGTGCCTCTCCCTAATGAAAGGAACTCTTGTGTCTTAGTAATTCCTCCAAGGCGCAAAGATCTTGGCATACCCCTTAATGAATTTCATGTAGTACCCCGTATGTCCAAGGAATCAACTCACTGTGATTTGACTAGTAAGCTCCCCTAATCCCACAATAACTGTAACTTGGGTGGGATCCATTAGTAAGCCTTCTATACATATAATATATCCTAACAGGTTACGTATGGAGTAGAAAAGACAAACTTCTTAATTTTGATGGATATCCTCAATTGTTGACATCTCTCAAAGATCATCCTTAAATTTTCACAATGGTCTTTTACCAACCCATATACAATCCAATCATCTAGGTATACTTGAAGAAATTTATGGATGAAGTCCTAAAATTCTTGTACCACGATGTGCGAGAACACAACAGTGCATTCTTCAATCAAAAGGCATAACCATGTAGGAAAAAATTCCCCATTCAGTGGCAAAAGTTGTCTTTCTCTGGTCTTCCTTTGCAATCCTAACTTGGTGATACCCTGAGAACCCATCCATGAAAGAGTAGACCTCATGCCCGATTACTCCCTCCAAAATTTCTTCAGTAAAGGGGATTGGGAAAGGATCGATGACACATACTACATTTAGGTCCATGTAGTCCACACATATCCTTATTCTTCCATCCTTCTTGATACTGATGACCATTGGGCTTATCCATTTTGATTCCTCCACAAGCTTGATGATACCAAATGCTATCATGTTTTCTATTTCTTCCTTGACCCGTATGCGCAAATTCATATTCATCTGATAAGGACTCTTCTAGATCGGGTGCACACCTTCCTTCAAGTTGATCTTCATTTCCCCAAGGAGTGGTGTACACCTTTTAGTTCATGGTACCCTGAGGAACAAATCCTCGGAACTCATGCAAAAGATCAATGACCTTTGCAACTTCCTTTTCTGACCAATAGTCCCTAATGATATCTTCCTTAGGTTCTGTCTCTATCCTAATGTTAACCTTATTTATTTTTAAGGGCTCATGTTAGGCACGTACTCACTCATCAACTCTATCTCTAACTTCACGCATACCTTTACCATTTCTTCACCATCTACTACATAGACCATTTTTCCTTTTTCCTTTTCCATGTACACACACTCAAGTTGTATTTCTTCTTAGTCTTCTTCATTGAGGTGCATCTCCAAACAAGGCTCACCTAGAAAATTTAGTAGCCTATCTTCTAACATAGTACTATCTCCCATTGTAAGGCACTTGATTACTTATAACACCTTATCCACTGATGGCTTTGTACTCCTATACACGAAAGCTTGAATGAGATCAAATGCCAGCTCCTGCCAATTACTTGTTTGATGGCACATCTCTGGATGAATATACCATGTGTGTGCACAACCTTGTAAGGTGGAATAAAACTTATGTACCCATAATGAAGGTGGTAATGCTTTTGTGCTTCCCATCCAGGCCTTCTCACATGCTTGGACATGAAATGAGGTAGTCTCTTTATCATGGTAGTTTTGGATCACGGTTGGCACGTTTCTCCTAAAGAATATTACAAAAAAATGTGACTCTTACCTCTAGCCATTCTAAGAGGTTCCATCGATGAGTAGCCCACGAGCGTGCTACGGTTCGAGTAGGTTATAACTGATCATTCCCCTTATATTATCCTCATTCTTCCATTGATCCTCCATTTCTCACAAGAAAATTTCAGGTATGCTCCTCCAGAGTAACTTGGAAAATTATTCCCTCCTAGGTGCTTGACCGAACGTGCCTTTGTTACCTTTGTTACTGAGATCTTCTCAATTGTTTTTCAATCAACTCATAAGTCCCATGAACCAAATTTTCACATGCCATGCTAGTGGTATCACTCAAGGACTGAGCATATTCAAACTGGATAGCTCCCCCCATGGGATGAATTATCTCAGGGTCTCCGATGGAGCACACATAGATTCTATTGAGGAATTATTCTCCTAAGGGCTCATTATAGGGCGTTGAATTCCCATCTGTTAAAGGGATGATGAACCATTCTTCCTTGTTCTCAAATATAATATATCCCTTGTTAACCATAGGTCAGCATTGTTCTTATAACACAATAGGTGCCCAAGAAAGGCTAAAAAAATTTCCCCTCAAATGGTGATAATTACATTATTCAGGACTCAATAGACATTGCATTTGTTTTCTTTGCCATATATAACACATTCAAAGAGGTTTATAATGAGGGTCTTCCTATTTGATGCCATGTATCCAAGGTAATAACATTGACCTTTTCTCCTGTGTTGATGAGGATATTTCTTAGAAGCCATCCATTAATAACTACATTCAACATAATCTCCTTATCATATTCAAGGTTTGTGAGGAGTAAGGTTTGCATGCAAAACCTTGCTTTCACGTTACCTTTCCCGATGCATGGTACCTTCTCCCTCAACCATTCTCCTAGCAAGGGAATAACATTCTCTTTCCTTAACATCCTACAACATTATTGACCTCATCCAGTCCTCCCTTGAGCCTCGACATTCTTCCTTTGATCCAACTACTTTGATTGCTCCTTTAGACATTGGATCTCCCTTACGCAAACTCCAAATCACATCCATATTCTCTTGATAGACTTCCTTCTTATGAGTAGGGTGTGGATACTTCCCATATACCACTTATTCCCTAACAACCGGTCATTTTCTTGGAATCTTCCTTACACGCGTGCTTGTTGCTCGCATCATTACCAACATAGGTTCTAATCCTGACTCACACACTACTCTTGGCATCCACTATGAATAATCCTTCTTAATGCTTACCATCCCAACACATTTATCCTTCTGTGTTGTTGGTTCATACTCTCATAAATCTCTAGACACTCTTCATACTTATGTTTCTTCCCGCACCATGAGCATTACAATGATCAGACAATCACACTTGTAAAGCTTTATAGATCCACATTTATAAAAGTTGCTCATGGTAATTCACTTCATCCTCTGTGTGGTTACCGTGACCACAAAATCCTCCATGAAAACCTCTTCCACATGCTCCTCCATCTCGTGTGCCCTTCATAGCGATGATCATCATCCTTGGAACTACTTGCAAGACTAGTCTGGTGCACACCAAGATCAATAGCATCATGAATCTAGTCAATCAGCCTACAATCCTTGGTATCATTAGTCGTAGAGGAAAAAATATTCCAATAATAAGAAAATTTCTTATGGATTGCACATAGTAGTAGAGGACACCTATTTACATCATGATCCCCATAGAAAATCTCACAGTCACCGTTATGGCACGTCACGACTTCCGAGGGAAACTATCCTTTGCATTCCCTTCCACTTCATAGTCTGTACACCAAATCCCACTACAAACCTCATGTGTTGAGTTTGCAGATAACTTCTCTAACTTCTTGGCCATTGAAGCAATTTGAGCCTCCAAAAATGGTCTAACACCGATGTCGATCGGGGATCATTTTGGATATAAATAGTTCGTTAAACATCCCTAAATTATGTTAGTGTAGAGGATATTTTTAGAGCTTTCGAGGACTATAAGAACGTGAAAAACAGACATTGGGAGCTCTAGTTATGTCGGTAAAAGTTACTCGATGGGAAAGTCGACTCTGGTCAACATGTCAATATTGGACCAATCGCATTGCAACACGTGGTAAAGGGGTTGGCAACAAAATTGGAGAGGTTTTCACCACTGATCTTTCACAATCATAACATGGAATAGCCCAAAGAAATAAGAGGCTCAAATTTTGTTACGAAGGGGAGTGTGGCTATTGTGAGGACAGTTATATTATCGCCGACATGGTGGGTCCTCAAACCACCATGTGGCTTGCCACCATGAGTTTGATTTTCCATTCATAGGTCGACAGCTGGTCTTATTTGTCATACTTCATTTGGGTCAAATTTCATATTACTTTGTAATTATTTACAACGCATTATTCCAAATACCACACATTATGCCAAATACCATGCATATATCCCAACCTCCACATATTAATATCTAAACATTAATTCAGCCACCCCAAGTAAATATGCCAACCCTCATATGCAAGCATCCATGTAGTGGATAAGTAGTGGGGGCCAATATATAGGCCATGTGTGGTAGGTTCACGTGAAAGGAGGGGAGTCAATGTTTTTTAAAACCCTAGAAAAAACAAAAGGCTGCCAAATGTGGGATTAACCCACTTAACCTTAGCCGCCAACATGGGGATTTATCCCATTAAACATGTATGTCGCCCTCTATGGGATTAATATCCCATCTAAATGCTACGGTGAGGCTAATATTAGCCTTAGGATAAAATATGTGGCATTAATTTTAAGGGCCTATTTTAATATAAATAGGGGACCCGTTTCATTGTAAAACACACAACTTGGAAGCTCAAAGCAATAGCTTGAGGAGTATTTCCACCAAGCGGAGGAGCATTTTTTAGAAGACCTATTTTTTTAGGCTTATTATAAAGTTTTGAAGACCTATTTATTTAAATAGGCATTATTGTGACTAGGAGTTTTAATACTACCTAGTTGGCCCATAGCACCACATTAAATTATTATGAAGCCTAGAGTTTTGACCGGAGTGCCATAGGGCATTACGAAGCATCTGGAAGGCCGATCAAGATCCGGATGATTCTGAACAATGGAGCTAGTGCCATAGAGCTTTCCGAATATGATAGGAAAGGGGAAGTCGGGTGCTATATTTCACCCTTGTCATCTGAAGGTTTGGTTATTCTTCTAAGCAAGTTCTTAATAGTTTCCATTAGGGTTTCTTATGAAATTACTATTGTAACTTTCAAGTTTTGACTAGTGGAATGGTTCAAAAGAACCTGGAGAAGTGGGCAATTTCTGAACTCTGTAATCAACCCTTTTGCAAAGTGACATACTTATTGCATTATTTTAAGTTGATTTTAATGGGGTAAAAATTAAATGGTAATTTGATAAGCCTACAAGGGTCTAAAGATCGAGTAGATAAAATTTTCGGTCTATTTTTAGATCAAGTTTGGTATCAGAGCTGGTTTTGCATAAATGGATCTATACATCTTCTTCCAGTTGTTAGTTATGTTTTCCTTATTAGGCACCATGGTTCGAGTGATGATCACTCGACATTGAGAACATGATCGCTAGATCGTGGAGTTAGAAACCCACATGGCTACTATTTGAGATCGTCAGCGCTAACAACAACAACGCATCACAGAGTTACAAAGAAGCTTGGATGTTTCACTTGGGAAGGTCGCTAAAGCCAGTCATCTTTGGAAGTGCCGCTTGGAGAGGCAACTATCACCAGACTCGGGAATGTGTCTTCATTGTGGTAAAGGGCACAATACTGAGCGATGTTGGGATTTGTACCCAGAGAAAAGGTCTAAGTGGATGTAGAAGAAGGGCAAGGCTATTACCGGACCCAAAGCCTTTGTCTATTCAATGGCACCATTGGCATAAAGAGCATTAATGGAACATCCAAATATTATATTATGACATGTGAGTGCCTCGAGACAGTGGATTCCAGTGGTTGCATGATTACAGTTAGTAACCCTTATTTTCAATTGGACTATCATAGTAGGGTATATAGCCTGTCAATGGGTTCTGACCGACTAGGACTTCCCATGACACCACTTCCTCATACCAAGACAGTTGGTACAAAAGATGGTACTCTGCATGGAGTGTCTACCAGTTATTGCATCTTGAGCTTCATTGTTGGGAGATGAGTTTCTGACAATATCACTCTCGACATAATCCCTTTATATATTGATGAAGTGGTATTAAGAAACTTATACCTAACTATTCGTCAGGGTTATCTGACTAATGACAGGATCCGACTAGAGCTTTGCATTGGGCACAACTGGAGGATTGAGTTTGTGATAGGTCCCATTGTTTGTCTTGCACAAGTCGAAAACAGTGAGTTTTCATACTCATATGTACATGGGGATCATGTAGATCATAGAGTAGAGTCGAGCTCATATGTCCTTGTTGATCATCTAGATCCTGACACTAAGGTCACATACATTCTAACAGACCATGAGGATCCATATGCAAAGGAGCGAGAGCCTAAGGATCCACATGACACCTATTGAGGTATCCTAGATAGACACCGAGGATTCTACATTTGGTAAGAAATCTAAGGTGCAAATAAAGTTGACTTGTTCAGCTATTGTATTTGTTTTTAGCATTATTTATTGCTCTTATTGTAATAAAACCATAAACTTTTGTGTTAGGTAGAATGTATGAATAAGACCCTGTATGGTCAATTTTTGTATACATCTAATCGATCAGGACACATTAGTCAAAGTCCCAATTCTGGGCAATGTTTGTACTCTTATATACTTGCATTAGTAAGACCCCTTAGAGGGAAATTATTTTGGTAAAATTGTTAATACCAGGAGATGTAGTATGTTTTGGTCCTTGTTGAGTTATTTTTCCAACGGGAAGAGACAAACAAGGTCAAACCATGATTGCGATGTAGTGGAGAAGACCAAGTACAAAGGCCACCAAGTAGGAGAAATTTTTGTGACAGGTTTATCATGTGAAATTATTTTCCTATAAAATTGGTAACTAAGCTTATTGTACCAAGACTCGAAAAATGGAGCATTTTTACAAATAATTTTGCATGATGTATTAGGATATATTTTCCTTACACTGTATTTTGAAAGTTGTATAAAATACCCTTTTAAGGGCACATATATATCCTAATCAAATGTTTGAGTGACCATTACAGTTAGATACTCATATCTATGAGTTTGGAGATTTGTTAGCCATTTGTGTGGACATTATATTTCACAGAGTCATCTCGAACTTCATTCTATGTAGAGGCATTGTGGACCGTGAAACAAAATGGTATTTGAATCACTTTGTTGGTATTGACTTTGGGTTGGAACTTCATTTTGTGAAGAGGCCATCATGTGCATCTAGTAGAATGGTACCTGATATTGCTTGTCAATAAAAGGATCTCTCAAAAATATTAGCTTGGAATCAACTTGGAGCCGGAGATGTGTTATAGAGTAAAAAAAGATCCTTGTTTTCAAATATCCGGAAGCTTATCACTATATAGTAGGAGCATTGAGGTTTCATTCGAGTCTTAGCACCATACAACAGATGCATGGAGGTCTTCTTCGAATATCAAAGTGGTGTAGCAAAAGCATATTGGGCCCATAACCCATAGGTCCAAGGATGAGAACAAAGTTATCGAAATGAGGAGGTTGCAGGGGAAGAGACCAAAGGGTCTACTACAACAACACTTCCGAGATGGCAGCGGAGTTTCCATATTTAGGACAGGATGGAAAAATGTTCCTATATAAGCTTTTTGGGAAAAAATCATTTCTGAGTGGGGAGGTGTGATCAGTGGATCTTTTTTCATATCAATAGTTCCCTAAATATCCCTAAATTGTGTTAGTGCAGAAGATATTTTTGAGAAATTTCTGACGACTATAAGAACACGAAAAAATAGACATTGGGAACTCTAGTTATGTCCAGTCAAAGTTGAGTCAATGGAAAAGTCAACTTTGGTCAACAGGTCAATATTGGACCAATCGCCTTTGCGACACGTGGCAAATGGCGTTGGTAAAAATTGTAGAGGTTTTCACCATCGGTCTCGAAAATCACAAAATGGAATAGCCTGGTGAAACAAGAGGTTCAACTTTTTGTTACGGAGGGAGCGACCGCCGTGAGAATGATTATATTATCTCTAACCTAGTGGGTCCTCAAACCACCACATGGCTTACCACCACAAGTTCGATTTTCCAATTGCGGGCCGACAGTGGTCTTATTCGTCATACTTCATGTGGGTTGAATTTCATATTACTTTGTAATTATTTTCCATGCATTATTGCCAAATACCACACATTATGCCAAATACCATGCATATATCCCAACCTCCACATATTAATATCTAAACATCAATGCAGCCACCCAAGTAAATCTACCAACCCTTATATGTAAGCATCCACGTAGTGGATAAGCGAGTGGGGCTAATACATAGGCCATGCGTGCTAGGTCCATGTGAAAGGAGGGGAGATAAGGTTTTTAAAAACCTTCGAAAAACAAAAGGCCGCTAGATGTGGGATTAACCCACTTATCCTTAGCTACCAACATGGGGATTTATCCCAATAAACATGTATGCCACCCTCTATGGGATAAATATCCCATCCAAATTCTACTGGTGAAGTTAATATTAGCCTTAGGATGAAATATGTGGCATTAATTTTAGGGGCCTATTTTAATATAAATAGGGAACCCATTTCATTGTAAAACACACAACTTGGAAGCTCAAAGCAATAGCTTGAGGAGTATTTCTGACAAGCAGAGGAGCATTTTTTAGAAGACCTATTTTTTTAGGCTTATTATAAAGTTGTGAAGACCTATTTATTTAAATAGGCATTATTGTGACTAGGAGTTTTAATACTACCTAGTCGTCCCATAACACCACATTAAATTATTATGAAGCCTAGATTTTTGTCCGGAGTGCCATAGGGCATTATGAAGCATCTAGAAGGCCGATCAAGATCCAGAGGATTCTGAACAATGGAGCTAGTGCCATAGAGCTTTCCGAATATGATAGGAAAGGGGAAGTTGGGTGCTATATTTCACCCTTGTCATCTGAAGGTCTGGTTATTCTCATAAGCAAGTTCTTACTAGTTTCCATTAGGGTTTCTTATGAAAGTACTATTGTAACTTACAAGTTTTGACTACTCGAGCAGGTTAAAAGAACCTAGAGATGTAGGCAATTTCTGAACTCCGTAATCAACCCTTTTGTAAAGTTTCATACTTATTGCATTATTTTAAGTTGATTTTAATAGGGTAAAAATTAAATTATAATTTGATAAGCCTATAAGGGTCGAAGATCGAGTAGATAAAAATTTTGATCTATTTTTCGAGTCAAGATTATCAATGCTCCCAACATCTTTAGCATGTAAGGCAGCTTCCAAGGCCTCGTGAGGGTCTATGAAAGTCTTGTGTGATAGTTCCTTTATGAATGGTGTTATAAATTCTCTCGACAAACCATTGAGCATGTTTAGAATGGTGAATTTCATATGATAGTTTTGACAAGAGAGTTTTGAACCACACGTCATACTCCCACACACTCTTTTCCATTCCTTGTTGGATCTCCTTTAGAGTGTTGATGCTCTTCTACTCAAATTCAAGGATATGAAACTCTACTAGGAAGGTGTTCTTTAATGCAATGTAGTCTATTACTATTTGATGGGGGTCATACTTTTGATCCCAACTATGCATGTGCCCTTGCAACGTCATTGTATACTAACTTTCCTTTTGCATCGAGGTATTAATACCTTTTGTGTGCCATAGTAATTCACACTTGTGCACATGCTCTGTAGCATCCTCAATACCCCTGTAGTCTAGTAAGTGCAAAGACATCTTAAAAATCACTTGTAGAGGTGGCTTTGTCCCTTTTCCTCATGTCCAGAGCCTTGGTTTCCTCTGGTTTTTCCTCCTCTACCAAATCAACTGGATGCACCAGCCTCCTATTCCTCTTGAACTACTAGATCCTCGAGATCCACTAGGTCCACCAGATCCTCCAGCTCTTACACCACTAGATCCACCTCCTATAGCTGGAACATGGCCTGAAGTGGTGTGCCTAGTGTTCCCAATGTCCCACTGAACTATGTGCCGATGGTTTGTGATATTATCCCACCTTGCCGGTTATTGTGTCCCGTGCCACTTCCAAATATGATACGTAAACCTTGTGTACTTGTACCTTATCAAAAATTCCTTCAAATACCGAGAATGGTTTATGCAACCATGGATGTTCTAAATGAGAAATTATATATCCTCAAGCACGAGATCGCCATTACTCCCACCGATACCAACTAGGTTAGCAGTACTTCTCCTTGGTCCTGGAAAACCAAGCCCTAGGGGCTGGTTGTTAGGTGGGTTTAGATACACGTTCAAGGATCTCCTTTCTCCATGTGACGAAATCTCATCAGAATTTGAAGGGGATTCTCTCTTACACTTACCTCAACTCCTTCCTACAACGTCTGCCTCCATAGATCCATCACACTTGTAACCTCATGTTGTCTAGTCATCTCCCTTTCACGAGCTTCACTATACTTGAGTCGTCTCTCCTCCCTTTCCTTTTTAGCCGTAATTTTTTCATCTTCCTCCACCCTAGCTTCCCCACCCAACGCTCAGATATGCTTAGCCGGCCATGGGAAATGCCTCTAAAATTAGGTTAATGACCAAGATCTTCATAGCCAAAGGAATAACACACAAAAATGATCCTCTGGGCTCCTCGAAACTCAAACTCAACAAATGTTGTGCAAGAATATGTAGAAATGGTGTATTCTAGAGAATAAATAGTCAATATTCCTTTCCACTAGTGATCAACAACATGCATCCAAGTCGGATCGCATCTTGCAGCCCTCGGTAATCATATTAGGTCCATACATGTGATTTGTAGTACCATCTTGATCGGATGCGTATGCGAAAGCCATTCATATAGTTCTACTAGAAAACAATGGAAGAATGTCTCATACAACTCATGGTATAGTCTCAATCCTACCCATCTACGTCCATCAAACTCAGGTCCAGTGTTGAATTTTTAAGTAAACTCATCCTCCATGCTCTTGAACAATGCTTAAACACTTTCCAAGGTTAGGCGTTACTGTCATCATGCATCACGGGGACCAAGATGTATGTCATTTCTCACAACTTTGAAAAGTGTTCTGGTAATGGAACCAAGATGTAGTCATTTTTACACCCTTAGAACACATTCAAATCCCATGCGTGCTAGTCTATCACCCGGTGGGCATAGGGCACTCACCCGAGGCACGTGTGGGTGCGAACCCCTCCATTATGTGAGTTGTGTAAGAATACATCATCTATGACAAATACTTAAGTGAAAAAGAATGGAAAAGAACCATGCATTCATTCTAAGAGCCTAGGATGAGTTATCATATCAATGCATCCATAAAAGAGAAGTATCTAATAGAATACAAAACTAATTCATAACACAAGGAAATACACTAGGATTTATGCTCATGAACACATATATTCTTTAGAACAAAACCTTATATTCATATTCATGAGTTCAATAACCACATTACATTCATTGAGGCCATAACAGACCAATATAATAATGTAGAGCAAGGTCATGCATCAAAAACTAAACTACATCCTTCATATTACAAGGATAAACACAAACCCATCCCTCTAAATATGCCATCACTCCTATATTTCCTCTAATCCCAACCCATAAAATCCTCCATAATTTTTCTGCAAAGCTTCACCTCTCTTCCGCCACCACTACTCATCTTTCTTCTACTACCTACATGCATCTCTATATATAGCTTTTTCCTTCATCGTCATGCCTTCTAAGGTAACAAATTGGCTGCCAAGTGTCCAAGTGGTCCTCCAATGGAGCATGCCTCCTTTGATCTGAGCTCTCCACTCTTTGTAATGATGTCTTTCTAGATCCTTCCATCACATGCATGGAATATTCCTTCTTTGACCATCAAGCTATCGGGATGACACCTTATCCATTCGACATGCTAGATGGGTTACACTTTTCTCATGTGTTGTGGGAATACCGAATATGGATAAGTCCCAAAAACACATCTAGTCTTACGTGCACACATTGTGTGTTCTACTAAACACTGCTAGAACCCTTCCCTACATTCTTTCAACCTGTGTTCCCTTCTTCAAATAGGTATTGCGTGCCCACGTGCCTTCTCATACTTAGCCAATATTCTATGCCCTAACAGGATGTTGGCACCATTGGTGATGTAGGTGATCAAGGAGGAGAGGATAGTACTTCCCCTCCTAGCGGGTTCCTCGAAGTTTATTGATGAGGGTTGTCAATCCTCTTCATTAATAATGTCAATCTATGGCTGGTGTCTAAAGGTTGTATGCATTAAGAGAATAATATCTTTGGAAAATAACTCCTTTAAACACAAACCAAACTTGCATAAAATAAATCACACTACAGAAATAAATGCACACTTGCATAAATTAAGGCACACTTGCAAGAATAAAGTTTTCATGAAATAAATCACATTTGCATGAAGAAAATCAAACTTGCATGAACAAAAACACACTTGCATAAATTGAAATTACTAAATTAGAAATAAAAAAATTAAACAAAAAACCTACAGGTTCACAACAGACTAAATTTTCACAATACAAAGAGAAAAATAATACAACAGAATGAATTACAGACAAATGAATAAACATAAACATAAATACATAGATCCATCTTCCTTGAAATGAGTGGCCAACTCATTCCTTGGAAGAGGATTTAAATCATACTTCTGAGATCTTAAAACTACAGAATATTTGAGAGGAAAGAACAGATCTTTATTTCTTGGGAGAAAAAATTACATATCTTAGTGTGGAAGGTTGCATTTATAATTCATGCATCCAACTCCTTATTTTGGGAAATACAATTTAATCTTATCTCTATTCCAATGCTAACAACTAAGATCTCCATCTCCATAACATATGGAGAGAGATATATTATTTGAGTCAAAGTCTTATCTTGTTGTTTTAGGAAGATTTTCTCCCAAATCTTATCCTTACTTTTTAGTAAAAAGAATCATTATGATTTTACTTTCCTACATTATTGGAAGGAGGTTTTTCCTCAAAAGATTGATTTTTACTCAATACATTTCTTGGATTTTTCATTTGACTTTGTTGTTTTTTATTGTGGAACTTTTGATGCTTGTCTAATACACTTTTTCCTCGTGATGTAGTTAACTAAAAGTTATATTTATCTTTATTGGTAAAACCTATAGAAAATCTGAATGGCATTTTTTTAAACACATTGCTATAAATAAAAACCTCTCACATATTTTCCATTTGAATTTTTGTTTCTATTTGTGGAACTTTTAGTGCTCAATTGATACGCTTTTTCCTTGGACTACAACTCACTAAAAGTTATATTTCTCCTTATTGGTAAAACCTATAGAAAATATGAATGAGGTTTATATTAAAAAAATTTCTATGAATAAAAACCTCTCTCATATTTTCCATTGGATTTTTTATTATTCACAATTCCTCAAAATTGTCATTCCGTTTATGTAGGTTCCGAAGTTAACTCAATGGGTCCAAAGCTAACTCCAATGGTTTTGGAGCTAACTCTAATGGTTCCAGAGCTAATGTTACTTTGTTGATGCAGGTTATGGAGCTAACTCCAATTGTTTTGGAGCTAATGTTATTCTATTGATGTAGGTTCTGAAGCTAACTCCAATGGTTCCAAAGCTAACGTTACTCTTATTATCCTGTAAAATTGACAAGGGAAATTTTGTAGGTAACCATACCAAATTTTTGTTTTGGTTCCCCGTTGAGGTCCCTTAACGTTTGGAATGGCATAAAATCCCTTTCGAAAAATCTAGTTTTTCGAACTTAGTCATTTGGTCCTTTTTTGGTTGGGCACAATTTTTATTCATGCAACATCAAATGAATTTGCGCCCCTTTCTTTTCCTTTGGTGCATCCTTTGGAGTGTCGACATTCCAAATGTTGCACCTTCCCATGATGCACCTTTCAAGCCTATGCTAAGGCACATGTGCCATCTTGTCGACATTCAAAATGTTGTGCCCCTAAATGGTGCGCCAAAGCACTGAAAAAGTAATGTCGACAGTCCCAAATCTGCGCCAAGGGCATAAATATTTTCATGTTGGCATCTATTTTGGTGCACCTTGCAAAACATTGGTGGTGCATTTATTACACCTTTTGCTATAAATAGGTGCATCTGACTTGTCATTTTCATGATTGAAAAACGTGAAAAAGTTAATTCCTCTGCATTTGTCAATGCTCTTGTCAGCCCCGTGTGTCCTTTTTCATTGTATTCGTGGACCCCGCATCATTTCCTCCATCTTATATATTCCTGGTAAGTGGTCCTTGCTCTTCTTGTGTTGTTGTTGTAGGGTTTTTGTGTTGTTTTTGAGAGGTTGTTATTATTAAAAACAAAGAAAATGAACCTAAGAAATAATACAACCCCTGCACGTTTTACAAATCGACCCACCTTTTAAAATGCCGATCTCACCCTCCTTCTAGATCTGCTAGCTGGAGGGCCTTGTCTCAAAATGAATCCTTGACCCTCTTTCCTCTTTTCCCCTCACTGTCAAAATCTTAGTTGAAAGAGGCCAAAAACCCCAAACCTATCAAAAGAGGGAAAATCCCTAAAAGTTATCAAATCCGAAACGGCATGGTTTTTCCTTTGGTGCAAACGCCATGGTGTTACATTAAACACAATCATGCCAAAGGGGCGCACTATCCCCGTGCCTCGCAACATGCATCTTTCCCACGCCTTTAGAAAATTCTTAAAACCTAACATAGGCACAAGCACAACTCGCCTACACCAACATTTGAATGTCGTGTAGACCCTTCCCGCACCATGCCAAAAGCTA
Source organism: Taxus wallichiana var. yunnanensis (assembly GCA_018340775.1). Taxonomy (NCBI): domain Eukaryota; kingdom Viridiplantae; phylum Streptophyta; class Pinopsida; order Cupressales; family Taxaceae; genus Taxus; species Taxus wallichiana. The sequence goes on from CM031235.1 coordinate 51,511,953, forward strand.
AAACCTTAGCGCACCTTAACTCAATGATGCACCCTATAAACTGCGCCCTTTGGCACATCATAATGTTTTGCAACATGTATCATATTTGCCAATGGCACATCCTGAAGCCTTGCAACACCAAAATAATTGCGCCTTTAAAAACCCTTTATATGGCACAGGCACACATACATTGACACCAACACTTAATGTTGTTTGTAGTATTTCTACGCCCTGCACCCCTTTGCACTATTTTCTTCCATACAACACTCTCCAAAGTGGTGCCTTGCTTTTTGACCCAAACTGCAATAGAACTATGCCTGCACCTAGAGGCTTGTAAATTGATAAGTTTTCATTCTCAGTAAAAAGCTTTGATGGGCGATTTAATACCTAACATGGCTATTCTGCGGTGGACTTCCCTACTTCTTCTTGCAAATCAGCAACTGAACTTAGATTCGCACATGTCTTCATCAAGTAAGAAGCCAACCAAGTCTAAGGGTAAGGCCAAACACAGAAGAAGAAATGAAGTACAAATACCAAAGGGTCGGGATGCCCAAGTCCTTGCAGAGTGTGACCTAGACATCAGGGATTCATAACTTGGTCATATTGATATGGAGGACTTCTAGGCCAAAACCAAAAGGTCACAGGTAGTCCATGGATGGACAAATTGGTCGGCAGTGGTTTACATTTCACTTTGCAAGAATTCCCCGTGAGCACCCTAAACAATGAGTTCATGATGGTGGTGGTCCATTGTTACAATAAGGACACAGATGATGTGAATGAGAATGAGGTAATAATCAACCTCACTACCCGACACTTCGAGATTATGTTGGGTATCCCCCACCACCGGCATTTTGTGGCAATAAGCCAAGAAGACTACATAAAGGCATGGGATGAAAATGAAGACAAATGCATGCAGTTGATGAATGAAGTATACCTGAAAAACAAGAAGGTAATAACCAGGTGGCCACAAGTTATTCATCGCAAAGCTACTTCTTAGGAGGAGTGACACCATCACCTTCCCCGAAAGCAGGGTCTTTGGGCTTCCTGATGCCCATTACTTTCATAAATGGATGCTCAAATACTTGGAAACAATGAGCAAAAATGTTCTTGATCAGCATTTTGAATGGGCGGAGATCATCAGCAACACCATCTCCGAGCAGCTTCAACAACTCTCGACAACGGGGAGGTTCTACATGAACTCCTACGTGGTATACACTGCTGCCTCTAAAAGAGACTACCCAGCACTAAGTCGATGCGGGGTGTGGCCCCAAGTAAAAATATATGAGTATTATCTAGAGTTGAGACTAGAAAATAACATCGCATAATTCAATAAGATCAATGATGCCTTCTTCTATGGCATCATTTACCTCTCGAGGCCTAATATGACTCACGGTCGCATGACCAAGAGTGTGGTTACTACCACAGAGAAGTGGGGGGCATTATTTACGCAATTCCCCACTTTCACTTATCTCAGAGCTGCCAACTTCTTGGGGGAGCCCACCAAGTTACCGAGGTATGTGGGACCCAAGTTGATCCTATTGGAGTTGTCCAGACAACTTATCACATACCACGAGAAGTGTCTGAAAAGAAAGAAGGGTGGAACTCCATTCCCCCTCACAGTGGGCAGGTATACCTGCACTTCTCATACCAAAGCCCGGGAAATGTTTGTGAGAGCTGGAGTTGCTCAACTTGAAACACAATTTCAGGAAAGGTCGACCTTTGATCCTCGCAATTTCCTTCCAAGGGAAAAGCTTGATCCGATTCACATCCCACAGATCGAGGATGTCTATATCGATCTGTATCACGAGGTCGAGCTCAGAAGAAAGGATCACTCCCACCTGGCCCTGGCAGAAATCATCCAATATGGTGTGGCCATTGTCCCGAAAGGTTTCCAAGTGACTGATCAAGAAGTTGATCAGGTCTATCTAGATATGGATGGGACAATTGGCCATTTTCCAAGATTGATAGAACAAAGGCACCTCAAACTATTGAGGAAAGGGTTAAAGGCACTCTACACACAGAGCATTAGTGTAGGAAGAATGGTCTCATCTATCTTGGGGTGGACTTCACCACGTCTCCTTTGGGAAATGCACCTGCTAAGCCAAAGCACTTACCAAAAGGAAAAGGAAAGACAAAGAGGGAGAATCAAGCACTGCTCAGAGAAAAAGCTCCCGAGAGTCCTCCTTCCACCACCCAGGAGCAGGTAGTAAGCCTGGTCTCCCCAGAAGAAGAAGAGGTGGTAAGTGTTCCAATGGGCACATCCACTCAGGGTGTTGCCACTACTATAACCAGTGAAGTTCCCACCATCCCATCTTCCGCTCCTCCTTCCCCTCCTCACGTCACTCAAACAACCACTCCTCTTTGGTGTGTCTTCTCCCCCATCTTCTACTGTTCCCCCTTCATCTTCCTCCATCTTCTCTTCCCTCGTGGATCTCCCCATCATTTCTTCTCTCATCTCTCAGATCCATTCCACCCCCACGGTTTCCTCTCCTACAGTGACTTCTACCAATGTGAGCGTTAGAGAGTTGGCTTCTTTTATCAATGCCACCACCAAGCATCTTAACACATTTCCCCATGTCCATTGTGGCTGCTCCTTCTTCCACCTCTATTCCCTCTTCTCCCTCTGGTCCCACTCCCTTAAGTCCAGAATGGATCTCCAAACACCTGAGCCACATAAGAGGAAAGTCCCCATTGCACCTATGGACTTCTCTGTCATCCCAACAAAAGGAGATAAGAAGAAAAAGCCAATAACCTACTTCTCTCATAGCGCTTCAAGTGAAAGGGTTATGGAGATCACATACCCTGATCCCACAAAGGATAAAAAGATTTGTCTCCTACAGATTATATAGTGACATAGGTCACAATGGGAACATCCTCAAAATCCTACAGGAGAGGCCCTATCCGCAGTGGATGCCCTTTGCAAAAAGCTTCAGGAAGCAAAGGAAGAGAAGAGGATACTAAAAGAATAGAATAAACATCTTCTCCAAGCCCTACAGAAAATGGGTAGTGCACCTCCTGTAGCTGCCACCAAAACTCCTGAGGCCCTTAGTCAAGAAAAGATAAATGAGTACGCCAAGATTGGCGAGCAAGGTATGGTAGTATCCACTGGAGAGACCAGATCCTCAAGGATAGTGAGGAAGTAATTGTAAAGTTCACGGAGCTATATTAAAATATTGATCAGGCTAATAAGGAACTCCAGGTGATTGTAGGACCTATCTCTAAAGAGTTGGACCATGCCAGGTTACAACATGAGACTTTCCAGAAGATGCTCGACTACCCAGTCGATGACTTAGTAAAATTCGGCATCTTCGATCACCCAAGAGCACCCAACAAAGTCCTTACTGCTTTGGATTATCAGGTTGACCAGATGGAATTTGTTCTGGAGAAGATTGACAAAATCAAGGAGGAGGCCTTGGACGCGATGCATCAAATGGAACAGATCATCCTAAGGATGTCTCGGGTTTGCTCACCCCATCATATGCCTTGAGGAAGGTAGATGACACTATTCGGCTCTTCAAGGAGATCGTGTCACAAGGTTTAGGTTCAGAAGCCACTTTTGACGTAGAATCTATCAATAACCTTCTGGCCTGCCGTGATTTTGTTGGATACCTGATGGAGGCAGGTAATGAATACTTCAAACTCCTAGAGAGACTCCGAGATGAATGGGAGACTTGTGAGGTCATCGGTGATCACACCAAGGGTCCCGCTCAGGATCAACTTCAACCGATGATTAGCAAGTTCATGGAGTATCACGCTCAATTTCACATTTCCTCTCCTGAGTAGAAGCAGGATACTCCTTTCCAGCCATGGGATGACAACGAATAGGCTCCTTCCTCTGGGATTTTTCCATTTTTGTAAAGTATTTAAAAGTATGTTGGCACAAATGATGACATCATCCATGTTGCACCATGAGATGTTCTCATCCACCAAATTGCCCCAAAAGTCAACAGTTGACTTTTATATATTTTGTAAATAGTTGTTGGGTCCTTTTTGCCTTCTTTCTCCTTCTCCTTCTATATATACTTGGATACTTGTTGTATTCAAGGGTGAACTTTTTTAGATGAAAAAAAATAGAAGTGAGAAGGAAAAAGGCTTTGTACTTTTGTAACAAAAAATACTAATTCATTTCTTTTCTCTCTTTAGATCTATCATATCTTTGTTCCTCTCTTCATTCCTTTCTGTTCACAGTTGGAAATACCCCTACTGGGATGAGAACCCGAACCCCTGAAGGAAGAATACTATAGGACTTGTGCAGATTCCTACTAGTAGAATAGCAATAAACTAGTTTCGCTTTGCTGTCTCAAAGAGGGGCTATGCCCTGCACACTGTTGGCTCATCTATCCATAGATCTACCCTCCCGATAGATTTTCAGACCAATAGTTTTTAGTGACTCCACTTGGGAATCGAACCAGATCTATGTGAGTGTTGTGTCGGTTAAAAGACACTAACAACTTTTAAGGTTGCTAAGGTAACTAAGAAAATAGATAAAACTATAAAAATCACTACTGTTTGCAAATCTTAACTCTTTGCTTAAAATCCAAATTTTTGCAAAAGTGATCCAAACTGAAAATTTTCTTCAGAGATCCATAGATCTGGGCTAGTTAGAGATCTTTAGTTTGCTGATTTTTTACAAAAACCCGTATATTTCCGTAGATATGAGATTCTGACAATTTTACAAATAATTTCAAACCCTTGCAAAAAGTCAACTCTAAGATCCGAAAATCATCTTACTAAGTTAACCATTATTTTATCCTCGTTGATCTTTGTCATTAAACCGTAATCGGTTTCAAAAGAGGGATAAAATTAAATATTTAGAAAAGTACATGCTGCTGATTTTTGTCAAAAAATAGAAAATCAGCAAGTATAACCAAAAAGAGTTTTTAAATCTACTCTAAAAGCATTACAGATCTGAAAGATACACTGGCGGGTGAACCATTTACCTGTAGCAGGAGAGCTCATGGAGAAGTTGATCCTATTTTTGATCTACTTCAAAGGCATAACTTTAGTATTACGCCAGCACACTTCCCATCATTGAGTTCAGCTGATCGGTCAGCCAGAAGTGTTTCACCTCCACGAAAGAGCCGGTTTTCACAAGGAGCCTCTACATCCCTTTGCAGTGCTTTGTTGCTCAGCAGAACCACACTTCCGCTCGCGTCCTCTTTCCAGATTTTCAAATGGTAGTACCATGGGGAAACGCTATGGGCCCTCTCGCATTGCCACATCCGGTTCATGCACTCCCTCATGGAAACCAAAAGAATTTCCCAAGATTTGATGGGAGTGGAAACCAAAACATGGATTCACATATATCTGCATTCATTATGTCATGCAGCATCCTAGATGTGACCCATGAAGATGTGTCAGTACGCCTCTTTCTAGAGACCTTGCAAGGACCCGCAATAGAGTGGTTCCAACATTTGCTAGCCGGATCTATCACCAGTTGGGCCACATTATGAACTACATTTGAAGATAAGTATAAGCCTTCAGAAGATGTTTGCATGTTATTATCAATAAAGATCACTCACCTGAAGAAGGAAGTCAATGAAACCATGCGTGATTTTATCACTTGTTTCAATTCACTAATTAACCAGTGTGTCTCCGCCATGCTACCCACACCAGAAAATCAGAAGTGTTTCTTTGTGAATGCCATGAGCTCAAGAGTAAGTTTCTTACTCTTACAAGAACAAATCACCACCCTATTTCTCACTCAAGTTGCAGCCATTTGGATAGAAGATAACCTACTTATATCTGATGAGTTAAAACGAGAGTCATCCAAGCCTAAAGTTTCAACTCCTTCTCAAGCCACTTCATCAGATCTGGCATTCCAAAAGATGGAAAATGACTTGCTCGCATTAAAGAAGTAATTAGCTCAAGCTTCTCCTAACACTTCATACTGGGATATCCCACGAAGAAATTTCACTTCCAACAATGCCCCACAAAGGCCGCGTTCTGCAACTACTATGTGATTGGCACTTGAGGCCCCTCGGTCAATGCCCTGGTTGAGGTCGAAGAAGAGGAGAAAAATTGTGAAGAACCTTTGTCGCAAGGCGAAGATGATCAAGATGTCGGTGAACCGACTGGTGACTCTACAATTGGGTACATGGAATTTGAAGATGAGGAATATGATGAAGAAGAGGGTACCCAAGGGTATGCAAGCGAGATAGTCATATGTTGTTTTCACTCACTCCCAAGGAAAAGAAGTGGAAGTTGCTGCCAGGATATAAAAGAGAAGGTTGTGTCAAACATGCCTCCAACCATTGCTAAAAGAGGTAATCCTCTTCCTGCTCAACCTCCTATTAAGTCTTTTATGAAGAAATATTTTCCTCCCATCTCTCCTCCAAATCAGCCTTCTTCTATTTCCATAAAGACTAGTAACCCTACCCTACCACCGCGAAGTGAGGGACTCATTCCTTCATCAACGCAACCCTTGGTCACATTCGACATAATCGATCATGCTAAAAAGACCAAGATTCAAATGTCTGAAGCCAAATATCTTCAGTCTAACCCCGAGCAACTTGTAAGATTGACCGAATATATCCAAAGCCAAGCTACCGTAACCTCTCATGCCTCCCTAAAAGAAATCCTTTCCACTCCTCCTGCATCTCGCATAAATGTTGCCTCGAATTCTACGTCGGAAAAATTGAACCTTTTATCTCCCTCCTAATCAATGGTCACAAGCTAAAGAATTGCATAATCGATTCGGAGCTTCCGATAATGTCATGCCTTTGGTAAAGGTCACCCATGCTTTGGGCCTTACTATTACCAAGCCTTTTTCAGCAGATGTTACTCCATGGAAACCAAATAGGTTCCATTGATTGGTCAGATCAAAGACACAGTTTGCATTTGCAGCATTCCCAGAGAAAAGAGTAAAGATGACCATCCTCGTTGTTGATATCCCAGCAGCATATGGGATTCTACTAGGGAGAAGCTTTTTTAGAGAAGTTGGTGGAGAGATTTATATGGACTGGTCCAAAGCCAAAATCCCCATCAAGGGTGTAATGCAGACATTAGAGCCTGAATCAAAAAGAAGTACTTGGTCACCAATTCTGACGACCCCAAAGCCCAAATTCTCTTTGAATCATCAGGGATGGGGAACTACTTCTTATCTACTGAGTCTGATAAAATGGATGTTCTCATCCAGGAGGAGGACCTTAACAAGGTTTGGACACTGCAGTTTGATGGCAGTTGTGTAACTAGCGGATGCGGTGCTGGAGTTGTGCTAATATCTCCTGAAGAGGAGATTTTTCCTCTCTCTTTCAAGTTGTAGTTTTTCAATACAAATAATACTACTGAATATGAATCTTTACTACTTGGCATGCAAGCTGCAAAAGAAAGAGGAATTAAGAACCTAAAAGTACAGGGTGATGCCGAGCTAATCATTAATCAAGTGAAAAGAATATATCAAGTAAAGAATGAAAGGCTTAGACATTACCGCAATGCAGTATGGGACAACATTGAGGAATTTGACGCTTTCTCAATAAAATCCATTCCAAGAGCTCAGAATGACATGGCCGATTCACTAGCCATCTCAGCATCTCTCATGCTCCCTCACCCAGGGTTAAAGATAGACACATATACCATTGAGGTAGTCTTCCACCCAAGCGTGCCAGACAATTCTCAACACTAGCAGGTATTCAATGATGACAATCAGCTTATTGCCTTTCTAGAGAAAGCAGAAAATTTTAGTGAACTTCATTTTGAAGGATCTACTTCTGCATGTCGTGAATCTATTCATTGATCAAGCAAATGAATAAAAAGAAGGTGATGGCATATGTCAGCTCAAGGGAAATAAAATTCCAAAAGGTTTAGTCTCTCTGGAATGATTATTTGACAAACATGATCATTTTGTCAAGAAGAAGTGAAAGATGATCCCAACTCCTCTCCAGAAACCGAACCGGTCAACTTGGGTTCTGTGGAACATCCATAGTTTGTGAACATTGGGAAGTGTTTCACACACGAAGAAAATCGGAAGTTTTTTCAAATTGCTAAAAAAATATATGGACGTATTGGCATGGTCTTATGTAGATCAAGTCTTTCAAATTGAAGGACATTCAACATGACATCCGTTAAAAGAAGATGTCAAACCCTTTCACCAGAAACAGAGGCACTATAATCCCAAGATCTCAGGTACCATCCAGGGAGAAATACAAAAGATGCTAGATGCAAGGATTATCTTTCCTATTCATCACAGTACCTGGGTCACAAATATTGTGCCCATACGAAAGAAGAATGGTGAGATATGCATATGCGTAGATTTTCGCAACCTGAATCAGGCATCCTTGAAGGACAACTACCCGCTACCCATAATGGATCAAGTTCTACAAGTAGTAACTAGTTCAGAGATGTTGTCCATGCTTGATGGTTTTTCAAGCTATAATCAGATTGAGGTCTCACCTGAAGACCAATTCAAAACAACATTCACTACTCCCTAGGGCACATTCACCTATAGCAGGATGCCTTTTGGCTTGACCAACGCCGGTGCCACCTTTCAGCGAGTAATGGACTTCGCATTCAAAGGTATGATGGGAAAGGTCATTGTAGTTTATTTAGATGACTTAACTGTGTTCTCTAAATAGTGAAATGATCATTGTGATCATTTGGAGCAAGTATTGATTAGATGCCGAGAACACGGGATCTCCTTAAATCTGAAAAAGTCTATTTTTGGGGTCACTGAAGGAAATTTGCTGGGACACGTTGTCAGCAAGGAAGGGACAAAGATAGATGTCAAAAGGGTTAAGGCTATTTAGAGCCTTACCTTACCTACAAGTAAGACCGGTGTTCACTCCTTCTTTAGAAAAGTGAATTTTGTCGGAGTGCTTTATTCCCAATTTCTTTGAGAAGACTCATCACATATCAAATATGATGAAAGGGTCACAAACTTTTGATGGAGCAAAGAAGGAAAGACGTCATTCGAAGGATATAAAATCCTATGTTACTCATGCACCAATCTGGTATGTCCCGACTTCTCCAAGGATTTTATCATGTACAATTATGCATCTGAGCATACTGTATCAGCCATCTTAATGCAAAAGAATTCTGAGGATGTTGAATCTCCAATCGCGTTCATGAGCTCTCCTCTCAAGCCTCATGAATTAAAGATGTCTCAGTTGGAAAAGCACACCTTCACCATTGTCAAAGTAGTCAAGAACTTCCGATATTACATCTTAAACTCTCATACAGTAGTGTTGGTTCCTGACATGGCAATCAAGTCTATCCTAACTCAACAAGAGTTAGGAAGCTTACGGGGAATTGGATCACAAAGGTCCAAGAGTATGATCTAGACATAAAACCAACCAAGCTGGTAAGAGGCAAGGGCCTATGTCAACTTATGGCTGAAAACAAAGATTTAGAGGTCCCTAAAGAAGAAATAGATGATTACATCAATGGAATGCAAGGATAAATTGCTAAGAAAGTTGATTCTCTACCAATGGTTCTATTTGTTGTGACTAGTGATGAGTGGTATTCTGATATCACTTTCTTTCTCACTTACGGTGAATGTCCAACTCATCTAACTTCAAAGGAGAAGCGTATTGTAAAGCTCAGGGCAGCCATGTATGTCATATGGGATAACGGTTTATACAAATGCGGTATTGATGGCATCTTCTTACGATGTGTTGACAAACCGCAGTAGATCAAATTGCTTGAAATTTTTCATGACTCAGCCTGTGGCGGTCACTTCTCCTCATCTATGATAGCACATAAGATCATCTGGGCTAGGTACTACTGGCCAACGCTATTTTAGGATATAGCCACCTGGGTAGCAAAATGTGAGCTCTGTGACGGTTGTTGGAAAACGAAAAATTGGCTGCATTTCCCCTCAAGCCCATCATTATGATTTGAACCATTTTAAATGGGGAATTGACTTTATCGGAGCACTACATCCCCAATCAAGTTCTAGACATAGTTATGTCCTAACAACAACAAATTACTTCACCAAATGGGTGGAGGCCATACCTATTAAGAATGCCACCTTTGAAATTGTTTGTAACTTCATCAAAGAAAATATCATTGTGAGGTTTGGCATCCCACATAAGATCGTTGTTGATAATGCTTCCAACTTCTCCTCACGGGAAGTTATCGGTTTTTGCTATGAATACGGGATAACCTTGGCCCATGCCTCAGATTATTACCCCCAGGGAAATGGTCAAGCTAGAATCTAGTAATAAGAACCTAGTGACCATCATACGGAAGCTAGTCGATGAGAATCAGTGATCTGGCACAAGTCATTGTATGACGCTTTGTGGGTAGACCGTATTACTCCAAAGAGGTCTCTCGGTATGTCACCTTTTCAAGTATTATATGGAATCGACACTAAGCTTCCCATTTCCAGAACTTCCTACTTTGTGCTTGGCACAAGTGATCGAAGATGAGACTTTCCAAAATTCTCTTGAAAAGAGGGTCATGTATCTAATAGTTCTTGAAGAAAAAAGAGTAAGAGTGGTTGATAGGATCACCAAACATCAGATTCAAGTCAAGAGACTATTCGATAAAAAGGCTAAGTAGAGGGATTTCTAGGTGGGAGATCTCATCCTTTTATGGGACAAGCGAAGAGAGCTAAAGGGCATGCATGGAAAATTTGACTCCCTTTGGAAAGGGCCTTTCAAGATCAAAAGCTCAATGGAGAGAATAGCTTCTATCTCTCATATCTGGATGGAACTGATCTCCTGCTTCCCTATAGTGGGCAACATCTCAAAATATTCAGGAAGTAGAGCTTGCTCTCTTCTTTGTATAATTTTCTTTAGTTGTGTGTTTGTTTTTGTCATGTGTTTTCTTTTGTTGTTTGTGTGTTTTCCTTTTTTTCACCCTTGTTTTTATTCTATAACCCAATGGATAGGCACATGTAGATCTGGGATTCTCTACCCTTAAGCTTCGCTCAAAGATAGTCCCCAAAAAGAGCCAGTTGTTATCCTGTAAAATTGACAAGGGCAATTTTGTAGGTAACCATACCAAATTTTTGTTTTGGTTCCCCATTGAGGTCCCTTAAACGTTGAGATGGCATAAAATCCCTTTCCGAAAATCTAGTTTTTCGAACTTAGTCATTTGGTCCTTTTTTTGGTTGGGCATAGTTTTTATTCATGTAACATCAAATGAATTTGTGCACCCCTTTCTTTCCTTTGGTGCATCCTTTGGAGTGTCGACATTCCAAATGTTGCGCCTTCCCATGATGTGCCTTTCAAGCCTGCACCAAGGTGCATGCGCCATCTTATCGACATTAAAAATGTTGCACCCTAAATGGTGTGCCAAAGTGCTGAAAAAGTAATGTCAACAGTCCCAAATCCGCACCAAGGGCGTAAATACTTTCATGTTGGCATCTATTTTGGTGCGCTTACAAAAATTTGGTGCACATTTATTACACCTTTTTCTATAAATAGGTGCATTCGACCGTCATTTTCATGATTGAAGAAACATGGAAAATGTAATTCCTTTGCATTTTTCAGCGCTCCTGTCAGCCCTATGTGATGCTTTTTCGTCATATTAGTGGACCACACATTGTTTCCTCCATCTTATATATTCCTGGTAAGTGGTCCTTGCTCTTCTTTTGTTGTTGCTGTAGGGTTTTTGTGTTGTTTTTGAGAGGTTGTTATTATTAAAAACAAAGAAAATGAACCTAAGAAATAATACAACCCCTGCCCATTTTGTAAATCAACCCAACTACAAGCTAGGTCTTACCCTCCTTCTAGATCTGCTAGCCTAAAAGGCCTTACCTCAGAATGAATCCCTAACCCTCTTTTCCTCTTTTCCCCCTCACTGTCAAAATCTTAGTTGAAAAATGACAAAAAGCCACAAACCTATCAAAAGAGGGAAAATCCCTAAAAGTTATCAAATCCACGGTTTTCCTTTGGCGCAAACACCATCATTGTTACACTAAACACAATCACACCAAAGGGTGCACTATCCCTATCTGCAACATACCTCTTTCCTACACCTTATAAAATTCTTAAAACTTAACACAGACGCAAGCGCAACTCCGCCTACACCAACATCTGAATGTCGTGCAGACCCTTCCCACGCCACACCAAAATCTAAAACCTTTGCGCACCTTAACTCAATGATGCACCCTATAAACCTGTGCCCTTGGTGCATCATAATGTTTTGCAACATGTATCATATCTACGCCAATGGCGCATCCTGAATCCTTGCAACACCAAAATAATCTGCACCTTGTTCAAAACCCTTCATATGGCGCAGCGCACATACATTGACACCAACACTGAATGTTGTGTGTATTATTTCTCTACCCTGCACCCCTTTGCATTGTTTTCTTCCATGCAACACTCTCCAGTAGTGTGTCTTACTTTTCTAACCTCGCTGACTCGTAATAGAATTCGCGCCTTGCCCTGAGGCTTGTAAATTGATAAGTTTTCATTCTGTAAAGCTTTGATGGACAATTTAATAGCTAACATTGCTCTTCTGTGGTGGATTTCCCTGCTTCTTCTTGCAGATCAGTAGCTAAACTCATATTCACATGTCTTCATCAAGTAAGAAGCCAACCAAGTCTAAGGGTAAGGCCAAACTCACAGAAGAAGAAATGAAGTACAAATACCAAAGGGTCAGGATGCCTGAGTCCCTTGTAGAGTGTGACCTGGACATCAGGGATTCAGAACTTGGTCATATTGATATGGAGGACTTCTAGGCCAGAACCAGGAAGGTCACAGGTAGTCCATGGATGGAAAAATTGGTCGGCTAGTGGTTTACATTTCACTGCAAGAATTCCGTGAGCGTAGTAAACAATGAGTTCATGATGGTGGTGGGTTGTTGTTACAATAAGGACACAAGATGTGTCGAGAATGAGAAGGGTGAGGTAATAATCAACCTCACTACCCGGCACTTGAAATCATGTTGGGTATCCCCCACCACCGGCATTTTGTGGCAATAAGCCAAGAAGACTGCATAAAGGCATGGAATGAAAATGAAGACAAATGCATGTAGTTGATGAATGAAGTATATCTTAAAGAACAAGAAGGTAATAACCAGGTGGCCACAAGTTATTCATCACAGTGACTTCTTAGAGGAGCTGAGTGACACCATCACCTTCCTGAGCAGGGTCTTTGGGCTTCCTGATGCCCATTACTTTCATAAATGGATGCTCAGATACTTGGAAACAATGAGCAAAAACGTTCCTGATCAATGTTTTGAATGGGCAAAGATTATAAATAGCACCATCTCTAAGGAGCTTCAACAACTCTCAACAATGGGGAGGTTCTACATGAACTCCTACATGGTATACATTGCTGCCTCTAGAAAGAGACTACCCAGCACTAAGTCGATGCGGGGTATGGCCCCAAGTAAAAATATATGAGTATTATCAGAGTTGAGACTGGAAAACAACATCACACAATTCAACAAGATCAATGATGCCTTCTTCTACGGCATCATCTACCTCTTGAGGCCCAATATGACTCACGGTCGGACGACCAAGAGTGTGGTTACTACACAGAGAAGTGGGGGGCGTTATTTACGCAATTCCCCACTTTCACTTATCTCAAAGCCGCCAACTTCTTGGGGAGCCCACCAAGTTACCGAGGTATACGGGACCCAAGTTGATCATATTGGAGCTATCCAAACAGCTTATCACATACCATGAGAAGTGTCTGAAAAGAAATAAGGGTGGAACTCCATTCCCCCTCACAGTGGGAAAGTATACCTGCACTTCTCATACCAAATCCCGGGAAATGTTTACGGAGCTGGAGTTGCTCAACTTGAAACACAATTTCCCAGCAAGGCCGACCTTTGATCCTCGCAATTGCCTTCCAAGGGAAAATCTTGATCTGATTCATCTCCCAGATCGAGGATGTCTATATCGATCTGTATCACGAGGTCGAGCTCAGAAGAAAGGATCACTCCCACTGGCCCTGGTAGAAATCATCCAATATGGTGTGGCCATTGTCCCGAAAGGTTTCCAAGTGATCGATCAAGAAGTTGATCAGGTCTATCTAGATACGGATGGGGACAATTGGCCATTTTCCAAGATTGATAGAACAAAGGCACCTTAAACTATTGAGGAAAGGGTTAAAGGCACTTTATAGCGCACAGAGCATTGATGCAGGAAGAATCGTCTCATCTACCTTGGGGTAAACTTCACCACATCTCCTTTGGGCGATGCACCTGCTAAGCCAAAGCACTTACAAAAAGGAAAAGGGAAAGACAAAGAGGGAGAATCAAGCACTGCTCAGGAGAAAACTCCCGAGAGTCCTCCTTCCGCCACCTAGGAGTAGGTAGTAAGCCTGGTCTCCCCAGAAGAAGAAGAGGCGGTAAGTGTTCCAATGGGCACATCCACTCAGGGTGTTGCCACTGCTATAACTAGTGAAGTTCCCACCATCCCATCTTCTACTCCTCCTTCCCCTCCTCACGTCACTCAACAATCACTCCTCTGGTTGTGTCTTCTCCCATGTCTTCTACTGTTCCCCCTTCCTCTTCCTCCATCTTCTCTTCCCTCACGGATATCTCCACTAACATTTCTTCTCTCATCTCTCAGATCCCTTCCACCCCCATGGTTTCCTCTCCTACAGTGACTCCTACCCCTGTGAGCATTGGAGAGTTGGCTTCTTATCAATTCCACCGCCGAGCGTCTCGACACATTTCCCCATGTCCACTGTGGCTGCTCCTTCTTCCACCTCCATTCCCTCTTCTCCCTCTAGTCCCACTCCCTTAAGTCCAGAATGGATCTCCAAACACCTGAGCCAGCACAAGAGGAAAGTCCCCATTGCACCTATGGACTTCTCCATCATCCCAACAAAAGGAGCTAAGAAGCAAAAGCCAATAACCCGCTTCTCTCAAAGCGCTTCAGGTGAAAGGGTTATGGAGATCGCATACCCTGATCCCACAAAGGATAAAAAGATCTATCTCCTACAGATTATACAGTGACACAGGTCACAATGGGAACATCTCGAAATCCTACAGGGAGAGGCCCTATCCACAGTGGATGCCCTTTACAAAAAGATTCAAGAAGCAAAGGAAGAGAAGAGGATATTGAAAGAACAAAACAAACATCTTCTCCAAGCCCTACAGAAAATGGGTAGTGCACCTCCTGTAGCTGCCACCAAAACTCCTGAGGCCCTTAGTCAGGAAAAGATAAATGAGTACGCCAAGATTGGTGAGCAAGGTATGGCAAGTATCCACTGGAGAGACCAGATCCTCAAGGATAGTGAGGAAGTAATTGTAAAGTTCACGGAGCTATATCAAAATATTGATCAGGCTAATAAGGAACTCCAGGTGATTGCAGGACCTATCTCCGAAGAGTTGGACCATGCTAGGTTACAACATGAGACATTCCAAGAAGATGCTCGACTACCCAGTCGATGACTTAGTAAAATTGGCGTCTTTGATCACCCCATAGCACCTAACAAAGTTCTTCCTACTTTGGACTATCGGGTTGACCAGATGGAATTTGTCTTGGAGAAGATTGACAAAATCAAGGAGGAGGCCTTGGATGCAATGCATCAAATGGAGCAGATCATCCTAAGGATGTCTCTGGGCTTGCTCACCCCATCATACACCTTGAGGAAGGTAGATGAAACTATTCGGCTCTTCAAGGAGATCGTGTCACAAGGTTTAGGGTCAGAAGCCACTTTTGACATAGAATCTATCAACAACCTTCTGGCCTACCGTGATTTTGTTGGATACCTGATGGAGGTAGGTAATGAATACTTCAAACTCCCAGAGAGACTCAGAGATGAATGGGAGACTTGCGAGGTCATCGGTGATCACACCAAGGGTCCCGCTCAGGATCAACTTCAACCGATGATTAGCAAGTTCATGGAGTATCACGCTCAATTTCACATTTCCTCTCCTAAGTAGAAGCAAGATACTCCTTTCCAGCTGTAGGACGACAAAAATAGGCTCCTTCCTCTTGGGATTGTTCCCATTTTTGTAAAGTATTTAAAAGTATGTTGGCACAAATGATGACATCATCCATGTTGCACCATGGGATGTTGTCATCATCCCAAATTGCCCCAAAGTCAACTATTGACTTTTGATTTTTAGATATTTTGTAAATAGTTGTTGGTTCCTTTTTGCCTTCTTTCTCCTTCTCCTTCTATATATACTTGGATACTTGTTGTATTCAAAGGGTGAACATTTTTTAGATGAAAAATAGAAGTGAGAAGGAAAAAGGCTTTGTACTTTTTGTAACAGAAAATATTAATACAAAAATTAAGACTTTGTGCTCAATGGATGTGTTATGTGCATTAGATCTTTCTTAAGTTAGATCTGTGTTGCTTTTTTGTCTAGATCTATCTCTACTTTTTGTCATTTGCTCATCAGTATTGCTTTGTTCGTTTATGCAAGTAGGTTTGGATTTGTTCTCTACCAGCCCAAAACATAAACCCTCTAACCTTTCTACTTTAGAATTCATTTCTTTTCTCTCTTCAGATCTATCCTATCTCCATTCCTCTCTTCATTCCTTTCTATTCATAGTTGGAAATACCCCTACTGGGATGAGATCCCAAATCCTGAAGGAAAAATACTGTAGGACTTGCATAGATTCTTGCTGGTAGAATAGTAATAAACGGTTTCGCTTTCTTTGTCTCAAAGAGGGCTATGCCACGCACTGCTGTTGGCTCAAATCTATCCATAGATCTACCCTCCCGAAAAAAATTTGGACCAACAACTCTATTGATGCAAGTTCCGAGCTAACTCTAATGGTTTTGAGCTAATTTTATTGTGCTAATGCAAGTTACAGAGATAACTCCAATGGTTCCAGAGCTAAAATTACTCTATTGATACAAGTTAGGAGCTAATTCTAATGGTTATGTAGCTAACTCCAATGGTTCCAAAGCTAACTAAAAAAAATATAAATTTTTCATGCAATCTCGGATTGAGATGATTTTTTTGAACTTGCATAATTTTTGAGATAAATATGGATATGCATATTTAAGTTTAAATGTACTATTCATGATCAACTCCACTTTTCCCAAAACTAGCAGTATCTTTCCTTTATAGCCTGCATACACAAGACTTTGCATCTTTTCCCAAATAATCAATAGGATTAGTCAACAAAATAAATAACAAAATATTTCTAAAGAATGAAATAATATATATATATATATTATCTTAAGTAAACTATAAGTTACGAGATTACATTTAAATCCACTTTCAAAGGTAACTTGGAAGGACAAAATAATGGTAATTTATGGCCAATTTATGGCCTCATTAGTTATCATTTACTAGCTGATGATATTTTTGATGTATTTGATATATGGCTCATAGAAGCCCATTTTTGTATGACATTGATATGATATATTTTGATGTATGGCTCATAGAATCCCATTTTTGTATTACATTGATATGATGTATGTTGATGATGATCATGATGTATATGGACTTGATTTATATATTATGATGATGATGAGGTTTATGACCTATGTTATTTGACTTTCTTGTGTTGATGGTTTTTAATGTATATGGTGACATGTGTCTTAGAATGTGTTAATGATTTGTAATGATGTTATATATGTGATGATATAAAACATGATGTATTGATAAAATGTTTTTAAATATTTAAATAATTATGTAGGGTATGATTTAAAATGTGATCTTGGAATGGGTTTGTATTAAAAATGTGACCAAGTGAGATAGGATAAAATGAAATGATTTCCCTATTATGGATTTGGTATATACACAATGGGTTTTGAAAGCCTGAAAACACTTACAATTGTAGCCTTAATAAATATGTACCAAGTTAATGTACCAAACAAAAACCTTGAAAAACTCAAATGAAATTGATACGATGGACAAGATAAACACAAAAACCTTGAAGATGTAGATGGATAAGGAAGCGAAGCCGAGCGTAGATAAGGCAGGTGCACATGAGTAATTTTGCACAGTAGATCCAAGTAAACTGCGAGACACCCATACTTGTGAGAAAAAGACCACGTTAAAAGATATTTAGGTGGACTGCCCGAGAAGCGGGTCCAGAAGCGATAAGCTCCCTCGGTGGATGTCAGTCCACGTTTTCAATTAAGTAAAGAAGCATACATGATAAAAGATGTACGTACAGGACTAGATTTTCTGATCAAAGTAATAAACAAAATCTAAACAACAGACAAAAAGTAATAGAAAATAGGGAACTGTGAAAACAAAGCTGGATTTGTGTTACCTGTGTCCTTTTACCTATCTATAGGATGATCGGCGTCGATTATGTAGAATCGGCGTCGACTGGTTCAGATCGGTGTCGACTGATATAGATCGGCGTCAATCCGAGACAAAGTGCGAGAAGGTTTGGGAATCGGAAAATGAAGGCAAGATCGTAAGCGTCTTTGGATCTGCTGAAGCCGGAGAGATGCGCAAGAGCTCCACTGTCTTGGATGCGGGAAAGAGTCACGAGAAAATCAATGGAGGCGTGCGATGTTGTGTGGTAAGAAGCGAGTAATGGTGCTCCTCTCAGGGATTGATTTGGACAAGATTCGCTCTCACTCGATAGATAATGTTCAAACTTGATGCTCAAAACTCTCTCATTCTCTCTGTCTAATTCACTATCTATCTCATTGTCTAATTGTCTCTCTTACAATTGTGTCTAACAGAACTAAGTTACAGGCTTCTATTTGTAGTCAAGCGTCATTTCGAAAAATTGGCGTCGGCCGAGTGCGGTCGGCGCCGATCATGGAACAGACTCCCAAAATGGCCAAAAGGAGTGATTTCTGGAAAGATAAGAGTGATCCCTCCACCTCAAATACGGGAAATATCCCACTTTACTTGGTTTGGGAGGAGGAGAAATAGGGGGGATATATGGATAGAATAGATATGGGGTAGATAAGTGGTTAGGATACATGTAAAAAGGTGTAATTAAATAGTTAATATTTAATTACTCACGGGTAAAACATAATAGGGTGAATTAAACTTAGGATAGGTGTTTAAATCACAAATTGAATAATACCCCAAGGGGATAGTGGTGATATAAACATGCCCCAGGTTACCTAAATGCACGAGGGACACTAAATTGGATAACCAATTTTAGGTGTCTACATTTTGCCCCTTTTTGTCAAGTAACTTGCGATAAGCAAGGTTGTGAGACAAAAACAAGGAGGTGGAAGAAAGGAAGAAAAAGTGATGATGTGATCCCCCTCAAACTAGGGATGGGATGGGTGATAGAACAAATGATCCCAAGTTTGAAAAAGGTAGATGAAAATGCAAGAAGCCCCAGCTAGATGTCTAGAGTAGACCGGATCATTAATGACGCACAAGAGAAAATAAAGAGGCAGCAACCTAAGGAACTCACATTGGTAGGGCAGACTAGATGGTCTCCTCATGAGACGACGTTAGTACCTACAGACCCATGAGTGTAAGGAGGGCTGTAAAATAGTCAGCATCTAAAGAGAGACACATTGGTAGGGACAACCAGATGGTCTGCAAAGCAGATGAGCGTTAGTGCCTCTGAGACCGTTAACTCTAAGCTACCAAAAAAAGTGCGAGTGCCCCATGCAAAGGGAAAAAACTCGAAATGGATGATAATATCGAAAAAGTATGCGCCAAAAGGTAACACTCAGGGCAGGATGACGACCAGATAGATAAGCCAAGCATCAACACCATGGCAAGAAGATTAGGAGATGGAAGTAAACGACGTGGAGAAGTAATATTGCAACCCATCGGAAAAAATGAGTATAAATCGGCATCGATTTAGACAAATCGGCGCCGACAGAAAAAGATAAAAACAATCACCGCCGACCACTTCAATCGGCGCCGACAGTGCCCAGCACATATAAATATGCCAACGGAAAACGTGAATGATTTATTTACACCGTGACGATTGATTCAGAGAGAGTCAAAAATTGGATTTGAGCACCATGGAAGCTTCTGGAAGTGGTCAGAAGTGGAGGAGGACACGACCTGGGGTAAGTGGTTCTTCTGAACCCGTCATTATTATTATTTTTTTATTTTTTATTTTTTCTATTTTGGTGGGAGGCCAGTGTTTCTGACACACTTTGCCTTCCAATCGGCGTCGATTGATATAATCGATGCCGATTTTATTATAGTGGCACCGATTTAATTCAATCGACATCGACTAAGTGTGATCGACGCATTTGTAATTTTGGACAGAATATTTAGATAAAAATGATAGAATGTGTTTTGGATGCTTCGGATTTGGATAAATATGAAGCTAACATTGCTCTTGATGTCGTGGATGCAGGCACGAGAGGTATTACACATGAGGGATGTGATTCCCAAGTTCTTGGAGACCATTCTCCCCAGCGTCACTTGTGCATGATTGGCGCCACTTAGAGTTAGCCGGGCTCTAGGGCTTTCGGTACTACAGACGAGTGCCGCGAGATGTAGAGTTGATGCGAGCACTAGTGCGACGATGGGATAGCTAGACTTGCACTTTTTGGTTCAGGACGGGTGAGATGACCATCACCCACGAGGACATATATAGGATTTTGAGGCTGCCGATCACTGGGGACCCGATAGAGATTACGCCACGAGAGCAGCAGCAGAGGGCCCTAGGTCGATTGTATGGAGACAGGGTAGATGATTCAGAGATAGTGTCGGGGCAGTGAGGATAGCCTCACAGTACAGACAGGATGTTCCAAGGAGCAGATGGATAGTGTTGATTCAGATGGCGATCTCCTACTTTGCTCTACCAGATTCGGGAGGTGGGAGATTCCCATTGTTATTACTAGATTGCGTTTGTGACATCCTGTAGTTCAGACAGGTGTTCGCATTTGCTGATGCCTTGATAGCTTAGATATATTATGAGTTATGGATGTATACCTTAGGCGGAGGACGAGGCATTGATGTCGATTTTGTGCTCCATTTTGGGCATATGAGCACATAAGCGATGATCGAGCCATCAAGGCTTCCTTGGATGCGGCGTGAGTGGGGCTATTGATTACATGATTTCAGCGATGGCGGGCCGATATGGCCCCGGGGAGATACTGAGGAGATCAGCAGATTGGTATGTTGAAGCGTTTGAGACGTTGACACGTTTTGAAGCGAGTCATCGGAGACCATATCGGGTATTTCCGACATGGGCCAGTCAGGATGCTCACCTGGTGGGATTGAGATGGAGTAGGGTGGTTAGGGTCACGGGAGCTGATATGGGAGCACGTCCCGTTTATACGGGTATTGAGACAGTTCGGCCTAGTACAGACAGTGCCGACTACCTACAGGCCTTATAGGTGAGATAGCAGAGAGACTGATCTACCGATTTTGATCCCGGTAGATCCATTGAGAGAGGCCCCACCCTCCACAGATAGTGATGATGACGCTGGAGTGGATGATGGTTATGCGGCATGGTATGCGACAGAGCTACCACGACACCTTCCAGCATCTATAGATGCCGATGAGGAGGATATGGCTACTGAGTCTTGGAGAAGGCTGGAGGAGAGCACGCCACCCGACGTATAAACACCGAGGCGGCTCTCGAGGAGATCGAGCTCGGCGAGAGAGAGAGGATGCCACGATTTTGGAGAGAGACACCACTCGCCAAGAGTGAGATACAGCGATCCAGCGAGGGATCGCTACCATCGACATAGGGAGGCCCTCAGGGCCAAATATGGTGATACAGGTACCATGTCAGAGTCTGGGACACAGGGCACGACCATAGGAGGGGCACCACCAGCAGCACCAGCAGCACCACTACGAGCACCTGGTACCGTGAGCCTGAGTACATATCAGTCTCTCCTCGCTGAGGTGAGATACTACGAGGATGTCCTAGCACAGCATGCCCCAGATGTGCCTCGTTACGGGGCGAGGAGGAGATCAGCGATAGCCACAGTGAGCGGGGCATCAGAGGGAGGGAGCACCAGGGAGAGACCGAGGTGGGCAGAGGCCTCCAGCAGCAGGTGCGTCTAGCTCGATAGGTGGCGGCCAGGAGAGACAGCCTGGTCCAGAGGAGGGTGGAGGAGATAGTGTCTTCCACCTATCAGATTTCACGATATAGAGATTGATGTATTTTGTATCAATGTAGTGATGTAGCCTCGATTGGAAGGCATTTTATAGATGGCTTGATTGAGAGCCACCCATTTTTTGTTGTACAGACACTCATGTATATATATAGATTCATCATTTCCTTTGTCATATAATTGTTCTCATGCTTTTAATTTTGATATACATGGATAGATGTAGCGTAATTATGATGGATATAGACATAGACCGATAGATGATGAATAGATGTGATGGGATAGACATAGATGTAGAGGATATAAATAGATGTGATTTGATGTGATTGATATGTGGATTTAATTTGGATGAGAAAATAGATATAGATAGATGTAGTGTCTTGGATGGACAAGTGTTTAGATGATGTGATGGATAGGTGGGAGTTGATAGTTGGAATGGATTTGATATTTTTGAGATTTTAATTAAATTTTGATGAAAATAGATAGATAGACCCACATGTGTTTATAATAGAGGCGATGAGATGTGTTTTGGACAAAGTAGATCAGATGAAATTAGATAAATGATAGAGTTTGATTAAATTAACATGTTAAATGTTAATTTAACTAGATGAAATAAATGGAAATACTCTCTGTGAGAGCCAAGGACGTAATGAAAATGACCTTGATTAGAAATAAAGGAAATACACCCAGATAAGAAGAAAAATGATAAGTTGGGCTCCTAACTGACCATAAATAGAATCTAGATAGGAAACCAAAAGATCATGCATACAAGGCCCTATATGAGGTTAAAATAAACCTGACACTAACTAGCGCATGAAACCAGATTTAGGAGGAAACGGAAGGAGCGGTAAGTAGGTATCTTGTCGAAATTTACAAGGGACAGAATACATGTTCATCTTTGGGAAAATAGGATTCTCCATATGATCGACAAAAGGTCTTATATCTCGGCTTCATGATTTACGGCGAGAAAAGCAAAGCTGATCAATGCGGGAAGTTTGCTAGATATGGAAAAAATGATCAATATGGGAAGTCTTTTAGTGATGCTAAAAAGTGTATAAACTAAGTTTGAAAGGCTGATCAATGCAAGAAGCCTTGAGAATTCCTTTGAGAAGCAACCGTCCTTGAGGGAGCGGTCCGTATTTTGAATTTTAATGATAGCCATCCTTCGAGGGCATGGTCTATATCTTTTGATTCATTTGATAATGTATGGATAGCTTGTCCTTGAGGATCGAGTCTATCTTTTTGGATAGCATCTATTTTTTTTTTTTTTTTGAAAAGCTTTTTGGAAGAAGGTGAGTTTAGACCTAGATAGATCGAGATAGAGGGGAAGAAAATGTATAAAAGCACGCACTCATGCCCGAGTAGATCGATTAAGATAAGCACTTGGGACAAATGAAGCGGTGATTAAGGTATTCCTACCATGAGGAGAAACATATCGAGAAGAAAAATTCTATGAGTAGAGCGCGATACTCATATTTAAGGTAAAAAGACAATAGGTGGAGAACCACATAGTTTTGAATCACCATGAAAGTATATGGTGGTTGTTAGATGGATGAAAGATCTGTCTTGCGACTAGATTTGTGTAAGATAGATTTTAACAGTAGAAGGGCCGTAGATGCAAGGCATTAAGAGGTTCCACTTTAGGTATACCATCCATGGAAGATAGACGATAAGCCCCAGACCCATATTTATGAGTGATAACGTACGGACCCATCCAGTTGGGAGCAAACTTACCACGCTGACTCCTTTCGAGTGTAGTGACATTTTGGTTTTCTTTAAGAACAAGATCACCAATTTTGAAGTCACGGTGCTGCAAGTGCTTGTTATAAGCACGTTTGACATGCTCAAGATAGACTTGATGATGTTCGAGAGCATTGAGACCGCTCATCTAATAATTCAAGTTGTCTTTAGCGATTTTGATGATAGCCCTCATCGAGAGACAAATTCTCTAAGAGAAACATGGAGAGATGGGATTTGGACTTCAAAGGAAGAAGCGACCTCGAGACCATAGAGCGAGAGAGAAGGGAGTAGCACCAGTAGGAGTACGAATGCTAGTCGATAAGCCTAGAGAGCAAAAGGGATATGTAAATGCCAATCCCTACCAGCTCGACTAGTTACCTTTGCGAGGATATTATGCAAAGTTTTATTGGAAGCTTCGGCCTGGCCATTAGCTTGAGGATAGTATGGAGAAGAAAAGCTGAGTTTGATATTGAAAGCATCGCAGAGGTTCTACAAATCAATGTTCTTGAAAGACTTACCGTTATCTGTGATGAGTTTGTGTGGAACACCAAAGCGACAAATGATGTGTTGATAGACAAAATCAACTATGGGTTTAGCTTTTGTTGAAGAAAGAGGGATAGCTTCCACCCACTTAGTAAAGTATTCAGTGGCAGTAATGATAGAATGATGATGCCATTTGTGAAGCGGGATTGATGAGACCAATGAGATCAAGACCCCATTGCGAAAAAGGCCACAAATCTGCTTTGTAGGTTGTAAAAAGCTTGACTAGGGATATGTGTGAGATTGGAATGTTGTTGACACTTGACACATTTCTTAGTGTATTCACAACAATCTCGATTAAGAGAAGGCCAATAATATCCCAAACGTAAGATGCGTTTAGCTACGGCCAAGCCACTAAAATGTCCACCACAGATACCGTCATGGACCTCTGGATAGCTTTAGATGATTCAAGGGTTTTGAGGCATCGAAGTAAAATACCATCAAAGCCGCATTTGTAGAGGATCCCGCCTAGAATAGTATAGCGATTAGCACGTAGGATAAAAGATCTTCTACCATTGGAAGTCAGATCTAGAGGAAGCACTGAATGAGATAGATAATCAACGATCTGTTGATACCACTCATCTGAGTATTGGTTGTGACGGCATTGATTGAAGTTAGTTTCCTAAGATGAGATGGTTGATCTAATCGTTGCACACCACATAAAGTCGCGAGTCCTCGGTAAAAGGCGGGATAAGCGAGGCTAACAAAGCCATTGTATCTCGAATCGATTCGCGATCGAGGAATAGCTTGGATAGTGAATTTATCGAAAGATTGGAGTTGAACAAGAATGATATCACGATATTTTTGAAGGATATCATTCTTGCATTGATAGACACCGTGACTTGATTAACGATGAGTTTAGAATCACCAAAGATGTCAATATGACGAGTGCGAGATTAATGGCATTTTGAAGACCCAAGACAAGAACTTCATATTCAGCCATATTATTGGTGCACTCAAAGTTCAATTTGTGTGTATTTGGGATAGCGACCCCAAGGAGGAATCATCATGAAACCTGCACCTCCCCCTTGCTAGCATTTGGATCCATCAAAGAAGAGCTTTACTTTAAATGGAGACAGACCAAAATCAATTTGTTGGATATATTCATCGGGGAATTGAGCAAGGGGACTTGAGTGTCGGAAGAGGAGCATCGGCTAATTGATCTGCAATGATGACGACCCTTGATATACTTTTACGGGATAAACTTGAGATCAAATTTTGTCATAAGCATGAGCAATAGTGATACGATCATTGTGATAAGGCTTCGCATGAATTGTCTTGAGTGGATTGACACTTGTGACAATATAAGTTTTGTGATTAAGGAGGTAATGACAAAGCTTAGAAGTTGTGAAGAAGAGAGCACAACACAGCTTTTCAGCTTTGAATAACATGTTTCATACTCATGGAGGTGCGGCGATGTAATAGATAGCTTGTTCTTTATCACAAGCATCCCGATGCGAGATCATGGCTCCCAGAGCATGGTCAATCACAGAGATATAAAGATAGAAAGGCTCCCCCTCACGTGGAGGTGTAAGCACAGGTGGAGAAAGAAGATAAGCTTTGAGATCATCAAAGGCCTTTTGGCAATGCTCATCCCATTCAAAATGAACATTCTTACGGAGGAGATGATGAAAAGGTTGACAACGGTCCGACAATTGTGAGATAAAACGACGCACTGATTGAAGGCGTCCTTGGAGACTGCGGAGTTGCTTTAAGTTAGAAGGGGGAGGCATCTCAAGGATAGCTTTTATTTTTGCGGGGTCTACTTCAATACCCCTAATGGAAATGATAAAACCTAAAATTTTACCAGTGAGAACGCCAAACACGCACTTAGATGGATTTAGACGAAGACAAAAGTGAATAAGCCTCTCAAAGAGAGGTGCAAGAATGAAAAGATGATCCTAACGACATTTGGATTTACTGAGGAGATCGTCGACGTAATCTTCCACAGTTTTGTGTAAGAGATCATGGAAGATGTAGGTCATTGCTCGTTGATAGGTTGCTCCTACGTTCTTAAGACCGAAAGGCATGACACGATAACAAAAGGTCCCCCAAGGAGTTATGAAAGAATTCTTATGTTGGTCTTCTGGTGTGATGAGAATTTGATTATACCCAGAGAAACCATCCATAAGAGAAAGCATCTCATGACCATAATTAAATCCATGAGTTGGTCGATATTAGGTAGAGGAAAATCATCTTTTGGACAAGCAAGATTAAGATCCGGAAGTCGGTACAAATTCAAATTTTCCCAGTAGCTTTAGTTACTAGTACTACATTGGAAACCCATTGTGGATAATTGATGGGTTGGATGAAGTTAGCGAGAGCAAGCGCTGCAATTCTTCTTTAACAAGAAGGGCTACTCTAGGGTGCATTTTACGTAATTTTTGTTTAACCGGTTTGATGTCGGGAAGAGTAACGATATTGTGGACCATGATATCGGGATCGAGTCCTGGCATATCCTCATATGACCAAGCAAAGGCTTGATGATGGTTGGAAAGAAAAGTGGTAAAGTCTCCTAACTCCTGTGGATTAAGGGATTGGCCGACCTTAATGATGCGAGGGTCTTTAGAAGTCCCTATATTAAGGTCGACAGTGGCTTCGTTGAGAAGCGTAGATGTGTCAGAAGGAATGGTTTTAGGAAGATAGGAATCCTCTGCCCCCAGATAGGTGAGGACAGAATCATCATCCGCACAGTGGATAGTGTTGATAGTAGGAGAGTCGTCTCCAACTATTTTAAGGAAAATTAACGATATGGAAGTGGACTATCATTAGTCTTATAGGCTAGTGGCCCTAAGGAAATGGTATTGACTAAAAAAAAAAAAGTTTACGGGATGGAAATGGCGTCGTCCACATCGAGTGATGCTTGACCTAGCGGGAGAAGATGGTTCCTCAATAGGAAGAGGCTCATCGAGAACAATAGCGGTGGCTTTTGAAAGAGGTTTAAATCCTAAACCAAATTTTGATGTGGCTTGAGAGTTGGAATGGACGCGAGGTCATGCACACCTTGTTCATATTTTCCCAAGCCAAAGCCCTTCCACATGCATCGATATAAATAAGTTTTTGCAAGCGTGGGATTTGTAGACAATCGAACCTGTTGAATAAGGTTTGGTCTAGGAGGAGAATCCGGGTGATAGTGAGGCATATCGAGACCACCGTAAATGAAATTAGTCATTGATTGGGTAGACCAATGGTGATGATGCGACCAAGACTGGCTGATATTCGGAGTTGTTTATGCAGTCTACCATACTCACTAGGTTTGAGATGGGCGTCGAAAAGAAAGGAGAGGAAGCTCTCCCGGTGAGAAACTCTGCAATGTCTCTTCTAGATTTTGTAAATACGGTAGTTTGGTTGCAGGTATGGAAGAAGATGAGGCCCGTCAGGAGAACAAGCATTTTCCTTTAGAGGGGTAGACCCTGTGGTCATGTCGCATTGTGCGGAAGGAAAAGGATCTCCTGGATGAGTATAGATTTTGCCCTCATATTGATATTTTAAGCATCGATGGAGGGTGGATGGGACATAATGCATTGCACGAATCCAGGAGCATCGAGGATCATATTATAGTGGAATTTCCCTTCAACAATGTAAAAGAGTTCGTGAAGCAACTTCTTACCTACTCGAATGGGTAGGACCATAGTTCCTAAAGTAACTACTAGCTGATCGTTAAATGATCGAAGAGCGAAAGGCGGGGGTGACACTACGTTCTTCGGTAACTTAAGTTGCTCGAATGTGTGTGAGGAGATGACGTTGAGTGCAGCACCACTGTCGATCATAATGCGTTTTAATGTAGTGTTGTCGATTTGGGTGTGATAAAGAGGAGCCTCAAATCCTCGAAAGAAAGGAAGGAATTTTAAATCTTCAAAAGAAATGGTGGTTGATGGTCTATTCAATCCAACAACCATCTCGAAGGGCTGGGGCTCATCTGAATTCACTACGATGCGACGTAGATTATCAATCAGAGCCTGGCGATGTTGCGGAGAGGATTGAATGAGGTCAAAAAGAGACATTTTAACCGGAGCCTAGGTGAGTTGTTTCATAACACTCTCCTCAATTGACATGGGAATTTGAGCCCGAGGTGCAGCACGAATAGAGACCCGAGGTCTTGAGGCTAATGAGGAAGGAGGAACTCCTTCGGGGGCTGCAGAAATGACAACCCGTGGTCGAGATGTTGTAGATGAGGATGGATTATCATATTGTTGGGTTCTAGTGGTGATATGAATTGTGTCGATTTGAGAAGGTGGAAGATCATTTGGAGTGGAATCACTAGAAGTAGAGGTCTGAATAGATCGTTGGGGCTCAGATGGAGCTAAGATGATAGGAGATAGTTGTTCCTTCTCCTCTTCCAGCAAAAGATCACTTTCTTCCAAAAGGCTGTTGACGATAGATTGAAGAGCTTTACATCCCTCGGTATCATGACCCGGGGTACGGTGGTAAGCACAAATCAAATCAGAGTTAAACCAGGTAGGTTTAACTCCTTTAGGGTTATAGGGTTTAATCGGAGGAAGAGATATGGATGAAGATTGGATAAGTTGGCGAAGGATTTCAGTATAGAACCCGGTAGACAAAGATGAGGACAGAGATGATGAAGGCGCCTCTTTTATTTAACAGCATTGCTTTAGAGGTAAAAGAACCTGCATGTTAGGTTTGACAGTCTTTTTAGGGATCATCTTATTTTTTTGGACATCTGGAGGAGCAGCCTTGGGCACTTGAGATGGAAGTAAGTGAGACATGATTGATTTCGATGGAGGAGGAGCCCCTAAAATAGATTTTGAAGATGATGGAGATGTGACAAGTGTTGTGGTCTTCAGAGATAAGGGAGGCTGCTTGGTCGAAACTAATGATGATTTAGATAATGTCGATTTAGATGAGGAGAAGCTCCCAAAGTAGGTATAATCGGAGGAGCAGAGGGTGCCCTGGTTTTGGTAACGAAGATGATGATTCGATAAAAGAGGTGAGCGTCTTTTTAGTAGGTAAGTCCACTTTTCGAGGTCTTTGGTGAAGAATGTGTTGTAGAAGAAGATGATGGTTTTGATAGGTTTTAGAAGAAGACGCCTTCTCGGTGGACAAATCCAATCTTTTATGAGGCGAGAGAGAGATATTTTGTGGGAAAGCACCAAGAGTCTTGATGGTTGAAATATGGGCTTTCCTTTTCGGGGATGGTGACAATTTCAACCGCATAAGGTGATTGTAACCTTTTCGGGGGAAGCAAATGGGGAGAAGTGCTTGATGACGCAGACGTTAGATTTGGTTGTCTCGGTCTAAGTTAGGAACCAAGCGTATAGGTGTGGTCTTTACTTCTTTAGATTTTCCCTTAATAGGCAAAGTAGCATTGGTGATGGAAGAAGTGAGTGATGAAGAAGCGGTTCCTTGCGAGGGAACTACTTACAGTACGATAATTGTGGGTGAGGCTACTTTGTAGGAAAGAAAAATGGGAAGAGTCAAAATCGAAGATGCTTCCAGTCGAAGTTGGTACAACTATAGGTATGTTCACCAATGGCATAGTCGCAGTAAAAATGGGAGAAAGCAGTAGATGTATCTGCGGTGGAAACCCGAAGGGATGTAATTACCTCGAGCATTGAAAGAATGTCTAGCGATGAGGCAGAGATGAGGATGATCTTGTCTCGAGTATGGACGGAAGATCAGACAAAGAAGCAGAGAGAGGTGAATCCGTATCTAACAATGTTGGAATATTCAAAGACGGGCTATCTGAAGATGGTGGAATCCCAACGATTAACGAAGTGGAAGGAGGTTCTGATTCGGTCGATGTGTTCGCAGATGGCTTAGGTTTAGAAGAAGATTCTCTAGTAGAGATGAAGCTGATAGTATGAGTGTTTGGTTTTTGAGACTCTGAAGCATCATGGTTGGGGAATGATTGGGAAAAGGTTGCTTAAAAACATCAAGCGCTTGATTTGGGGGAGCATTTGGGTTATCCAGAATGAGCTCGCCTTTATCAATGAATTTCTGGACAAGATTTTTGAAGGTTTGACATCGTTCAATGTCATGACCTTTGGTTCTATGATAATGACAGAAGTCATTTTCCCTATACCAGAATGGACGTTCTTGGCTTTCATCAATATTCCTAATGGGGGGAAGTTCGATCATGTGAACTTCCAACATTTTTTCCAGGATAGAAGCATATGATTCCCCCAACGAAGTGAAAGATCGAGATGACGAGGACCCTTTTCGAGAAGATGAGGAGTCTCTTCGTGGTGTTTGATTAGAAGTGTTATCAGCTCGTGATGTTTTTAATACGATAGCGTTGGTGGATCCCTGATTCTTGTCTTTAGAAGTGGAAGGATTTGATTTGGTAAACCGAGAAAAATCTGGTTTAGATTTAGAGCGAAGTTTTAACTTCCCTTGTTCAATGGCGCGAGACTCAAGTTTACGTGCCATCGTAAAGGCTTCTTCAAATGTATGAAAGGTTTAGATCCTTAAAGTGGAAGAAATATGATTAGCAAAAGATCGAGTAAACAACTCGATTTGTTGGGATTGAGGAAGGGAGAAAGACAATTGGTTTATTATCCCTCTCCAACGAGAGACAAAGTCTGCAATAGACTCATCATCAAATTGACGAATGTTATAAAGATCATAATCGAGATCTTATGCGCGATATTTATTGAAAATTTTTCAACAAACATACGGGGCAATTGAGAGAAAGAAAACAAGGAATGTTGAGGAATGTTATTGTACCCAGTCTAAAGCGGGACCTGCTAGAGACATAGGAAAAATGCACGGAGCATAAGCTCACGATCCTGACTATGAGGTAGCAAGCATGTTTGAATGCTCGCAAATCTTTGTTGAGGTCCTCCCACTATGAAATTTTAAAAATTTAGGAAGTTCCCATTGGGGAGGATAAGGCTTAAAAGCCCTTTGAGGGGTGAATGGGTTCATTACACACTTCTTTAAAAGAGTATGAAGGACGAGCCCCTTTGGTGGAGGCTTCCAAGTCTGTGATTTTCTTGAAAAGAATTTGAACCACGTCAGATTGAGGAGGAGGCACCTTTGGCATGTCCTACATAAGAAGTAAATGGTGGATGTTGTTGAGGTGTCAGCGGGGATTCATCTGTTGATTGATAGGATGATAAGAGGAGTAACCAGGGCATTACAGGTGTGCACTGGTGGGGTATTTCTTTGTGAAGGAGCTTTGTGTATAGGTAGATTTGTGAGATAATAAGTGGTTGAGAAAATGAAGGTTGGATGATGGGCGGAGCTGTGATTGGTGGACTCTATGCTTGTTGACCGAATCGAGAATAGATTGAGGAACATGGGTGCGATTTGATTGGACATGGTGGGGAACAAGACACTGAAAGAGGTTTTTACTTGCGGATTAGTTATTAAGGGCGCCGATGCTAGAGGATGGGTGAAGGTCACTTTATTCTTTGGAACATTGGAAGAAAAACCCCTTTGGAGGACGAGAAGCGAGGAACCAACCGACTAGTCGAAGGGGTTGACTCATAAGAAGTTGACCACAGGACATAATGGACGCATAGATGAATTAACAGCAATATGTGGGTGCGCAGACGCACCCATTATAGCTAGAGAAGAGGACTTCTCAGAAGTAGGTTGTGGAATAGTCGAGGTAACTGCGGCGTTAGGAATAGGTAAGACTATTTGAGAACTAGTCGATATGGTCGGTGGAAGAGAAAAAGGAGGCACAGGTGCGCCACCCTCTTCCATGGCTCGAGGCGAGAAAAATGATGCTAACTGTTCTACAAAAGCCTAGGATGGTTCATGAGAATAATCATACACTTGTTGGATTGGTGGTCCCTGATCAGATATTTGAATAGACTTGTGTACTAGGTAGTCCATAAGGGCTACCGGATTGCGATCAAGGAGCGCCTGAAATTCAGGATCCCCATGAGGAACATACTCTATGTCAGAAGCAGATGATATTTCTGAAGGACTACGGGAAGCTGGATGTGATGGGGTTGCTTTGGCCTGATAGAAAGGATTATATGACCGAGGATGGGAACCACTAACAGGGTCCCAGGAAGACTTGGGGGTGCAGAAACATCCACACTAGCGGTGATCTCGGAGGAAGAAGGGGCTAGTTGAGCCATTCTTCTAGATTGTAACCGAGTGATGACCGTCATAAAAAAAAAGAAAAGAAGATTGACCTAACTAATGCACAGATAATTCAAGCAGCGTAGGTGATTATCTCTTTTAAGTTTTTATGCTTTTAAGAAAGAAAATATTAGGGAAGGCCTTTTAGAACAGGAACTACTCAGATAGCCAAACTAAGGATGGTTTGGGGGATGTTTTGGTGAGGAGTCCCGAAGGCACTTCAGTAAAAGACCGGTACGTGGCTTGATATAGGGGCCTACCCCCGCACTTCACACACCGCTGCGATAAGGGAGTCGGGTGCTTTGCCAATATATACCAGAACTTCCGTGAATTTATAGCGCGGCCTGAGTACCGCGTAGGCTCTTCCTCTTGGATGTCACTTCCAAGTAGGCGAGGCCAGGGAAAGAATTTTTGTTTAAATGCTTTATACCTAGTGATTTTGGCTTTGTGTGCAAGGGTGAAAAATAAAAATCAAATAGTGTCACTACCGATTTTGATCAATTTTCCAACCTAATTAAAACTAGATGAAAAACATACAGCAGAAATGACAAAGAAAGAGTTCTTTTTAAGCACTTAAAAACGAAGTGTTTGATTTTGATGAAGACAAGTCAAACAGATTCTTTCCCAAATGCGATTAAATTCTTTTTAAGCACCAAAAATTGAAATGTTGAATGTGATAGAAAACAAACAAAGAAAGTTTTTTTTTCTTTCTTTCTTCTCTTTTTTTTTAGTTCCTAAAACGGAGAAAACACCGTAAAAGAGAAATACCTGTAGATTTAGCTCTCCAAGGTGTGTGGACTTCAAAAAGCGTGTTGTTGAGCTCTTCCCCTCGAACAATCCCATGAACAAGCAAAGTGCTCTGCAAGAAAAGGTTAAGCAAACACCAAACAAAATCCAGAAAGATATATCCAGATAATGGTGAAACGAAAATTTCTATTTTAAGGAACTAGAAAAATTTCAAGGAAATAACAATTTCGCATAAAGAGATGGATCAAACATGCAATCTTGAAATCAAAATGAAATATTTACTAATTTTATAAATAGAAATTGGAATTGAAATTTGTAAAAAAGAACGGACCTAACTTTGCAAATTCAGAAATGAAAGAAGCAAGACTGAAACGATGAAAGGAAATGCTTAAGCAGAACTGATAAAAATCAGTGAAGAAAAAGAACAAAGCTCAAAACTAGAAAAGAGATGAACTTACCAATAAGGGACTTTGGTTGGGTCCCACCGGGCGTGCCAGAATGTTGATCAAGAATTTCACGCTTGTTACCTATCCAAGTTAATGTACCAAACTAAACACAAAAACCTTGAAAAACTCAAATGAAATTGATACCTGATGGACAAGATCCGAAGATGTAGACGGATAAGGAAGCCGATGTAGATAAGACGGGCGCACACGAGCAATTCTGCACAGTAGATCCAAGTAACCTGCGAGACACCGATGCTTGACAGAAAAAGACCACGTTAAAAGATATTTAGGTGGACTACCCGAGAAGCGGGTCGGGAAGCGATAAGCTCCCTCGGCGGATGTCAGTCCACGTTTTCAATTAAGTAAAGAAGCATACATGATAAAATATGTACGTACAGGACTATATTTTCTGATCAAAGTAATAAAGAGAATCTAAGCAGATGAGAAAGAGAAAACAGGAACTGTGAAAACAAAGCTGGATTTGTGTTACCTGTGTCCTTTTACCTGTCTGCAGGATGATCGGCGTCGATTATGTAGAATCGGTGTATTGGTTAGATCGGTGTCGGCCCGATATAGATCGGCGTCGATCCGAGACAAAGTGCGGGAAGGTTTGGGAATCGAAAAAGCGAAGGCAAGATCATCAGCGTCCACTTTGGATCTGCGAAGCGGAGAGATCTTGGCAAGGCTCCACTGTCTTGGATGCGGGAACAGAGTCACCAGAAAATCAATGGAGACGTGCGATGTTGATGTGGTAAGAGCAGAGTAATGGTGCTCCTCTCAGGGATTGATTTGGACAAGATTCGCTCTCACTCGATAGATAATGTTCAAACTTGATGCTCAAAACTCTCTCGTTCTCTCTGTCTAATTCACTGTCTATCTCACCGTCTAATTGTCTCTCTACATCATCATGTCTCTCTAACTAACCGGAGGCGAGTTACAGGCTTCTATTTGTAATCGTGCCGTTTCGAAAAAATCGGCGTCGACCGAGTACCGGTCGGCGCCGATCATGGAACAGACTCCCGAAATGGCCAAAAGGAGTGATTTCTAGAAAGATAAGAGTGATCCCTCCACCTCAAATATGGGAAATATCCCACTGCTTGGTTTGGGAGGAGGAGAAATAGGGGGGATATATGGATAGAATAGATATGGGGTAGATAAGTGGTTAGGATACATGTAAAAAGGTGTAATTAAATAGTTAATATTTAATTACTCATGGGTAAAACATAATAGGGTGAATTAAACTTAGGATAGGTGTTTAAATCACAAATTGAATAATACCCCAAGGGGATAGTGGTGATATAAACGTGCCCCAGGTTACCTAAACGTGCATGAGGGACACTAAATTGGATAACCAATTTTAGGTGTCTACAAGATCATCAATAGGTTATTACACAAAGTCTTGGTAAGATGTGGGATTAGTTGGATGTAACTTCCTAATACATGAAAATGGGTTTGTATATGTAGGTCAATACAGGGAAAAGGGGTTCCCCTTTTCAACAATTTCAAAAAAAAAATGCCCCATCTTTACATATTTGATTTTAGATGTAAAATGATCGATGCGAGAAAGTTTTCCATGATGGGAAAGTTGATCAATGTGGGAAGCTCTCCTAGATGATTTTGATATTGATGTATTTTGAAGGCTAATCAATGCGGAAATCCTTTTACATAGGTAGCCATCCTTCGAGGAAGTGGTTTACAATTTTGATGTTGATTTTTTACAAATAGCTATCCTTCGATGGAACAGTCTATAATTTTGATGGTAGTTGTCCTTTGAGGGATCAATTTTCTTTTGAAAATATGTTTTTTTATATTTTGAACAACTATCCTTTAAGGGATCAATATATTGTATTTTTGATTTTGATGTGAAGCGACCAACAACTTTTTACATATATTTTTGAGTGAGGAAAAACCTAATAGAATTTGTTTTGTGAGGGGATAAGATGCGTATAAGACCTACACATACGTGCCCCATGTCATGTCTTTTAATTAATATAGAGTAGGTAAGTGTAATGATAAAGGGGTAACTATAGAAGAGGAACTTGTCCAAAGTGAAAGATGCGATGAACAGAGCCGTGGTTTTCATCTTTAAGGTAAATCTAGGATAATGACGGTGTTATCATATAGATTTATACCCATGCAAATGACATGCAACAAGTAAGGTAACGAAGTCCCTCCTCAATGAAGGTGAGGCTTCCTTTATTGAAAACCAAAACTGTATTTACATCTATATATTCAAAATTGTATGTGGGGGTGTTTTGCAACATCAAATGAAAAGAAGTGTGAATGAGGGAGATGAAATGAAATGAAGGAAGAAATCGAAAGAAATGAATGGAAGGAACATGCAATAGTTAGGTAAAATCAGAGCCTAATATGGCATAGAGGAAATAAAGGAATAACTAACTCAAATAAAGCAAAGTTTGAATTAGCTAAACAAGAATAAGTAAAAAGGAACACATCTGAGCAAGTAAATATCAGAGCTTGATCATTGTGAATAAGAGAAACAAATTAATAGCGTTGACAATATGATCCAAGACAATATTCGCATGCAAGATTTAAACATTAACATCTAATGAACATAAGAAAATCAAATGCTACAAGAGTTAATGAATGGGACACAAAGTTCATATTTCATTTACTCCAAAATGTCCTCATAAAAGAACACAAAGTTTCTTTCTTGAAACAAAGTTTGCACTCAAAAGTATTTTCTTCTCCTCTCTAAAAGTCACCCTTACAAATGAGACTCTAACTTCCTTTTGTAACCAAAAATTTGGTTACAAAGTAGTTAGGGTTTACATGAACATTAAATAGGGCACCTTAAGTGAATTTGACTTTTTCAAGCAATTTTAAAAGTAACTTAAAAATAGAAACCACTTAAGTTATCAAAAATTGCCAAAAGTGATTTTAGCAATAACATCACTTTATAAAAAAATTTAAAGTCATTTTAGGAAAAGTACACAAATAAAATCAATGGGTACATGTGGACCCCACTTAAATGAATTGGACACACAAATAGACATCCTAGTCAAAGCAATGCACCACCTAGATCAAGACACCTAAGATCAATGCCTTATCAATTGGGCAAAGAGTCTACCTATCATGGTCCTACAAGAATGAACTCATTGATTGTGCTCCACAATCCTCTAGATGAAAAGAGAGACGAACTTGAAACTTGAGTAATTCATCCACTTCTCCGTTTGAGCAACATCTGGTATGAGTAATTTTGTCTTTATTCACATTTGCATTCACAATTACACACAATTCTCCACATGCTCTGAATACCTTTCCATGGTGAATTCTTCATTTTTGCGAGACTGTAGTCGTTACGCCACCTTGGCTTGTCAATCAACAACATTGTCTTCAAGATACCTGATCTATCTGATATGTTGTACTTGATTTGAAAATCCTTCTCGTCCTCATTTTTGGGGATGAAAGCTTCAACAGGACATCATCTCCACATGTTGAGGGCATGTACTTGGCCGCATCAGTCTTGAATAACTTCCCGCAGATGTTCGAGAGATCATCGGGAAACATACCTTCCTTGCATTACACAATTTGACTTTTGGAATTCCTATGAGTTGGCGTAGCTCAAGCACCTTGTCCTCACATGAGTTGGGGTAGAATCATGAGCTAACATTGAGCTTGGATGAGATACTCAATGTCACTGGAGTGCTCCTCGCTGTGATGACCAATTCGAGACTCCGTACAAACACCGGGAAAGTTGTTGCACGTGAGAGATCACTTCAGAACAAGTGCTAAGAAAATTATGACTCACCTTCGGTTGATACATGATCGTAAAGCGGCTTTGATTGACATGTCCCAAGTTGGTATCGGTGATGTTCTCATACTCTAAATCGAGCGTTGAGGTGGATAGAATGCCCTGGAACTAAGATCACAACACCATTTTGTTCAAAGGTGACATGATTGTGACAGAAGCATGATTTCTAGCTATTACTTCCAGACTTCAAAACTGAACAAATCACCTCTAAAATTGCCCTGGGAAAAATAGCAAATCTTGTTCTGAGAAGCTCTCACTAGATGAGGGATTCTATTAAGGTATCACAAGTTTGTGTGTTAGAGGGTTTTTTCCCAAATCAAATTATTTAGTCAAATATTAAAGGTCAAAGATGACTTCTCTGAAACTGTCAGGAAAATGCAGGTGTGAAACTGTGAAAACTCCATTTTATTTTAGCCTGGGAAAAATACCAAACATCACTCATGGGAATCTACAACTTAGCAAGGGGGCACATGAAGCTATAGAAAATTCTAATAAAGAATAATTTTCTTAACGATCACCCAAGTTCAAAATATCGACTCTCAAAGTGAGTCCCCTTGACAGGTTAAAAACTACACACGCAACAAAATCAAATAAATTGTCTTTTATTTGGGTTTGCGAAAAATACCAAATGAGGTGTTGTGCATTTACAACTTGGCAAGAGATTACATGAAGATGGATAAAATCCAAAGAACTAAACCATTCTTCTTAACAATCACTCAAGCCCAAAATACGGATGCTCAAAGTAGGCCTTCTGACAAGCTGAAAATTGGGCGCACAACAAAATCCAACAAACTGTGTTTGTTTTGGGTCCATGAAAAATATCAAACGAGGTGTTGGGGCTCTGAGAATAAGTATAGAAACACCTTAACATGAGAAAAATTGTGGGAAATGATTGGTTTTTCACGAGAATCACCCTACTTCGAGATATCAAGCTCCAAAGTTGACTACTTGGACAGATACAACCCACAGTGCCCGCATTCCGCATCTATTGTTTTCTTCATTAATTTCATTTTTTTGTGCTGATATATAGCTTGTTTGATATTTTTCAAATAGTTCACCCGATTTCTCTTATTGCAATTGTGTGGCTTTGACTTCCTAGTAAATGCTTGGAGATTTATTACCTCTCTTGTTGAAATGTGCTCTGGCCAATGCGTGGTATTTTTATTCTCTTTTGTGTGGAAGGTCCAATTCATGGCCTGTGTGGAAATGCTTTCTCTTTGGCAGCGTGTAGATTTTTGCTTTCTTCTCACATGGCCTTTTGATTCTACCCAATGCGTGGAGAGATTCTTCTTACTTCTGATTTTTTTACCAATATGTGGGCTCTTTGCTGCAATTTGTTGGATTCTCCCTATTTTCCTCTATGGTGCTTGTGCATGCGTTGAACTTCCTTGCCCCTCTAGGTATGCGTGAATCTTGGCATAGAAACAACTATTTGTTTGGTGAATGTGTGGACTATTGGTCTATTTTAAATGCGTGGATCATTTCCTTGGACTGGAAGTTTGCTTCTTCTTGTACACTTCGTGAGCATTTATTCCTTCACTAGTGTGGTAATGGTGCATGCATTGAACTATTTTTATTTCCTTGGACAAGTGTGTGAACAAATATTCTTTTGGAAACCTGCATGGGAGCGGTTTAACTTGTATTAGTGCGTGGAATGTTTAGTTTATCCTCCACCAATGCGTGAGATCTTTATTTCTATTTTTCTGCTTAAAACCTCGCGTGCTTCTTTGTTCTGGCTTTGGCCTGCTACCTCCCTTGCACGCACGATGATGGAGCTGCTTATAGCTTTCTTGGAATGCGTAGAGAATCAATGTTTGTAAAGAATGTGCTATGAATCTTTGGAAAAATCTTGCTCGGAAAATGTCTCTACAAAGGGAAAGTAATAAGTTGGAAATAATAATAAGAAGTTGGAAATAAAGAGCCTAAAAGATTCTTCATTACTTTAGTATGATTTTTCAATAGATTTTCACGGAAGAAAGTTATGAGGATTCAAGAAGCTTTCTCATGAAAGTTTCTTCTTTCTTCACGTTGAATAACCAATTTCCTCTTTCTCGGGTAGTGGGCATTAATTTCCAAGGAATATGGGAAGAATTTAACCATTTTCTCGTGACAATGGAAAATTTGACTGGAAATTCCCATCCATTTCCCCACATGGGAAAATGGGATATATTTTTCCGTTTGACATCCGATTGGGTTGGTAATCAACAAAAGAATTTCCAACAAGCGAGGGAAAATGGAAAAATTTTCGAGAAATGGAAAATTGGGAGGGTTCATTAATATTTATTTAATTAAAAACCCCAAAATTTAATAAAATTAATTTTATTAAATAAAAGGGTAGGAATTATTTAAAAATTAATTTTAAACATAGTTTGCGACATGGCGGGAGAAGTTCTTACCCGAAATGGACGAAACGAAGGGCAAAATGATCAAGAGAATAAAACGATCGTGATGAAGGTGATAAATCATGAGAAATGACACTTTGGAAATTTTTGAAATTTTTACGTTATAATTTTGCGAAGTCAAAATTAGCTGATAACATATGGATAACCATATTCTTCCAAACCATTACTATGACAAGATGGATGATTTGATGGAGTGACAAGATTTTAAATGTAACTATTATCATGATGATCAATCATTTAACAATAAAAAGGTTGTAAGTGCAAGGCATTCAAAGGTTCCTTTCAGGTTCACCATCAAGAGAAGCAAGACGATATGCTCCCGACCCATACTTGTGAGTGATGATGTATGGACCAATCCAATTAGGGAAAACTTTCCATGTTTAATCCATTCTAATTGAGTGACATTTTGATTTTATTTAAGCACAATATCACAAATTTTAAAGTCATGTTCTTTGATATATTTGTTATAGGCTCGTTTAACACGTTCTTGATAAACTTGATGATGTTAATGATCCATTAGACATTTTTCATCTAACAGTTCAAGTTCTGTTAAGCGGTATTGGTGATATTATTCATCTAGGATGAAGTCTTTAAGTGACACATGATGGGATTTAAACTTCAAGAGGTAAGACGGATTCGAGAACCGTAGATAAGTGAATAGGACATAGCTCTTGTAGGGGTATAGATGCTTATTGGGCCCCAAATTTTGGCTAAGTACAAGAGGGCACATGGGCACGTAGGACCTATTTGAAGAAGGGCA
This sequence comes from Taxus wallichiana var. yunnanensis, assembly GCA_018340775.1. Classification (NCBI taxonomy): domain Eukaryota; kingdom Viridiplantae; phylum Streptophyta; class Pinopsida; order Cupressales; family Taxaceae; genus Taxus; species Taxus wallichiana. Next base: position 51,552,236 of record CM031235.1, read on the forward strand.
GACAGGTTGAAGGTGCATAGAGAAGGGTTCTAGTAGGGTTTTACAGAACACATGATGTGCGCACAACGCAAGACGAGTTTGGCGACTTAGCCATGTTTGGCACTCTAGGTAGCACAAGAGAAAAACATAACCCATCTAGCATTTGGAGTGGATAAGGTGCCATCCTGGCGGTTGTAGGATCAAAAAGGGAATATTCCATGCATGTGATGGAAGGTTCCGAGAAGAACATCATTACACAAAGTGGAGAGATTAGATCAAAGAAGGTATGCTCCATTGGAGGACCACTTGGACACTTGGCATCCAATCTGTTATCTCAGAATGCATGGTGGTGAAGGAAGAAGGGCTATATATTGAGGGGCGCGGATAGTAGAAGGGTGTGCTAAGAGAGGATATGGTGAGTGATTAGTGTGGTAGATCGGTGGAAGAAAGGCAAAGCTCTATAGAAATATAATGGAATATTTTATGGGTTGGGGTTAGTGAAAACATAGGAGTGATGACATACTTAGAGGGATGGGTCTGTATTCATCTTTGTATTATGAAGGACATAGTGTAGTTTTAATGCATGACTTTGCTCCGCATGGTTATATGGGTATGTTTTGACCTCAAGGAATGTAATGTGGTTATTGAACTCATCAATATGAATATAAGACTCTGTTCTAAATCATATATGTGTTCATGAGTATAATATCAGTGTATTTATTTTTTGTGTAAACCATTTCCATATGTTGCTTGTTATTTCTCTTTTCTAGATGTAATGAGGTGACAATTTGTCCTAGGTTCTAAGAGGATGATGCATGGTTCTTTTCTATTCTTTTGCACTTGAATATCTATCATAAGATGATGTATTCTCATAAGACTCACATAAAGGAGAGGCTCGGTGCCCGCGCATGCCTCGGGTGAGTGCCCAGCACCGGGTGATAGGCCGGCACGCATGGGATTTTACTGTTAATCTAAGGGTATAAAAATGACTACATCTTGGTTATGTTGCAGGACCTCTTTTCACATATGTTATGAGAAATGGCATACATCTTGGTCCCCGTGATGTGTAATGATAGAGCATATGACATTGAAAAGTGTTAATGGATGGTTTAAGAGAACGGAGGAAAAGTTTGCTCAAATATTCAAAGACTTTGGACCTAAGTTCGATGTGCATAGATGGGTAGAAGAGAACATGTACCATGAGTTGTATGAGACATTATTCTACTATTTTCCAGTAGAACTATATGAATGGCTTTCAGCATATGCATCCAAATCAAGCTGGTACTATAGATCACGCGTATGGACCCAAGATGATTATCAAAGGCTGCAGGATGCAAATATGACTTGGACGCGTTTTTTTGCTCTTTGGTGAAAAGGAGTGCTTTGGCTAGTTATAATCTAGAATATGCCATTTCTACGTATTATTTCGTAGAATTTGTTGAGTTCGAGTTTCGAGGGATCCCAAAAGAACATTTTTATGTGTTATTCCTTTGGCTATGAAGATCTTGGTCATTACCCTCGGTTTAGAGGCATTCCCCATGGTTGGCTAAGCTTCTCGAGACCATTGGGAGAGGAAGCTAGGGTGGAGGAAGATGGTGGAAATTGTGGCTAAAAAGGAAAGGGAGGAGAGATGACTCAAGTATAGCAAAGCTCGTGAAAGGGAGATGACTAGACAATGTGAGGTTGCAAGTGTGATGGATCTATGGAGGCAGACATTGTGGGAAGGAGGTGACATTAACGCAAAGGATGTGGAACTTGAGAAATATGTGCTACCCCATCTTGGCAAGCATGGGAGAGAAGCCCCTTTAGCTTCTGATGAGATTTCATTACATGGAGAAAGGAGAGCCATTAGTGTGCATCCGAAACCACCTACTAAATAAACCCTATCACTTTGTTTTCCAGATCATGGGAGAAGTATTGTTAACATCGGTGGGAGTAACCGCTCTGCACCCATGAGATATAATTTCTCATTTGGAACATCCATGACTTATGCAAACCATTTCAGTATTTGGAAGAATTTTTAGACAAGATGCAAGTATGCAAGGTTTGGGTATCGTGTGGGAGTGACACAGGACACACAACTGGAATTGGGATGATATCACAAACCATCAGTGCACATTTCATTGGGATGTTGGGAACACTAGAGCGTGACCACTTCGGGCCATTTTCCAGCTACGGGAGGTGGATCGGTGGTGTAGGGGCTGGATTACCTAGTGGACCTAGTGGATCTGGAGTATTTGGCGGGTCGGGAGTAACATGACCTAGCGAATCTGGCGGAGGAAACAGAAGGGAACTAAGGCTCGGATCGGGAGGACAAGGACCTCATCCACCTCCATAAGTATTTTTGAGATGTCTTTGTACTTACCAGACTATAGGGATATTGAAAATGTTTTAGAGCATTTACACAAGTGTGAATTACTATGGAACACAAAAGGGATCACTACTCCAGAGTGGAAGGAAATTCAGTTTGTAATAATGTTGTAAGGGTGCGTGCATAGTTGGTACCATAATTATGACCCCTATCACACAGTGGTAGACTACATTGCATTGAAGAACACCTTCCTAGCAGAGTTCCATATCCCAGAATTTGAACAAAAGAGCATCAACACCCTGAAGGAGATCCAACAGGAATGACAGAGAGTGTGCAAGAGTATGACACATGTTTCAAGACTCTCTTGTCAAAACTATCCTATGACATCCACCCTTCTCAACATGCTCAATGGTTTGTTGGAGGATTGATAACACCATTTAGGAGGGCTCTACCACACAAAACATTTATAGACCCATGAGAGGCATTAGAAGCTTCCTTGCACACTGAGGCTATTGGGAGCGTTGATACTGGTGTTAGTCCTTTTTGGAGGCTCAGATTGCTGCAATGGCTAAGTAGTTGAAGAAGTTTTCTGCAAACTCAATGCATGAGGTTCATAGTGGGATTTGGTGTACAAACTGTGAAGTGGAAGGGAATGCAAAGGATAGTTTCCCATAGAAGTTGATATGTGTCATGGTGGTAGACTATGAGATTTTCCATGGGGATCATGATGCAAGTAGGTGCCCTCTACTATAGCGTGTAATCCACAAGAATGTTTCTTGTTATTGTAATATTTGTACCTCTACAACCCATGATACCAAGGATTGTAGGCTGATTGATCAAATCCATGATGTTATTGATCTTAGTGTGTGCCAAACTAGTCTTGAAAGCAGTTCCAAGGATGATGATCATCATTATGAAGGGCGTGTAGATGGAAGAATGCATGGAAGAGGTTTTTGTAGAGGATTTCATGTTCACAGTAACCACGGAGGAGGACGAAGTGAATTCCCATCAGGAACCTATTATAACTATGGATATACAAAGCATTACAAATGTGAGTGTCCTTATCTATTACAATTCTCATGGTGCAGAAGAAACATAAGTACGAAGAGTTTCTAGTGCTTTATGAGCATATGAACTAGTAGTGCCAGAAGGACAAGGGTGCTAGGATGGTGAGCATCAAGAAATTTTATTCATAGTGGATGCCAAGAGTGGTGCATGAGTCAGGACTAGAATCAATCTTGGTGACAACATGAGTAGAGGTTGCATGCGCAGGAGATGCCAAGACAAAGGACATTGTTTTCAAGAGAAGAAGTGGTACATGGGAAGTATCTAAATCCTACTCATCGAGAAAGAGGTGTATCAAGAGACTATGGACGTGACTTGGAGTTTACAAGGAGATCCAATGTCTAAAGGAAAAATCAAAGCAATTGGAGAAAAGGAAGAATGTTGAGGCTCCAAAGGATGACTTGAATGAGGTCAAGGAAGTATGTAGAATGTTAAGGCAAGAGAATATTATTCCCTTGCTAGGATAATGGCTGAGGGAGAAGGTACCACACACCGGATCGAGTGCAATAAGGTAGGTTTGCATGCAAACCTTCCTCCTCATAACCTTGACTATGATAAAGAAATTACATTGAACGTAGTTTTGATGGATGGATTGAGTAATATCCTCATCGACATGGGAGTGGAGGTCAATGTTCTTACCTTAGATGCATGGCATCAAATGGGAAGGCCCACATTACATCCATCTTTAAATGTGTTGTATATTGCAAACAAGAATAAGGAAATTCCCATTGGCATCTTGAAGGATGCGTTATCACCATTCAAGGGGCCAAGTTCACTAGAGAATTCGAAGTCTTAGAGCTCACCGAGGCAAACAAATTTCCAGCATTGCTTGGGTGCCCATGGTGTTACAAGAACAATGTTGACCTGCGGTTTAATAAGGGATATATTAGTTTTGAGAACAAGGAAGAAAGGGTGATTATCCCTTTAACTGATGGGAAATTAGCACCTTATATTGAACCCCTGGGAGAAGAAGTCCTTAATAAGATGTATGTGTGCTCTATTGGAGATCTAAAGATAATTCATCCCACAGAGGGAGTCATCATGTTTGAAGATGCTCCATCCTTTAGTGATACCACTAGTATGGCAAGTGACAATTGGGCACATGGGACTTATGAGTTGATTGGATGATAGGTGAGAGGATCTATAACAAGGGTAATGAAGGTGCACTCGATTAGGCACCTTGGAGGAAAGAATTTGCATGTTACTTTGGGGAGCATACCCTAAAATTTTCTTGCGAGAAATGGAGGATCAATGGAATAATGAGGACGAGAGAAGGGGATGCTTAGTTATAACCTACTCGAGAAATATAATGCATTGGTGGGTTACACATCGGGAGAGCCTCCTAGAATGGTGCGAGGTAATATTTGTATTTTCTATAAGTTTATCTAGGATCAATTTGCCTATTTTTATACAAGACTAACGTGGTAAAAATACCACCTCATTTCATTTCCAAGTGTGTGAGAAGGCTGTATGGGAAGCACATAAGTGTTAGCACCTTCATTATGGGTGTATAAGTTGTATTCCATAGTACAAGATTGTGTGCATGCATGGTATATTCATTTGGAAATGTGTCCTCAAACACGTAATTTCAACGAGTTGTGAGATGATCTCATTCAAGCTTTCGAGTATAGGAGTACCAAGCCATCAATGGATAAGGCATTGTATGTAATCAACCACCTTACAATAGGAGATCATACTATGGTAGATGATAGGATACTAGAATTCTTGGGTGAGCCTTATCGGAAATTTGCCTCAATGAAGAAGAATAAGAGGAAGTACATCTTGAGCACACATGCATGGAAAAGGAAAAAGGAAAAATGGTCTATGTAGTAGACGATGAAGAGATGGAAACTTTGGATGTTAACCATTCTAAAGGTATGCGCGAAGTCATAGATAGCACTAATGAGAAAGCACACGCCTACCATGAGCCCTTGAAAATAAAGAAGGTTAACATTGGGACAGAGACAAAACCTAAGGAAGCTATCATTGGGGACTATTGGTCAGAAAAAGAAGTTTTAAAGGTCATTGATCTATTACACGAGTTCTAGGATTTATTCCCTCATGGGTACCATAAACTCAAAGGTGTTCACCATTCCTTGGGGAGATGAAAATAAAGTTAAAGGAAGGTGTGCGCCCAATTTGGAAGAGGCCTTATCAAATGAATCCAAATTTACACGTACGGGTCAAGGAATAAATAGAAAAAATGATAGCATTTGGTATCATTGAGGCAGTGGAAGAATCAAAATGGATAAGCCCAATGGTCATTAGTATCAAGAAGGATGGGAGGATAAGAATATGTGTTGAATACAAGGATCTAAATGCAGTATGTGTCATCAATCCTTTTCTAACCCCCTTTATTGAAGAAATTTTGGAGGGAGTAGCCGGGCGCGAAGTCTACTCTTTCATGGATGGGTTCTCAGGGTATCACCAAGTCAGGATTGCAAAGGAAGACCAGAGAAAGATAACTTTCACCACTGAATGGGGAATTTTTGCCTACACGGTTATGCCTTTTGGATCAAAGAATGTTCCTATTATGTTCTTGCACATCATGGTACAAGCATTTCTTGATTTCATCCTTAAATTTCTTCAAGTTTACTTGGATGACTAGACTATGTATGGGTTGGTGAAAGACCATTGTGATAATTTGAGGAAAATGTTTGAGATATTTCGGAAGTTGAGGATATCCCTCAACATTAAGAAATGAGTCTTTGCTACTCCATTTGGAACCATGTTAGGACATGTTATATGTAAAGAATGTTTACTAGTGGATCCCGCCAAAGTTACAGTTATTGTAGGATTAGGGGAGCCTACTAGTCAAAGCACAATGTGTGGATTCCTTGGGCATATGGGGTACTACAAGAAATTAATCAAGGGATATGCCAAGATCTCCACACCCTTAGAGGAATTACTAAAACACAAGAGTACCTTTCATTGCGGAGGGCACGTGAAAGGGTGTTTGACACTTTGAAGGATAGGCTTGTCAAGGAGCCCATTCTACGTTTTCCTTCTTGGGATAATCCTTTCCATGTGCATTTTTATGCCTCTGGGAAACTATGGGAGTAGTACTAACACAAACACGGTGAGGGGATTTTTATCATCCCTTGTGTTTTTCTAGTAGAAAATTGACACTAGTGAATAGAATTACACAACTACTAAGCTTAAGGCACTTGTGAATGATCTATACACTGCATAAGTTTAGGTAGTACATGTTGGTAACACCATTTATATTCTACACAGACCACATGGCATTGAAATAATTAGTCAACATGAATGTTTTGCAAGGGTGCATATGCCGCTAGGTCCTATTATTTCTAGAGTTTGAGTTCACAGTGGTTGTAAAACCAGAAAAAAGTAATTCAAGACCTGACCACTTATCAAGAATTACCTCAGGGGAGGATGCACAAAGCATTGAGGATACCATGTCAGATGCACAACTATTTAGGTTGGGATGCACACCCTCAGAATTGGAAGATATTGTAGTGTTCTTAAAAATAGGTGTGGTACCAAAAGGGATGAAGGCTCTTGAGAAATCAGTTAGCAATACATGTCATACCCTACATTGTAGACCTATATAAGTTAGGATGTGATGAGGTTTTGGGCCGATGTGTATTGGAGCATGAGCATGTGGCAATTATGGAGGAAGTGCATGGTGGAATTGCAGAAAGACACTATGTAAGAAATGCTATCGTGTGGAAGATTCTACTTACAGGGCTTTGGTGGGAAACCATCTACCAGGATTGTATTGAGTTTTGCAAGGCCTGTGACCATTGCCAACGCCTTAGAAAACTTGGGAAGAGGGATGAAATTCCCTTATGACCAATAGCTATCGTTGAACCATTTGAAAAATGGATAATCGATTTTGTAGGGCCAATTTACGTCAACCACACGAAGGACTGGTTCACAGTATATCATTACTTGCACTAATTACTTGACATGATGGACAAAGGCAGCACCTACGAGGGATTGTACCAAAACAAAAGCTGCTAGATTTTTATGGGAGAACATAATTAGCAGGTATGGTTGTCCTTTAAGCTTAACAAGTGATAGAGGTACACATTTTCTCAATGAAATGGTTAGGATTATGTTAATAGAATTTATGGTGGCCCATCACAAGACTACCCCTTATCACCCTCAATAGAATGGAACTGTTGAGGCATTTAACAAAATACTAAGTCACACGTTGACTAAAATTTTTGACGTTGGACGAAAAGATTGGGATGACAAAGTATCATCCGTTCTATGGGCATACAAGAAAACCTACAAGAGGTTAAACAAGGCCACACTGTTTCAATTGGTGTTTGGCATGGAGGATGTTTTACCATTTGAATTCATGTTACCATCTGTGTATAGTGCGCGCATGAGGGTTGGATGATGAAAAAGCACTGGAAGAGAGGATTGATAAGTTGATGCAGTTAGACGAAAGGCAATCACTTGCTAGATGGAGTCAAAAGACAGAAAAAGCAAGACAAAAGGCATGGCATGATTTGTCACATCAAGAACAAGCAATTTGAGGTTATAAAATGGTGTTGTTGTATGATTCCAAGTATCTGTGCCATCCTAGGAAGTTGAAAGTCCATTGGTTGGGACCCTACATCATCTCGTATATTCTTGATTCATGTGCTTTGTAGTTCAAGCGCTAGATGGGACAAGATTACGTGTCACTTCAATGGAAGTAGATCGAATCCCTATTATAAATAATTCTTCTTGGTGTTTGTAAATAAGGCGATTTCCAATAAGCTTTGAATTTCCCTTTTATGTTTTTCCTTTTTGTGTTTCCCTTTCCCATTCTTGTTCCTTTCTTTTTATTTTTATTTTTGCCTTGTGTGCTAAGTAACAACATTATTTTTCCAATGTTATGTATTCACAGAGGACCGCACATCTGTTTTAGTGTGGGGTGGAGTAATGCAAAGAAAAACATAGGCATGTAATACAAGTTAAAGTGGCCCGAGTAGAAGGAAACACGTAAGGTTGAGAAAGCACGTATGGAAACGAAGGATAATAAATTATGATGTCAAGAAGGTCAGAATAAAGACCACGTACAAAGGATGAAGAGCGCAGAAACAACATGAGGTAGGCGAGGGAAAAAATTGTGTAAAGACGAGAAGAAGTGCCTTCACATGTGTAGACGCGCACGTAAGAGTCTTTGGTCAGATTGGATTTTGTGTATCGAGGAAGGTTGTAGAAGGTTTTCACGCAGAATTGAGAGCGTTGGTAAGGGCGCTTAAAGTCACCTAGTGGAAAAAGTCACATTTAATGTTAAAGTACATTGGTAGGTGGTATAGAATTTATTGCGTTGGAGGGAAGCAAAAACTATAAATATAAGGTTGGGAAAGTCATTATTCTATCTTGCTATTACGAATTTGAAGCGCTCTTGTGAACTAGGGCATCTAGAGAGATTTTGTGAAGGAAGAAGAATATGAGAAATCTAAGAGTGTGACTAGAGTGGATCTACAAACTAGGAGGAAGGAGTACACAGGCATGAGAAAAGGTTGTTTGAAGTGCGCCATCTTGTGGAAGGTTTTCCTAGTTAGGGTTTGTGACTAGGGCACGAGAGATAAAAGGATTTATTCCAAGAGTTGAGCTTTAGAGTTGAGTTTGGAGTTAAGCAGAGTAACAGAGAAGGGTAAGGATTTCTTAGTTTATCTCAACAGAAAGCATGGCACCTAAGAAGGAAATTGTTTCACCAAAGAAACAAAAGGACAAGGGCAAGGGAAAAAAATCGTTGTTGTCGCAAGATCCAACGAAGAATGGTATACATAAATGCAATACCCAGATCGAGTATTTTTAAGAAAGGAGTGGGTGTCACATTTAAGAAAAATGGTTGTGAGTGATTATAACCATCACATGAGCACAAATGAGAAGGAAATCAAGTTAGATATAGTCCGCCCAACTAACAAAAGGACACTAGATGGGATGCCTATATACAGTGATAAGGTGAAAGTCAAATTGGAGAAAGTAGGGTTATTGTAACTGTATGAGTTTCCTTATTTTGGAAAGCCGAGCACCTTTATCAATGGTTGATGTCACGCGTGTATGAGGATCACTTCTATTTTGCAGGGCACAAATGTGCATAACACGTAGTCGATATCCAAGTTCACATGTCTTATTTGTGAAGGAGAAAGTATAGATGATGATCTAAGCAAAAAGGAGGCTATCAAGGAGACAAGTAGAATCTTATGACTACAAGAAGGGTTCGCGATACTTTGACATCGCAGAGATTCTAGAACCTATTATGAGGATGGCCGTGCACTTGGTGACCAAGCTTAATGATCAAGAATGATGGACACAAGTGAACAAGGCATGGCTAAATGTATGCTAGAAGATATAAGAGGGAACCATCTATAACTTGTCCACTTTCATTACGGATGAGATCATAAGCATCATGCAGGAAGGAGAGAAGATACTATTCAGAAACATCCTCCTCACCATCATATTTTTGGAGATTGGAGTGCCAGATGGGCCAGATAAATTCATTTAGGAGTATCCAAATGAGGATCCCTCACCTAGAAAAAGGTTTGAAAATTACACTTGTTAAACCATGACGGTCGCTCACAAGGCGTACCTGGAGAAGTGGTACAAACAAATGTGTGACGCATTCGGGGCAGAGTGGAGGATCCTAGAGAAATTTCCCAAGCTCATGGATGGAGAGGTAGAGTTTTCGGTTTACCAACACTTCTGTATTGGAAGGTTCACTTTGATATATGGGACTAAGGGTCCATGGTGCAAGCTACCCTTCTCCTTCACCACGTAATACTTCCAAGCTAGAGTCAACCGGTTCAAAGAAGCCAAAAGACTAAGGTTCGACCTTACTGAGGTAGACCAAGACCACTACAAGCTGTGCCAAAATCTCGTATACCCTAAAAAGTGCACATACATGGAGAAGTATGTCTCCCACGAAGTTCAAATGATGAAGCCAATAACATTTCCAATCGTTGGAAGGGATGTAAAAGGATATACCTTCACATAAGGCTAAAGTTTGAGAAAGGTTCCTATCTAGAGAGTGATGTATCCATTCCAAAATACCCCACAAGTTAGAAGAAGGTCACGCTGAAGAAGATAGAAAGAGAAGAGGGGCAGGAGAAGAAAACACCAAGTGTGCAGACAACACAACTGTACGTGGCGCGCCGGAAGCAAGCATTAAGACTAGAACATACACGCATAGGAAGAAGTCCCTATAAAGTTATAGACCCAAGAAGAAGAAGCACTAGAGAAGAAATATCCCCTCACACATGAGGATTCACCAAGGAAGACGTCACCTAGTGAAGAAAAAGAAAAGGAAGAATCTCTTGTACTAGAATCCCCAGTAAGGAAGAAGCAGAAGGTGATAGAAGAGGAAGACTTAGAGGAGACAAAAATTTTAGATGCCTACATTGGCGAAAAGGATGATGATGAGCCTGAAGGAGGTGAAGACCATCCAGTGTATGATGTACATGACTTAGAGGAGGAGGAAGGTGAAGAGAAGTATAACAAGGAAGATGAGGAGAAGAATGACGAGGAAGAAGTTGAGGATCAAGGCAAGGGGGTGAGCGAAGAAGTAAGCACCAAAAACCAAAGAACCCCAAGCCTCACCAAGGAGCAAGTGGAGAAAGCCACAAAGAGAGAAGTGGTAGGCATCATGAAGGAGTTGGTGGAATAGGAGTTGGAGCAGAGCACAAACAAAATTATGAAGGAGATGGAAGAAGAAAGCGTTGGGAAGGAGTATGGCAAAGCATGGGTGGGGATCCCAAATTGGAGTAAGCTTCCCAAAAGTTGTGCAAATAGGTGGGAAAGGCATAGTGGTGGCACAAGAGTAGGGAATGGGATACATTAATGATCCTAGCAAGGTGTTATGTGTATGCTTCCAAAGCACCGTACCAACAGAGAAACTCCTAGCTATGTCATCATTTGATGAAGAAGGTGCATATCCCCAAACCAAGAAGATGCTATCTTGGGCATTTGAGTCTCACGTAGATGAACCTAAGTTTGAAGTGAATCAGAGAGCACTAATGAAGGTTCCGAGAAATAAAAGGAGTAAATCCCTTGGTGAATGCTCAGCAGCTATCAGATGAACATGTCTGCAATGCGCTCAACAAGGTTTCAGTCGAAGTTGAGGCCAGACTATTCGGGAGAAATGATAGAGTGAGATTCTTGGAGGAGGAATTGGAGAAGAAAAAGAAGGAGCTTGTGGAGAAGAGAAAGGACCTAAAGAAAGAGGAGTTGATCTAAGTCTCCAAGAAGAAAAAGCAAAGGTGTGCTAAGTATCCAAGAAGGTGGAGATGATTACGGATGCCATTTTTCTAAAGCACCCTGACTTAGCTCCACCCAAGTAGAAGTATGAATCAACCTTGAAATTTCTAGAGGATTTAACCAAAGCATTCTCATGATGGAGATACAACCACTTGCTTTAGAATCTACAGAAGAGGCACAGGCGTGCCAAGAGAAATAGGAAAAGATGAAGGTTGTTGAGATTGTGGCTCAATACACTAAACTTATTGCAGAGGTAAAGGCCACTGCACAAGTCCATGAAGCTGCGTATGACAACTGCACTGATAGGGATAGAGTGGCAAGCATCTTGGTCGCCACCCATGAAATAAAACTTAAGGATTTCAAGAGAAAAATAAGGGGAATAGAGCGGAAAGAGATAATATCCTAACCAAAGTGGAGAAGAATTCAAAGGCAATAGAGACCTTGCTAGGCTTGATCAAGAGCTGAATAAAGGAATTATACCCCAGATCACCCATAGGATGGATGCGCTTAAGGAATTGGGAAAAGCAGTTGGAAAGTATTGTTGAGACCATGAGCACCAAATTGGAGGAATTAAGTTTTGAGGAGGTGAGCACCTTAGTCGAAGACCTCTGTCAACAAGCTCAAAACAAGGTCGATCTTGGGAGAAGTTAGAGGTAGAAATAGGGAAGGATTTCCCTCTCCTCCTCCAACAATAAACAAGTTCCCCATTCTTTCATTCTTTCTCCCAATTCTTCATTCCTTTATTCTTTCTTTCCAACCATTTTAAGAGCCCGCCATTCTTTACTCTATTAAAGAGTGTTTTAAGGACGGAGAACAAGCGTAGTGTGGGGTGATGTTGGGCCCCATAATTTGGCTAAGTACAAGAAGGCACGTGGGTGTGCGGGACCTATTTGAATAAGGGCGAGCAAGTTGAAGGCGCATAAAGAAGGGTTCTAGGAGGGTTTTATAGAACACAAGGCGTGTGCATAAGGCAATATAGGTTTTGGGACTTAGCCATATTCAACATTCTAGGAAACACATGAGAAAAGTGTGACCCATCTAGCATGCGGAGTGGATAAGGTGCCAGCCTGGTTCTTTATAGGATCAAAAATGGAATATTCCATGCATGTGATGGAAGGTTCTAGAAGAACATCATTACACAAAGTGGAGAGCTTGGATCAAAGGAGGAATGCTCCATTGGAGGACCACTTGGACACTTGACATCCGATCTATTACCTCATAAGGCATGTCGGTGAAGGAAGAAGGGCTATATATTGAGGAGTGTGGATAGTAGAAGGGTGTCTTTGAGAGAGGATATGGTGAGTGATTAGTGTGGTAGACTGGTGGAAGAAAGGTGAAGCTCTGCATAAATATAATGGAGGATTCTATGGGTTGGGATTAGTGAAAATATAGGAGTGATGACATATTTAGAGGGATGGGTCTGTATTCATCTTTGTAATATGAAGGACATAGTGTAGTTCTGATGCATGAATTTTCTCTACATGGTTATATGGAGTGCATTCGACCTCAAGAAATGTAATGTGGTTATTGAACTCATCAATATGAATATAAGACTGCATTACGAACCATATATGTGTTCATGATTATAATCTCGATCTATTTACTTTGTATGTGAACCATTTCCATATGTTGTTTCTTATTTCTCTTTTCTAGATGCAATGAGGTGACAATTCGTCCTAGATTCTAAGAGGATGATGCATGGTTATTTTCTATTCTTTTACACTTGAATATCTTTCATAAGATGATGTATTCTCACAAGACTCACATAAAGGAGAGGCTCGGCGCTGCGCATGCCTCGGGTGAGTGCCTAGTGCCTGTTGGGTGATAGGCCGACGTGCATGGGATTTTACTATTAATCTAAGGGTATAAAAATGACTACAATGCTAGTTCGATAGGCCTAAAGGTAAAATGAGATTTAGAGATTCCAATTCCTTCTTGCATCATCTACTGTTTTCATAAGGATTTTATTAAGTGTTTTATTTGAGGCTTCAACCTGTCCATTTTCTTGGGGATAATATGGTGATGAAAATCTAAGCTTGATGTTAAAAGTATCACAAAGATTCTTAACTTCTTTATTTTTAAAGTATTTTCCATTGTCTGTGATAAGTTTATATGGGATGCGAAACAACATATAATATATTGATATATGAAGTTGATAATAGGTCCTAATTTAGTCAAGGTTAAAGGAATGACTTCAACCCATTTAGTGAAATATTCAGTAGTTGTGATAATGGAATGATGTTGTTGAGATGATTTAGGATTGATAGCACCAATTAGGTCTAACCCCCACTGAGAGAAAGGCCATAAGTCCTAAGCAGGTTGTAATTCTGATCTGGGGACATGAATGAGATCTAAATGAAGTTGACATTTAACACATTTATTGACATATGCACAACAATCCTTGGTGATAGTAGGCCAATAATACCCTAACTATATGACACGTTTGGCGATGGAATTTCCACTGAAATTTCCTCCAAAAACTTCATCATGAACTTCTTCGATTGCTTTGGTTGACTCATATGATTTAATGAAACTTAACATGTTACCATAAAAACTACATTTGTAAAGGATACCACCTATGATAAAAAAAAGTGGGCAACGCTTTGAAGAAACAATATTTTAGCATTACGTGATAAGTTGGATGGGATTTTAGATTCAGAAAGGTAGTCATAGATTTGAGTATACCACAAATCAGTTGGATCATTGTCAATGGCGTTGATAGGAGGGAGTTCATTTTTATGTGAGGGATAATCTAATCTTTAAATGACAATGGATACTTTAGTGTTGTATTTTTATTCTTCCATTTCTAATGGGATGAGAGCTCCTAAAGAGGCCATTGTATTTGTAAATTTGTTAGAGGATCGTGGGATGGTTTGGATAGTGTAGTGATCAAAAGCACCGAGGAGAAAGTCAACGTTGGCTTTATATTTTTTCAATATTTCATTTTTACATTGATATTCTCCTTTAACTTGACTAATGACGAGTTGTGAATCTCCATAGATTTCTAAGATGTGAATGCCTAGGAGAATAATGGTCGTAAGGCCCATAATTAAAGCTTCATATTCTGCCATATTATTGGTGCATTCGAAGTTAAGTTTGAATGATAATGGAATAAGAATGCCCCAAGAAGGTATAATGACAACACCGACCCCTCCTCCTTACTGGCATTTATATCCATAAAAAAGAGTCATTTTGATAGGGATAAATTCATATTCATCGACATTGTTGATGGATTCATTTGGAAAATATTCGTGAGGAAGTTGATTATCTGGAAGAGGAGCATCAACAAGTTGATCTGCAATAGCTTGGCCCTTAATATATTTTTTGATATAAAATCGAGGTCAAATTCGGTCATAAACATAAGCCATTAAGTGATACGGTCACTATGATATGGTTTAAAGTGTAGGGTCTTGAGTGGATTGAAGTTAGTGATAACATAATTTTTGTGATTAAGAAGATAATGACGTAACTTAGAAGTGGCGAAGTATAAAACAACATAGCTTTTCAACTTCGGTGTAACGAGTTTCATATTCATGGAGTGTGTGGTTGATATAGTATACGACCTGTTCATGACCTTGATTATCACGGTGAGCAAGCATGGTTCCTAGAGCATGTTCTGAAGTAGATATGTATAGGTAAAACGGCTCCCCCTAGCGAGGTGGGTAATGATGCAGGAGAATCCTCCATGATGCTTGATGAAGATCAAATAGGTTGAATAAGCCTTCTTAAGGAAGGAGCATGTAATATGTGTTTGTAGTTATTTTCCCTCACAAAAGTTTGAATTTCAAAGTTTGAATTTGAATAATTTCTTTGTAATGTAATTCCTCTTCTATATATGGTAAGAGTGAAAGATAGGTGGATCTAGTTGTTATTTTGAAAAAGGCAATGTATCTTTTACTTCGTGGATTTCATAACTAATGGTTTTAAATATGGTGCTTCTCATTTAGATATTTGTAACCATCACTTAACAAATATTCATTTTGGTTCATTCATACACTCATATATACATGATCCTCACTAATCAACCCATAATCCATCCACATAGAATTACTAATACATTTCCTACCTACGTTGTGTTCCACTCCCGATGCAAATATAGCCCACATTATGAAACAATACACGCTCGATCCCTTACGGCGTCCACATCACACGCTCCATCGCACGATTGCTATCTATATCTACAATTATAGAAATGGAATATTTTATGTTAGTGGGCTCTTAAGGCTCGTACATGAGCACTTAAATTATAAACAATTGTACCAAATTAAAATATTTTTAAAACATAAATATGATTAGATAATTAATATTGTATATAATTTAGTATAATAGAAGTCAAAATTGGTGGTGGTTGATTATAATGTTTGTGAGTTGTTAAAAATTTATATTCGGTTATAAAATTGGCATTCATGTAATTGTTATAAACCACATTCAACTTTAAATTCGACTTGCATTTGATTGTCTCAAAAAATATTAGATTTTTAATTAGGTATGTCTTGTTTCTAGCTAGGTTGGCCACACAATTCACTGGGTATATTTCTCTTTGAGATCTAGATATGTTTCACATTATTGGTGGGTGACAAACAACTTCATATTCATGCGAAATTGAGTTTTATCCTATAAAAACATTGTTTATAGTTTTTACAAATATTTTCCAATTTCTTCAAAATTTTAGATAATCAAATATTTCTATAAATAGAATAAGTTTTTTATTATTTATATTATATTAAGTCAATAAGAATAAATGTGATTGATTTAGAAATGGAATAGTTTATCCTAGTGGGCTCTTAATGCTTCCATATGAATATTTAAATTATAAACAATTATACTAAAATAAAATATATACATTGGTTGAGTGTAACGTTTATGAGTTGTTAAAAATTAATATTCGATTATAAAATTTACGTCCATCTTATCACAAAAAAACATTTAACATAAAATTATACCTCTATTTGACAAAGTTTCTCTGTGTTTAGAAAAGTTAATCACAAAATTATAATATCTTAGCTATACATTCGAGTTTGGATTTTTTTGTTATTAGATTTTTTAAAAAATCAATAATAAAGAATTATAAAAGACATAATAAAATCAATAACCAATATAACATAAAAATCTTAACATAACAACAGTTATTACACAAATATAATTAGAATATCTCTATTAATTTAGTAAACACAATTTGTAACATATAAAATATTAAAGAACAAAATGTAATAAGTTAAAAGACGGGGATGAGTTAACATATGATCAAACCATGATCCACGTAATCAAAAAATAAAGTGTCTCCTCCACAATCTACATCTATGTTTGAAATGAAATAAATTAACTAGTACATAAATTTTATAAGATTTTTCAAGTGCGTGGAGTTGAAATCATTGTGGTTTGATTCTCTGCCCTCGTCCCACATGAATAAAGACATCTTTTGGCAATATATATATACAATTTTTTCATCCGTAAGCCATTTAAAATTACCGTCTTCTAAGATTATTAGTACATATAACCAATTGTCATCATCGTGTCATGTGAAACCGTATCTCTATACCATGTGAAAAAGGGGAAACACAAATATTATTTTTTCATCTTTGCTTTAGATGAGTGGAAACGTTTCTTTCACAATCACTGGTTATTATATCGTTCTTTATTTAGAAAAATGATAATATCATCTTTACCATTTGTCAAATCAAGTACAGGGAAACATTTTCTACCATAATATTGCTATAATATAATATATATAATACTTTCTGTCATTATACACATTAATATAATTATTTTTATAAAAATACATGTTATCAAAAGTTGGGACATAATACGTGTAATAGATTATTTTATGACCAACTCCAAGTAAGACTTTGTAATTAAAATATGCAAAGGGTGTTTTAAATATAAAAACAAGTAGTTTGCTCTCTTGCATGTTCTCGCACAAAAAGATGTTATGTATGTTTCCTTGGAAAGCCGTTTATATATTTATTAATCAGAATAATATAGATATATTTGCTGGTTTACAATAACATGGTTGGTTGGTAGTTATTTACGGATCATAAAACAAAAGTCTTATTCAAAGGAGAGAAGTAAAAGATGTCCTAAAACGTTTAGAGCATAGTCAAGTATTCGTATCTATATTATGGAAGTGGTGGATTGTATCGTCGAGCGAGTGTCCAAAGCAAAAGGTTCTATTGATGTGGGATCAAGGGTACACATTCATCTTATTCATTATATATTTCAATAGCCATAGAAACAAATACTAGTGAGCTAGATGGAGGAAGAGCGAAGACAACACTCTTTGCCACCTTTGATGTAGAAAAAAACATATTGAGAGGGTACGACACATATAAAACACATAAGGAAATATAGTCCAACCACCCCTGTAACTAAGAGATGGAGATGAGAAGCCCTGTTATCCATTTTTTGCACCCCTAGAAAATGAACTCAACAGATATGGGCATTGGCAGCGGATTGCGACATGCTTTGTATTTTACAAGGTAGCTCATGCGTTGGCTCGGCTTGATTGGTCTTCATGCACGCGAGCTAGCGAGCCGCGACAAAGGGTCGAGTGATTGGTTGGAGAAGGAAAAGGTAGCAATGTTGCTACCGGTCAATAGCATTTTGCATGCTACCAACCAACAACGTTTTAACTTGTTACCCATCGGTAGAAAGGGGGTGACGGTGAAAGGAGCAATCGGTAAGGTCACATGAAGAAGCGACACAAAGAGCCGGTATCACTCAAAATACTATCGATAGGTAGCATGTCTTGGTGCTACCGCCCAGGTAAAATGGGGGTTAGTAGTAGGACAACAATGGACCGATGGAGGGTTGTGGAGGTGGAACGCGTTAATAGCATATTAAATGCTACTAAGTCGGTAGATACGAAGACGAAATAGAAGATCATATAGGCGACAACAAGGGTGCCGATAGTATTTTTGTGCTACCAATCGATAGTGAATTTTGTGATACGGTCGGTAGCGGAAAAGGAAGTGTTCACGCCATGATGAAGCAAGATACAGTAACAACAAAACATGTTACCGATCGATTGTATTTATGTGATCGATCATCACAAGAGATAAGATAAAGAAATGTGACCGGCCGACTGGGAGGAAACTTAATCCCGACTGTTGGGCCCCTAATGTAGCTTCCAAATCTTAAAGGCATGTAGCGCGCGGCAGGAGGAAGCGCACAAATTAAGGCGCACAAGGCAGGATTCAAAAAGGGGTTCTTGGAGAACCAAGGATGCGTGCCCACAAAGTACAATTCGGGACTTAGCCGTTTTCGGCCTTTTGGACAAAACACATGAAGAACGTGTTCCGTTTTGGATAAGGTTCCAGCCTAGCAACAAGGTGTCCTAGGAGGAATATACCTTGCGATAGGAAGATCCAAAAAGCTAATCATGACATGGAGAGGCATGCACCTGAGGTGATCCACACCTTGACACTTGGGGCTAGATCTAAGGTTGCAGAGGAGTTTGTTGGAGCTCAAATGCCTATTTATACGCATGCCCTTAGCAAAGTAAAGGACACAAGTAAGGAAGCGGAGCTCTACAAAATTACTGCAAGAACTATGGGATAAAATGGGTAGATGATTATAGGAAGGATGTAATGAGGGAATGGGGAATGAAATTTTTTTGTGATCATACATGTATGGATCCAGATATGGCGCGTGACTACGGTCTCCCCTTCTGTAATATTTTATAAGTAATGCTATGAATGAATATGATAAGGTTACCATGACAATTGTATTAAGATCCTTTCTTTGTATTACCTACATATTTTTATTATGCTTTTGTTCTTGTATAATCATGAACCTTATTTGAATGTTAAGTCTATTTGGGGATTTACAACTTCCTAGTTCTGTTAATTTTGTTAAGCGCTTTTACTTTTGATATGACTGAAAGGGTATAGAAGTCGTTCTGAGCTCTATAGCTTTTTCATGTCCTTTAAATCACTAATTCAAGATCATGAATGATGCCTTCCACTAAACTCACATAAAAGAGAGACTTGACTCCCTCTCGTGCGCCTCGGGTGAGCGCCCAGCGCCCATTGGGTGATAGGTCGGCACGCATGAGGTTCCCTTGTTCTTGGTGGGTGCAAAAATAACTACACGACGACTTTGGAAAGAATTATGCAATCGGTCACAAGGGAAGTAAATGCCACCAACCGGGAGTAAAAATGCATGCAACCAATGAATGCGAGAACGAACTAAACATTAATGGAAGCAATACAAAGTTTGTTCAACCACCAGTTTAATGAGGCGTGGCGCCCATGTTTTGCCGTCTGCAACAAAGTACCAATTTGTATGGCTTCCCATACCTCTTTAATGAATTCTATCATTTGGTGAAGCAATTCCTAGGTTCTTCTCTATATATTGTAAAATTTGCCTCATTTTTAGGGGAAACATTCTGGAATGTAAAGGAACTCTATCAAAATTGTTCCAACACTTTTGTGAGCTACAAGCCTCAAATTTGGGCATTTTGTAAAAATATTTTTCCTTGTATCTACTCTATAATATATATTGTGCATCTTTGTGAGCAAAAAAATTGGTGTTTTATGGCTTTTCTTGCCCTAGCTCGAGTTATATTGCATCATTTGCCTTCTATTATATTTTTAGGTATATTGTGCATGTTTTTATCTCTTTGCAGGACCTGAACTTATTGTTCCCCATGAAGATGGAGATGTAAATGTTGTTTTAGATTGTGGCACTTTTGTCTTCCCTCTCCCACTTTGTTCACTCCCCATTTTCACTCACTTAGAATATCTCCACTCCCCTTTTTCTTGGTGTTATCACCTCCCTTAGTTTAGGAATTTGATTTTATGCATCTCTCTCTTCCCTAGTCCCTTGGAATTCTAGGTTAGTGTTAGAATAGTTGCATTTCCCTTCTAGGAGTAGTTTTAGCATTAGAATAGGTAGAGGAACCATCCTTCTCTGGAGGTTTTTCTCAATTACAAGGGTCCCACACCTTGAGACAATCCCATGTTAGTCAAAAGTAGGGATCTGTAATGTGCAAATCCTAGGGTGATACTTTTTGACATAACAGTTTTGGCATGCCCGGTGGAAGAGAAGTCAATAATTCCAGTTTCATTAAGTTTGGATGTGTTTCTTGATGAAATTCTAGCCTTTAATGCTCATGAAACACATCATCGCGACTCAAGCAAAAAAATCTACTAGTTCCAAAGGTGAAAGAGCCTAAAATTCATGAAAAGGATCCATACAAGTTCCAGAGCCAAAGAAGGAATATTTGAATACTTACATCTATCTCCAGGAAGAGGAAGAAGGGGAAGACAAGTTCAGAGATCCCCATCTCCACCAAAAGAACTCTTTCGACACCTCCATCGGTAGGTTGTTTCTACAATCCACTAGAATCCTTAGACCAATCAGAATGGCTACATCACAACCACCAAATCCATTTTTTAAATTCACGAGAACACTCTACTTGTCCTCAATGCTCAAAATCCTATTCCAGTAGCAGCTTTGAAGAGCATTCCATACTTCACAAGATAAAATCACACTATTCTAGTTGATCATATCCAGGATCTTGCAAATGTTTTTACTATCCATGATATTTTTTAAATGGATGTAGCTGTGAGACTCTTAGCATCCTCATTCAAAGGAAAGGCTTTACGGTGGCTCATAAGCTTAACAAATGGGATCAATTCAGAATTGAGATGCATTATGCGATTCTTTGCAAATAATTTAGTGAGAGGGTAGACAACTTATCCTTATTGGAGCAGTTGACTACAAATCAAAAGAGCACCAAATGAATAGATGGTTGAATTCAATTTCAGATTGCAAAGAACATGGGATAGGATTCCAATTTCCATAAGACCGCTACTGAAGGTGCATTTCTCTATTTCCTTAAAGCTCTAATTGTTGATATATCGTCATCGGACAATCTATGGGAGGGATAACCTTACTATGAGCTTATTCCATAGCCATTAGACTAGAGAATTACCTAATTCAAGTGGTAAACTTGCACTTAGGCAAGCTATGCCTAGTTATCTTGAAATGGTGAATCATAGTTCTAGCAAGACACACGAGTTAGCCCCTATTCATTTCCCTCAAAATAAAATCTCTAATGAAGCATCCACCTCCTTTGGTACTTTAGCTAAATTGCAGGAAGTCATGAAATAATTACAAAATTGAGGGAATGAGTTGGTAACCCTCAAGAGGCAACAAGCTTAGAATTTCAAACCGTATCGCCTCATTACCAACCCAATTAGTCCCCATATCATTCAAACAAACCCTCTATTCAAGATGTAAACAAGAACCAAAACCAAGTCCCTCCTACTAAACCGTTTCAACCTTATAATCCCAATACAACCTCTTTATCTAAAGCTTTGGTCCCCTGTCCAAAATAATTTGATACAAGATTATGAGTGGTGTTTTCCTTATTTCCACCCACATAACCAAATAACATGTCTTAATGGCATTTTCAATCAGGATTTAATGGTACAAATTGTTTATGCGTCTCAAGATGCACCTTCCGAAGAAAATCAACAATAACTAGTTGTCCAAGAGCCACCTCCAAATGACACTTCACTTATGAATTGGAAATATAAAAACTTTTGTGGGATAAATCAACTCCTCCCTCAAGGTGTGGCTTCCAACACTAGGTCAAAAAAGAGGAAAATTGAGGTAAATGTAGATCCTTCTCAACCTTCTTTCACAGGTCAGGGTGGTTCAAACAAGGTTCCAAATTTACAGAATCAATCCAAAGTACCTTTCATACTAGCTCATGTACAAGAGAAATTGATGATGAACAAAGGCGAAAAAGGATCATTCAGGTCCTTTCAATATCATTGATCAAATGAAGAAAACCAATGTGAGTATCTCCATGTGGGAATCATTGGCAATTCCAGGCCAAAGGGATCTTTTGCAAATAGCCATAGCTAACTTGCCCATCTCAAAGGAGACACCCAAGGATCAAGAGAAGGTCATCACTAATGCAGTGCAACAAAAGTAGCTTCAACCAAGAAGAGATATGAAGCCTCCACCATTTTATGTGTCTTTTATTATCGGTGATAATTTGGTACACAATTATATGATCGAATTAGGGGAAAGTAGTTCGAGTGATACCTAAAATAATAGCATACCGAGATAGGTCTTAAGTATGAACCTATCTCAAATGGAGTGGTACAATTGGATAGAACAACAGTAGGAACCATTGGAATAATCAAGGATCTGAATTTAACACTGCATGCATGCCCAAATTTCATAGTTCAATAAGACATATCAATGATTGATCTACCACCACTCTTTGCTTTGTACTTGTCAAGGATTTCATGGCTAAAATTGGTGGTTTTTATCGGTGATTGGTCCTACATGCTTTTCATAAAAATGTATGGAGCTAAAGATACAATCCAATCTGATTCAATTGTAAACTATCACATTGAGCCTTACATGCCAAGCCCAATCAATGTCAACTGCTCATTTTTTTATTAAGAAGATGTCCAAAGCACTCGGAAGTAGATACCAAGGTTGGAGGCATTCCGGATTTAACACTTGATGAGTGGGCTCACAAAATACATGCTTATGATCCATACAAAGAGATGGAGGAAGATGAATTGGGCATCTATTGTCTACATGAGGAAAATCCACCTAGCATCACCAAACCAAATGATGAAGATGAAAATGAAGTTTGGAAATTTTTCTTCAATGGTTTGAGGAGCGGGAAAGGTGCAGGAGGAGGAGGAGAAATGTTGGTATCTCCCAAAGGTATCAAATACTACTCTACTTTTATATTTCAGTTGTTCAAATAATGCAAAGCAGAGTATGAATCACTCATCCATGGACTACAATGGGCAAGGAAAAGGAATATAAAAAAATCTGCAAGTATTTGGAGATAGTGAATTGATAGTGAACTAGGTCATAGGTTCTCATGCAACAAAAATGATCTACTCAAAGCCTATAAGCACAGGGTATGGGACCTCTTAGAGGATTTTGATGCCTTCAATATCTAGGCCATTCCTAGAAAAGAGAATGAGGTTGTTGACAAATTGTTGCAATTAGAGAAAGATTTGATGTTGTTGAAGATATTAAGAGAAATAAAGTCTAGCAACACATCAATATGGTAGTGGGGAATTTTGTACTAGACAATGTTACAAGCGGCATGTCTTTGAAAATGATCATCAAATTGTAAATGTCCTTCAATAAGAATTTGAATTCTATTCTAAGAATGAAAACAAATTAAAAGAGCAGTATGGAGACCAAATTGTACAACATAGAACCAACAAGTTGCTTAAGGGTTTAGTGACCCTAGAATCCATCTTCACCCCCAATGATCAGTTTAGGAAAGAGAAAGAAAATATAGTGGTAAGGGGTGATGATGTAAAACCTGTCTCAAGTGGGATAAGGAAAATATTTTCCGATTGATAAGGTAAGTACCTCTCAAGAGAAGCATAATTTTTTGAAACTTTGTCAAGAGCTTGCTGATGTATTTGTTTGGATCTATAAAGACCTTAGAGGTTTTGACCTAGCCTAGCATACCATTGAGTTGGACCCTACAACTAAACCTTTTAGGTAAAAATATAGGCCTATAAAAATAGAGGATCTATAAATTTTCCTATCAAACATTCATTGTGGGGGGCTAATCTAGTTCCATTCGGAAGAAGAATGGATAAATCGGGATGTGTTTGGACTTTAGGGACTTGTACAGGGCTTCATTGAAATATCATTTCCCACTCCCCTCCATGGAACAAATTCTGCAAATGGTTGCAAGTTTAGGAAGGTTCTCTCTTCTTGATGGATATTAGGATACAACCAAATCATGGTGAAAGAGGAGGACCAATTCAAGACAACTTTCACCACAAAGTGGGGAACATATGCTTATATAAAGATGTCATTTGTTCTATCAAATGTTAGAGCAACATTCTAAAGGGCCATGGATATGGCATTCCAAGGATTAATCAACAAAATTGTCCTTGTGTACCTTGATGACATCATGGTGTTCTCCAAGAATGCAATTGATCACCTCCTTCATCTCAAGGCAAGTCTCTCGAAAGGTGCAAAAATTCGGAGTCTCTCTCAACCTCAATAAGTACATCTTCCTTACTCGTGAAGGTAAACTCTTAGGCCACATTGTTTCTAAGAAAGGATTAAACATTGATCCGAGAAAGGGTTAGTGCCATTATGGCCTTTGTCATTACCTAGTGTAGACAAAAATTATACACTTTACACATAATTTGGCCATGTCTTATACTACTATTTAGAAGGTTCTCAAGTGGATAAAGTACCAATTAATCCCACCTTTTGACCATATTTATTTTATATTTTATTTCGTCATTCCCACATATTTTATTACACTTATCCACCCATTTTGCAATTGCCCCATCATTCTAGCCCAAAATCAAGGTGCCCCAACTGTACTTAGGGCACCTGGTCCCATTCAGGTGCCTCGATCTATGCACATCCCTTTTCACCGCTTGCTCTTTAGAGATTTTCTAGCCATTTTTGTCTTTATCCTTTTCTCATTCGGCCTTGTCGGGATTAATTACGAAATTAATCTTGAGATCCCTATAAATATAAAGCTATAAGACCATAATGAGGGTCTAGGTCATAGCATTACACACTACTATCACTCCATCTAGAGTTGCATCCATTGCATCACTTGCATCCACATAGTGCCATACATCAAGAATAGGATATCGTATCACACAAAGTTCATAGGGGAGGGATTCTATTATATTCCATGCACACATACTATTTACATTTTCTATAGTTATTATTGCTCACTACTTCACAAAGTGCAACTAACACAAGAGAACCTAGGGCATCACACACACACACACACACACACACACACACACACACACACACACACACACACACACACACACACACACACACACACACACACACACTATAACTACATTTGGGTCTGAAATGTAGTGTAGCACTCAATGATAAGACCACAAGTTTGGTAGTTGAGGTCGGTCTAACCCATTAATTTGCATCATTTATTTTTATAGGGTTTGATACTTCTCTTTGCATTACAAGTCATTTTCTAGCTCATTCGGCAGATCCAATGTGACAAACAAGGAAGGTTTGGAACCAACTTGTGACCATACTAGTTTTAATTTTTGAGCATTTACAGATTATCAAAGCTTCCATATTGTAGACCGGGGGCACCTGGAGAACCCGAGTACACTCCCAGGTGCCCCGATCACTTCATATCCTTTAGATTTTCCCTTCGCAGGGTCCCCGAGTGTTCGCCTACACTTTGATTTTATCCTCGGACACTGTGACACTTTGTGTGACCATCTACAACAATTAGCTAAGCCATTTCTCCCTACTCTCTTGCACATATAGGGTTTCATTTTACTTAGCATATTTATTTACATCTACTTTATGTTATTTATTGCATTTATACAACGTTTTAGTCCTCCTAATTAGATTAATTAGGATTACTATTTTATAACACATAGTTTTATTTTAATTAATCATTTTGGTGAACCCGACGTCTCTTTATAGCACCTTCTAGGGTTTTACATTTGCACCTCCCATCATGGGTAAGCGTCATAAAAAGTCTTCTTCCTCTAAGTCTTTAGCTACTCTACAATTTGACAGTCGTGGTTGTGCTTTCGTCAACACTCCTACTGCTACTTCTGGTTATAGCCCTTGTCCTTCTTTCATTCAACTTCCATCTTCTAGAATGGATCCTCTTGCCATTCAAGATGTTGTCACCACTTATTTATGCACCATTAATCCTACAACCCTAGCTCAACTTGTCACAGAATTCTAGGCTCTCCCTCCCAAGGACATAAATGAATCTAGCGCTATGATACCTCTCCCCACACCTCCTTCTTCTCCACTCATGACTGGTTCCTAACCTTGAACAACTCCCCATGACCTACTTCCTACCATCTACATGGTTGATATGGTCCCTCCTACTTTCCACCTACTCCTGTTATTACCACCACTCTGATCCTGCCTACCACACCTACTCTACAATACTCGATTGTTTTTCCTATTCCTCCCATGTCCCCCTTTCTCTACGAGATGCCATTTGCAGCCACCATTTGTATGCTTAACATAGTATCTTCCCCACGATTTTTTACTACTATTGCTATTGTGCCATACCAGGGACCTTTACCATCTATGGATCTCATCCCCTCCTCTTCACCATCATCCTCCTCCCTAGCATTCCCATTATTCACTTGTACTCTCTTCATCAATAATTCTTATTGGGAACACATACAACTAGACACATCATGTACGACCACCATATGTTCCCCTACTTGGTCTCCTTTGACTTAGGTTTGACTTCTATGATCTTCATGCTCCTTTATGAGATGCACATTTGTATCATGGAACTGTCATTCTCACGGCCACCTATGGCCTTGTTGGTTGTAGAATTTGATCTTTTGAAAACAAGAAATAGTCAGGGGACAACAATCCCTCCTCTTTATGGGAGAGGTTCCCTTATTGAAAGCCAAAAACCTTATTTACAGTATAAACATTTGTTAAATATTTTGGTGAGGATTTTGATATCTCTAGATGCATTTATCCAAGATTTTCAATACAAAAGAAAATAGGAAAAGTCAGGACTGATATTCTAAAACTGAGGATAGAGGAGCACTTTTAGATATATAGATTTGAGTGATAACCTACTAATGCTCGATAAAATAACAAGATTTAGACTATGCATATAAAACACAAGACATGCATGTATTAGACACAAAGTTCCAAATACACTTATCAACTGAAAGACACAAAGTTCTTGCTTTAAATGCACATAGCCTTATATGAATCAGATAAAGAACATAAAGAGGAAAATCATGAGAGAGAGAGAGAGAGAGAGAGAAATTTCTTCGTATTGAGTATTTCAATGTTCTCTTTACATCCAGATACCAAAAATCTTGATCCCTTACAATGATAAGAAAATTTCTTTAAATAACCCTGAGAGATGGTTACAAAAAGTCTTTTCAGTTTCCTTTCTTTTAATCTCAAAAGATAATATCTAATTAAATATTACATCATTAACTTATCCCTTTCTTTCATAATACATGACTTAAAGGGATAAATCCATCTTAATTAGATATTTTACAATAAGAAAGAAGAATATAAAATAGGAAGTTGAGATGCTAGTAGAAGCACTTGTATTCCCCTTTGTCTTTAATACTTGATTTATGAATCGCTTCAAGGCTTCACTATGTCCATTCCCTTGGGAATCGTTGTATTAGTAGTGGCATGATTCCAACTTCCCAAACACTTCTCCATATCCTTCCCAAACTCTGCATTCTCCAAGAAATCCTTATTGGCATCTGTGATGGCAGCTGCAAGCCAGCGTAAATATCCTTCACCTTCTCCTTTGATATAGTGTCCTGTTTGAACAAATCCTCCTTAACAAATGTCTTGAATTGAGACTTGATCTCTTGAATAGTGAATTTTTCATTTGAATTTTCTTTGAAGATTTGACAGTGAATATCCATGAAGGAAAAAGTGACATAAGATTTAAAATCTTTTCCTTTTTGTAGTACATTATGGAGCTCTACAATGGCCTCCTCAAGAACCTTTATTTTCCAATCAATACTGAAGACCCACTATTTGGATAGGTTCAATTTTGCATCATCAAAAACATTTTTGGCCAAAAGGACCTGTACATAGGTTTCACTCATTACCCTTGTAGACACAAGTATGCTTACACTTAGCATTTCCTCCAATTCAACCGATTAATGACACTTCATTAATTCCCCATTCTTCACTCCATTCTCGGATGCCCATTCACGACACTCTTTCAATCGTATTCCTCCTATAATCAGCTTATTTGGCTAATATCTCTCTTATTAGCTAAACATTCCTCCTTTTGACCATTCAGAACCTCCCTAGTTCTCTCTGGACCATTTCTATTGGCTTTGTAAGCTATCTATCAGTCATAATTGGTTATCTAGACCCTCCCAACTCTCAATGAGTCTCTATTCACTTGTTAATCAAGTTTAACTAGCCTAAACCATAGTTAACTAGCCTAAACCTAGCTTAACTAAGCCTAAAACATGTTTATTCTAATCTAATCCTAAAGTTATTTTTAGACTTTAGTCCCACATGCACTGAAAGTTCAACATCCTCTCATTTGTAAATCTATAAATAGAAGGGTCACCCCTCCCTTTCAAAACTTACAAATTCACTCATTTGTAAAGGCATTAGAAATCATTTGTGATAGCTTTAAGCTATAGAAAGTTTGGATCTTGGCCACACTCCATTGTTGAGAGCTCCTCCATATTGCATCCATCCATTCCAAATATAGTTAGTAAGGGAAGATCTAAAGCTTGGGGAGAGATCTCTTCACTATGTTTGGGAGTAAACAACACATAATTTGATTGCTTAGGATCTAAACTAGGTTCACTTTAATTAAGCTTTCATAGAGTAGAGATTAGTATACATGTTAGTTTTTGATGTTTTTGTCAAAGTTATAATGCTTTCATGTTAGTTTCTCTTGTTTAGCTCTAATCTCATGGTGCATGGATGGGTTAGCAACACTTTGAGGTTCTTTAGCCTCATTCTATAGCTTTTGTAACTTTCCATTACATATATTTAGCATGCCTGGTGGGACATGAAGTCCATCCTCCATTAATGGAGTCTTTTCAAGCTATATTTTTTTAGTTTTCTAACCACTTTCATGTTTTCTAGGATAAATAGCTTGTTATTTACATGATTTCATTTTTTAAGTAGGATAAATCATCATTGATCATGTATTTTTTGTGGGTTAGAGCTAAAAATAGGCTTCTTTGACTAATCTTTAACCTGTTTGCTTTTGAAAATTTTCAAATTATGTGATTTTTATAGGTTTTACAGGGGGTGCACATAGGTGTCATTCTAGGTGTGTCTCGTGTTGAAACAGTGCACACATGTCGATCTTAGGCACGTCGTGTGCGAGAAGAAGAAAACTCCACCATTTCACGCCCAATTTTCAAATTTCTTTCACGAACCAAGGAATTAAAAACAATACAAGGTTCGATGATCCATGGCCATAGAAATATTGACAATTTCATTCAAATGAGGACAACAATAAATTTTTCACGCGTCTAGACAAGAAAACAGAAAATTTATCAAAACATGCTAGACTGGAGAGTTTAAACAACTTCAAAGCATGAATTTCTCTATATTTTCATACTTCTAACTTTACTTGAACACTTCTAGAGGGCGTGAGCTCAAAATTTTTGAATTTGACTTAAAAATGAGGGGGATTTTGAGGGCGACAATGCTGGCTCTAGCTTGGGGACATGACATGGACTAAGCATAGTGAAGACATGACATGGGAATCTAGAATCTCAATCTCTAGACCCTGTAATTCATTGACTAGTGCCTTATCCATTGGGCCTTGCAGATTCATGTACAACTTCGAGAAAGAAATATCATAAGAAGGAAACACACAAGCACACAACGGGAAGGAAACACATGACACGCAATAGAAGGGGAAACAAAACCACACAACGGAAAGGGAAACACACCTATGGTACAAGGCGGGGAACAACCCACTTTCACTGATGATATAATTTCAAGTATTGCCTACTCCAAGGCAATTCTAGTGGTGTTCCATCCAAATATGAGAGAAGAAAATCGTTCTCACCACAAGCTTCATGAATCTGGAATGGGCCGAGCCATAATGAATCAAACTTTCCATGGCTGCCTTTTGGTTCTCTTCTCTTGTCCCATAGCAGGATGAAGTCTCTAACTTTGAATTCTCTTACCTTGTCCTTCTTATAAAAAATCTTCTTTACTTTCAATTGGTGCTCCTTAATGTGATCCACCACTTGGAGTCTATTTTCTTCCATCTTCTCAAGAAAGAGGATCCTCTTGTCAATGGAATCCTTGTACTGACCATCTTCCATTACCTGTAGTAGCTTGAGAGATGACATCTCGATCGTGAGAGGAATTTTTGCTTTGACTCCATACAGCAGTTGGAATCATGACATACCTATTTCCTTCTTGGGAGTGATCCTATCCGCCCACAATGTGTCATACAACCTTTTGTTCCAATTCCTTTGATTCTCGTTTATAAGCTTATGGACAATGGTCACAATGTTCTTGTTGCTTGATTCGACATGTTTGTTTCCTTGTGGATAGTAGTCAAAAGAATGAGATAGGGAGATTCCATAGCTATAACAAAACTTAGTTAGCTCTCTTGAAGAGAAATAGGTAGCATTATCTACTATAATATTTTGTGGCACTCCAAAATGGACTATGATATTCTCCTTGATGAAGTTGCATATTGTTTTAGTGTTGGCTTGTTTGGCCAGAATGGCTTCCACCCATTTGGTGAAGTAGTCTATTGCTATGAGTACATAGGTGTGCCCTGCGCTTGAGTGAGGGTTCAAAACACCAATGAAGTCCATCCCCCACTATTGAAATGGTTCTTCAATAACCACAAGCTTGAGTGGTAATGCAGCGAGTTGTGGTCTTCCAATGAACTGTTGGCATGCTTTGCATTTAGAAACCCAATCTTGAGTGTCTGCAAAGATGGTGGGCCAATAATACCTTCCTCAGAGGATCTTGTGTGTAGTGACCATTGCTGAAAAATGTCCACCACATGCTTGGTCATGGTATGCTTTAAGCAACTTTTCTTATTGTTCTTTATCTACACACCTGAGGAAATAACCATCCAAGCCTCTTTTGTAAAGTGCATGATTCCAGATTATAAATTTAGCTACCTTCAGCTTGAGTATTCTCCTTTTCTTGTAATCAATATTGGGGGGAATTCTCCATAAGTTAGGTAATAGGTGATATCACCATACCACTCATCAGTAGTGGTGATAAAGAGAACCCGTGGGTTGTCTTCTGAACAAGTTGAGCAAGCATAATTTTCTTCGCCATGTTGAACTTTGAGTGTTTCATCTTCAGCAATCAACTTGCACAAGCCATTTCCCATTACTATATTAGAGGTTTGAATCTCCAAGTCATATTCTTGAGTCTTTGTAATCCAATTTCCTCTTTTAGCTCTAGGATCCTGCTGTGTCAAGATGGACTTGATTACACTACAAAGGGACAATCACCACCATATGGGAATTGAGGATGTAAAACCTAAAGTTTTTTTATAGCCTTGACCACTGCATATGCATGCTTCTCCAATTGGTTGTTTTATAGCTCATGATTTTTCAAAGGACAACTCATGAAAACAATAGGTGCTTCCATGTCTTCATCATTTTTCTGAACGAGAACATCGGGAGTGTATGTTCTGATGCATAACAATACATGATGAATTATTTGCTAAAATCTAGAGATATAAGAGTTGGAGCCTTGGCAATGGATTTATTGATCTCTTCAAATGTTTCCTTCCCTTCATTTTTCCATTTGAAGTTTTTTCGTGGTTTCATCATGGAAGTGATGTGCTTCATCGTCAACTCAAGAAACTCGGGCACAAAATGACGAAGAAAGTTCACCTTTTTTAAGAATAAATGAACTCCTTTCTTGCTTGTGGGCAAGGATAATGCTTGAATGGATCTAATCCTCTCAAGATTAATGTGTGCTCCATGTTTTTCACAATGTTCCCCAAAAACTTGCCTTATGTGACTCTAAAAATGCACTTTTTTGGATTTAGTGATATGCCATATTTCCTACACCTTGTAAGTACATGTTCCAAGTGATAGATATGATATCCCCTCTTCTTTGAAAATACTGTGAGATCATCAAGATATATGATAATGCAATGCTTTAGATCTTTGAAGGCCAAATCCATCACCCTTTGGAATGTAGATCCTACATTGATTAGGAAAAAGGCATTCTTATAGGCAAAAGTGCCCCAAGGTGTTGTAAAGGTTGTCTTGGTGCGGTCCTCCTCTGCCACTTTGATTTGATTATATCCTGAGAATCCATCAAGTAATGAAAGCATTTTAGATCCAGTGACTACTTGCAGGATATGGTCCATGATAGGAAGAAGATAATTTTCCTTTAGTAATTCTTGGTTCAGGTTGCGAAAATCTACACATATCCTTATTTCACCATTCTTCTCCCGCATTGGCACAATGCTAGCCACCCACGTTGAATGGTGGATGGGAAATATGATCCTTGCATTAAACATCTTCCTTACCTCCTCCTTGATGGTATCAACAATCTTTGGGTTATATGACCTTTGTTTATGCCTGAAGGGCTTAACACCCTACTTCAAAGGGATTGATTGATGCATTTCCTTTGGCTAGAAAGATTTGAGTTCATCATAAGAGTAGGCCAAGACATCTGAGTATTTCTTGAGTAATGAAAAAATCTTCTTTTATCTTGAGCAAGATGAAAATTTTCCAATATTGACCATCCTTGGCTCCTCCAGGTACCAATTTTTTCTTTATCAAAATCAGCTAGGCACCAAATAGATTGATTTTCTTTCTCTTGAATGAATATGTCATGTTTGTCAAAGAGGTCTTCTAAAGAGACTAGGCCTCTGGGAAATTTGTTCCCTTTCAATTTGATTACTCCCTCATCATCAATCCATTCAATTCTGTATTTCTCTTCTTTGGGGACTACTTTTTGGTGTGGATTTTCACCTCCTTCGAATAAGAGATTATTGAAATTATCTCTTTGCTCTAAAAAGGCTAGAATTTGGTTATCATCATTGAAGAATTCCCAATGATTTGCGTTGTCTGGTACACTAGCCCTGAATACCATTTCAATGGTCACTTTTTCTTTACCAAAATAAGGATGAGGTGCCAGTAGGGAAGTTGACACTGCAAGAGAATCAGCCTTTTCATTATGTTTCCTTGGAATAGCTTCAATAGAAAATGCATCAAAATATTTAATGCAGTCCCACACTCTATTTCTATAATGCCGGAGTCCTGGATTCTTCACCTAATATTGTTGGTAGACCTGCTTTACTACAACCTTTGTTTCACCTCGGCATCTCATTTTCTTGATTCCCATATCCTCTGCTACACTCATGCCTAAGAGTAGTGCTTCATACTTTGTAGTGTTATTTGTATTATCAAATTGCAGCTTGTAGGAAAATGGGTACAACTCATTGGAAGGAGAGTACAATACTACACCAGCTCCCGAGCCCGCACTGGAATGACTACCATCAAATTCCATTGTCCAAATTTGATCTTCCTCTTCCTCCATGAGAAGTGGCAATTTATCCTCTTTTCTTGATGTGAGGAAGTAGTTTCCTAGCCCACAATCTTGAAAGAG
Source organism: Taxus wallichiana var. yunnanensis (assembly GCA_018340775.1). Classification (NCBI taxonomy): domain Eukaryota; kingdom Viridiplantae; phylum Streptophyta; class Pinopsida; order Cupressales; family Taxaceae; genus Taxus; species Taxus wallichiana. The sequence goes on from CM031235.1 coordinate 51,585,909, forward strand.
AATGTTTGCTTTTGGATCATCAAACCTTCATACTGTGAACTTCATCTTTCTTACTAGTAGCAACTTATTCATTGTGCATTTTACAGGGATAGTTACAGATGACCAATCCATTTTTATCTCTCCACCCAGGTCTCTACAAAAAATCCTACTCAATAGCATACCAAAGGATTTTGGGATGTTTGTTACCGTATGGTTAGGAGCACCTTCTTGTCTAAAAATCAGCTAGTACCACCTATGCATCTTTGATTCTTCCTACCAATGGAACTTGTTTAGATTCCATTGAGTAGCAGGTGCCATTTACCCAGTTCAAGGTGAGGCCTAGAGCATTTGCAACTTTGGCTAGCATCACATTGTTTGAGGCTCCGGAATCTATGATACAATTATTTAGTTGGAAGCCTTTAATGAGGAGTGATAGGTAGAAAGGTTCAAACCTGTTGGTTTTAGAGGCACTGAGGGCTAGCATGTTTTGGGAAGGTGGTGTGGATGTGGGGTAGTAAGCCTTTAGAATTAAGACTCGGGGATACAGGGTTACCACCACAAACTATATTAATGAACTTGTCAAACTAGGTAGGGTGTGTTTGTAGGTATTCTATTTCTAAGAGCTGGAATTTGGTTTTGCTTGCATGTTCCACAAAGTCAAATGGGGTTATGGTGAGTGAGGAAGAGGTTCCAGAAATGGAGGAAGATTTACATGGTAGAGGATTTGCTACTTTGGGTGTTGAATTCTCCTTTTCAGGTGTAGCAATTGGCTTGGAAGGGGGTGAGGGTGTAGCTTTTGATTGAACCTTATATGTTTTCCACGAACAATATTTAAAGGAGAATTGTTCTTAGCAAATTTTGAGCTGGGAGAAGAATTATATGACTTACTTGGCATAGTAGCATGATCCCTGACAACTAGTGAGTCTGGTTTTTCTTTGGCCGTCTCCATAGAAGGTGGTAATGGCTATCCTCTACTGATTATTTTATTTTGTGTGACCTCGGAGGAGAATATTTATTATTCTTATCCTTTACCATAACCGTTGAGGATGAAGCACGTTTCCTAGATTGTGCATGATTGAAAACAACACATGAGAAACTTGGAGCGTATTCATCATCCTCATCTTCATCATCAACGTACTCAATTAGGCCATTGTGTATATCAACTTCCTCGACCTCAAGATAGTTTTCATAGTCTTCCATATTTTATTCTTTAGTTTCATCAATTTTTTCTTCCTCCTCTAGCTCTTTGGTGTCACAGATGGCATTAATTGGTGGTGCTTCAAGAGTAAGCCAACGAGGAGGTGGAGAAATCCTTGGCCTATCTAGAGGGTTTGGTTTCCTTGAAGCATTCCACATTGTGATATGAGATAGTTGCTTCTTCAAGGCAACCAAGTCATTTTCCATTTTTTGGAACATCGGATCTGTGGTGATAGAGTTTGAATTCTAACCCTTTTTCTTTCCATTGGGGCCTTTCACCTTTTCGGAAAGGATTAGATCATCATCGATTTCTATTGCATAGTCCTTGGCTTCCCTCAATGTTCTTGGTTGGGATCTTCTGAGGAAGAAACCTACTTCTGATGGCAAAGCACTAATGAAAAACCTCTTCAAATTATTTTTAGGAGGCACCACATCTTCAAGGATCCTTCTTATCACTCTATCATATCTTTCTACAAAGTCCCTCATTGACTCAAAGGTTTCTTTCTTCATTTGTACCAATTGGACCAAAAGATCCTGACAATCTTTTGTGCTCTTGAACCTGTGTTCGAATGCACTTCTTATATCCTCCCAATAGGTGACGAACCTTGGGGGTAGCATGTAGAACCATTTGGAAGCTTTCTCTTGAAGTGACTCCACAAAGAGTCAGATCGACACATCTTCATCCTCAACACCCAACACACCGCAAGCAATGATAAATGTTGCTACATGCTCCTCAGGGAGTTGAGAACCATCCCCTCTGAATTTTGGGAAGTTTTTTCTCGATCCTCTCAGTAGCTCGTGGAGTGGTTACGGAAGAGCCAGTGGATTGGTGTTTCCTCCCCATGGTACATTAGGCCTACGTGCCTCATAATCACATTCACTCTCACAATCACGATCCCCCATTATATTTCTATTTCTATCTTCCAACCTTGCTAATGTTGCAGCTTCTGTTCTTGCTCTTTCATCTAACTCAGCTTGAAGTCTCTCGATTTCTTTGAGTTGAGCTCTTATTTCTTTGTCGGCTCTCGCCTCTCTTTCTCTAGCTTCTTCTTCGGTCTCCACATCGGTGAAGTCTATAAGGTTCTCCTTGATGTATGGAAATTCACCGTCCAAATAATTGGCAACACTCAGGTTCTCAATGTGATCAGTTGCTTGAAAAGGAAGCCTCTAGATTCCAAGTAGCTCTTATCTCCTTTGAAGTTCCTAAAAAATGGGATCAGTTTGTCCTCCTTGTCTCTGTTTTCGGGTGTATCTTCTATCCGCTAGCTTGAAAATATATGCTCTTCTCTATGATGCTGTAATTTTTCTTTGCCTCTCTAATTCAACAAAGCACGTTCTTCTTCAAGGTCCAGAATTCTCATGGTAATGAAGTAGTGATTGACACTTTGTCTATTATGCCAGATAGCTTCCCTCAAATATAAAACAACACCTTCTTGGATGTGGAAGATAAATTCGGGTCTTTCAATAGGAGGGTTTCCCAGAATAGCCATGATTTGAATCCATGTGGCTCATATAGCCATTCAAATTCTAGAAATTTTTCTCTTTTTTGAATTTTGAATTTTCTGACCTTGCGGTTGCATTCAGTGCAGATGTTGCTAAATCTACCCCATGGTGGGTGCCAAAAACTGTTGGTGAGAAAAATTTTAAAGTGGAAAAACTTTTGGATATCTTACCAATGCTCGGGAATCTAAGTCCCTCTACTTAATCGGTGCAAAGCTTTCAGATATGCATGAGTGTGAAAAGGTGGATTTCTATGGCGGCCTTTCGGCCAGGGATCCAACGGGGGCACTCCACTGACCCTGTGGTAAATCTAGCAATCTCTTGCTAGGGAAGAATTTGTCTGAAGGTGGGAAAGGGAGTGAGAAAAGAGGTAGGAAAACTAATGTTATAGGTAGAAAATCATATTCTTGCACGCACTGGTTAGAAACTTCAACACATGCATTTATGAGAAGAAAAAACCCTACAAATGGCAACAAGACGAGATAAGATTGCAAACTCAAAGTTTCTAAAATATCCTCATCAAAGAGGCTAAAAAAACCTTCTTCTTGTATTGATGCTTAAACAGAAGTTGTACATAATGTGGGAATGTAAGAAATTTGAGAATGGAGGAAAATAGAAGAAAATGGCTATCTCCTTTACTTTCTCTAAGTACAATGCACTCATGAGTTTACAATATTAATTTCCAACCCTTTACAATGGCGGGAAGAAGCCATTAAATATCTTGCAAGAAATGGTTTACCATCTTTCCAATCATTCACATCCGTTCAAATTCTTGATTCACGAAGAAATGCCAATGGTGGAAAAAACCAGACTTTTCATAATGCAGCCGTTACACTCATTTTGTAACTTTGAATTTGAACCATTCATCTTTCCTTTGAAACTTTAAACCAGAGTCATCCACGTGGGAGAAATTTACTGGAGCGGGCGTGGAGGATGCCTTTTGCATTTTGTGGCTTTATAGAGATTTGGCATTTTTGTACATTTTTGGTCTTCCTTCTTCTACTTTTGATGTAAGCTTGACACATGGCTTCACTTGATTGGCGAAGGGATAGAGGATCTCTTTATGACTATTATCCCTTTTTACAAAAAGGCTCAAAACTTCAAAGTTCTTCGCCGACCCGCTTCTCTGCTTTGATTCTTTTGATGTGGGTTCAACATTTGAATTTTTCCCTCTTGGAAACAAGGCTCAAAATCTCAAAAGGCTCCGACGATCCGCCTCCCTGCTTTGACTCTTTTGATGCGGGCTCAAAATTTGACTTTATCCCTCTTAGCATGATCGGGGTTGCGGGTCACTTTATGAATTTTAGCCCTTTTTACAAAAGGGCTCAAAACCTCAAAGTTTCTCCGACCCGCTTCCCCACTTTGAATTTCCAACAGCGGGCTCAAGATTTGACTTTTTCCTAAGCATGATCGGGGTCATAGGCCAAATTGACATTTTTGCTAAAATAACAAAAATGTTAAGTTCACAAAAAGGACCCATTCCGCTGCATCCAATTAGATGTTTCCATGTACCCGTAGATAATGGGGCCAAAATTTGATGGGGAAGAAAACACCTGTCATTCATGATTGTGGAAAAATGCAGAGAAGAAGAAAACTCCACCATTTCGCACCCGATTTTCAAATTTCTTTCACAAACCAAGGAATTGAAAACAATACAAGGTTTGACAATCCATGGCCATAGAAAGATTAATAATTTCATTCAAATGAGGACAACAATAAAATTTTCATGTGTCTAGACAAGAAAATAGAAAATTTATCAAAACGTGTAGACTGGAGAGTTTAAACAACTTCAAAGCATGAATTTCTCTATCTTTTCGGACTTCCAACTTTACTTGAACACTTCTAGAGGGTGTGAGCTCAAAATTTTAGAATTTGAATTTTAAAATGAGGGGGGATTTTTAGGGTGAAAACAAGAAAATAAAATGATTGATGAGTTTGGGAGAGTTAAAAGAATAAGAGATACTTGAAATAGGGGAATGTGAAGTCTTTCCACCCAAAAATTGATAAACTTAGAGAACCGATGTGCTTTCTCAATCTTGAAGGGTTTTGGAAGGAGAGTTGATTTGAAGTAGTCTTTTTCATGATTGTAAACATTTTAGAAAAGAAAGATAAGACCCTTAGGGTTAAATAGCATGGCATGTGACCTTAAAAATTTGTGAGGGAGGTATACCAAAGTCTAAAACAAGAAGATACAATTGATTTGTGAAAATATACATAGAGTAAATACTTGAAAAGGGAAATCCATCTAGTAAATTAGTTCCACATCACTCTAATAGTTTGTGAATCGTTATTAGGATGAATGAACTTCCAATAAAGTGATAATAGAAAAAATCAAGTGGTAAAACTAAAAGAAATGAAGTTTTGAGGAAAAGTGTAGAGTACAATCCATTATTTGAAGACATGGCAGTCTTGAACATTGACATAAGGGAAAGTAAAAAAGTGATTCTAGTGAAGTATTTAAGAATTGGGTGGTAATAAGATTGAACATTTTTAAAGAAGGTGTAAAAAGTCTTAAAAAGTTAAAATCAATGCTCAAGGGTCTATGAATATTGTTTTATGCAAGACAATCATATAAAGGACTTGAGAAGCCTTAAAGGTTTGAAAAGGAAAAAGGACAAGTTGAGAGGAATATTTGTGGACTAACATACTTGGGGAGATAGGAAAGATTCTAAAGTCTTAGAAGAACTATAATCAATTGAAAAGAGCTAAAAAGCTGGTAAGATTATGAGGTAATTCAAGAAGCTCTCAAAATGATCTCTAACCATCTTGAGGAAGACCATTATGGAAAGGTATCGCACGTGCCCAAAGAAATCATACTTTGGTAATACTAGATCTATCATAATATCATTACAGACCATGTGTACAAATTTTGTGATTTGATTCAATAATTAATTAAAGTTATTTTAAAAATACCATTCTCAATCTTCTATGAGGGTTACACGGTAGATTTGTTAGGACATAGTCTTTAGAGGCATAAAACCTTGATTATAAGCATGAAATTTGAAAATAATCATGGAAAGAGAGTGTATTTGAGGATTCAAAAGTAATTTTATATTTTATTTGATATTTTTTTAGATATGCTTGACAGAGTTTAGGAAGAGGAAACAAAACATAGTCATGATCCTAATTCTAGAATCCTGAATTCAAAGGAAGAATATGAAATTATTGAAATGGAGAAGAGAAAATTTAGGGATATCTCTAATGCAATAAAGGGTGCTTAGAAATATGCATATTTCACCATGATACCTCAAGTAAAGGAAAATTTGCATGACGGAAGTTTGTAGAAGACCTAATGGAGGGTTTGTAGAACAAAATACGAAAGAGACCTACAAGAATTTTTATGAAGAATTGAGAAATGAGATATTAGGGGAAAATTGACATGGAAATATTTGATCTAATGAGTCTAGTGAGACCTTCTAGATAGCTATGAAATATTGAATGCATAGTTGGAGCAAGGAACTTGTCTTAAGGGCAAGATTGAGGTCTAGATGAAAAATGATGCAAGATGGTTTGTAGAACTACTTTGGTGATTTTAGCAAGTGTGTTTGGTGTTGTTGCACATGTTTAATTTTTTTTTAGTATTGGTACATTGATTTTATGTATTTTGGCATATTGAGCTAGTATTGAAAGGTAAGGGCTATTAAGAAAAGTGAATAATACGAGTTAATTTTGTCACTTCCAAGAAAAAAATTGGGTGCAATGAAGCATGTATGTAGGGTTTCGCATCATTTGGTATCAGATTAGGAGAATTTAAGAAGATTTAACATTATATTTTATGGTAAAAGTTAATTTTTGTTAAGGAAAGAATTGTAAATAGTTGTTTTGATGAATGTGGTTGAGTTTATTGGATTGTTGAAACTTATCTTTGTCTTCTTGTGAGTTGAATGTAAGATAAATTTACAGGTTACTACTTTGAGAAGTGAGGAAAAGTTAATAAACATAAAAGATATTGAAAAAAGTGAGAAATGTCAATATACTAGGTAAGTAAATACACCTAGGTGAGACTTAGCAAGGTGAAAAAGACTTTTTAGAGAAAAAAATTAAAAAATGGAGACTGAGATAGTGAGAGAGTTATTTCAGTTGATGAAGAGTACTAAGAGAAGGAAAGAAGAAAAGAAAATAGAAGAAGAGAGAAAGAGAAGAATGTGGGAAGAAAAATAGATTAGAGAAATAAGAAGTTTGGAGCAGCTTGAAGAGTTAGAAAGAAAAGTGAGAGAAATGCAAAACAAAGTTATGAATAAAATAGTGAATAAAGTGAAGAATATAGTGTTGATAAGGATAGTTAAGTGGCCATTGAGGTCACTCATGAAGAAGAAAAAGAATATAGTAGAAGAAGACAAAATGAAAATGATGGAGGTGAAGGAAAATCAGCAAAAAGAAGAAGAAATCAAAGATGAGGTAAAGGATGAATTAATTTTTGAAGAATATTTCGGAGGAGAAATAGAAAATATTGATTTTCAATTTTTATATAGTAGTAAAAATAGTTAGAGGATGAATTGTGGGCACTTGAATGTGCTTTAAATGATGAAGAAGTGAAGTATGAAGAATAAAAAATTGAAGAAATGAAAGAAAAGATTGAAAAAGATGAAGAAAGAGAAGAAAAATCAAGTGAAGAGACTCAAAAGTATCTTGTTTTTAAAACTAAGGTTTTTTTTATTTGTGAATGTGTAGGTAAAATAGAGAAAGATATCAAAAGTATTGAAAAGATAGCTCATTTGAGAGCTCAAATGAAGAGAAAAGCAAGTGAAGACCTCATTTTTTTAGGAAAAAGACAAAAAGAAGAAGATGAAGACAAAGAAAGAAGATTCAAGGAAGAATGAAGCTAAAAATAATGAAGAAGATGCAACAATAAAGAGAAGAACACTACAAGTTGAAGGTAATTGGAAGAAAAGAAAGAAAGGCCTTTGTATATAGTATGTTTCTCTCCACATGTGGAGTATGATGCAGGAACATCAATGTAATTAGCTCAATTTTTGGCTTGTTTAGTATCATAGGGGGTGTCTTAGGGGCTTTGTTAGTGTTTTGGTCCATATGGAATCCTCTTGATGTAATAAGAGCTCATTTGGGGTTTCCCTCCAAAATGAGTCATTTGAATATTCAAATAAGTGGTCATGTAATCTAATCTAGGTGTTAGTGTAGGCTTGAAATAAATGTAAGTAAGGTAGTATTATTGCTCACTCTCTTAGCCTCCACTTTAACCATATGTAAACTCAAAGAGTATTAGTTAGTCATGAATGGTTAAGAGAAACCTAACTACCTCTAGAAATCATGAAAAATATTTTGCATTCAATGTGATGGATCATTAGAGAGAGGTCATTTGGTAAGATTGTAGAAGGTAGAAAAGGATAAAAATCTCGTGATAGAGCCTCTTAGGCTCAAAGAATCTTGTAAAAATGCATGAAGTATTTAATAAAGCTTCATTGTGGTTGTAAATAGTGTTTAAATATGTAATGTGTTATATTCATTAAAATGATTTAAAGGACTACTTAGAGTATTATGGAATGTTGATGAATGAATGTATGTATAGGTTCAAATGGTGGAAAAACTCAAGGGATAAGGAAGTTGATGGCATGATCATGGAGGTAGTCTAGAACAAAGAAAAAAGGGATAAAATTGTGCTAATATGTAAAGAATTTTTCAATAACTCTAATAACTATTATGCATGTTTGTGAGGAATGTTATAGGATTGGGACACGAGAAGGTTATTAAGTGGCGAGGTAATCAATGGAAATCAGTTCTAGGTCAATAAAAAAGTGATCTAGTAATAAGTATCAACAATCTACAAAATGTGTGTCGATTGTGCATTCTATACTATTAGCAATTAGAATGTATGTAAAAACAAGTATGGACTGATTCATGGATGGTATGGTGTAGGAGATTGCAAATAAAGTGTCCATGGGATTTGAAGGTACCAAGAAGATTCTTGGAATCCATTAGAAGAAAAATGAATGAGAAAACCACGATACTGAGACCTAAATAACCAATCCAAAGGGTTTTAGAGAGGAGTAAATATATTTAAGCATGAATTAGAGTTGAATGTTTATGGAAAATAAATCATTGATGAATTTGGGACGAGTTAAAAGAATAAGAGTTACTTGAAACAAGGGATTGTGAAGTCTTTCCACCCAAAAATTGATAAACTCGAGAGAATTGACTATGTATTCTAAGTCTTGAAGGGTTTTGGAAGGAGAGTAGAGTTTAATCATTCTTGTTCATGATTGTAAACATTCTAGAAAAGGAAGATAAGACCCTTAGGGTTAAGTTGCATGGCATGTGACCTTAAAAATTTGTGAGGAAGGTATACCAAATTCTAAATCAAGAAGATACGATTGATTTGTGAAAATATACACAAAGTAAAGACTTGAAAAGGAAATCCATCTAATAAGTTAGTTCCACATCACTCTAATAGTATGTGAATCCTTATTAGGATGGATGAACTTCCAAGAAAGTGATGATAGACAAAATTAGGTGGGAAAACTAAAATAAATGAATTTTTTGAGCAAAAGTGTAGGTATAGTCCATTATTTGAAGACATGGCAATCTGGAAAATTGGCATAAAAAGAAAAAACAGTGATTCTAGTGAAGGCATGAAGAATTGGGTGGTAATAAGATTGCAAATTACTTATAGAAGGTGTAAAAGGTCTCAAAAAGTTAAAATCAATGCTCAAGGGAGTGTGAATATTGTTCATGACAGTACATTCCTATAAAGGACTTGAGAAGCGTTAAAGGTTTTAAAAGGAAAAAGGACAAGTTAAGAGGAAGAGTTGTGGACTAACATACTTAGGGAGATAGGAGCTATTCTAAAGTGTTGGAAGAACTATAATGCATTAGGAATATTAATGTTCACATGAATATTGTGGGTGATTTACCATTTGGTAAGTTAATACTTACTAGTTTTTTGGTAATATGTTTGTTAGTAGAATATATTGTTATAATAACAATATATTATGTGGTTATACATGTATCACTATTAACGGGTTTCTTGTTTGTAATACATCCTATTTTATGGGATGTTTTATTACCTACCTTATTGGCTATTTAATAGCCCTATGTAATGTATGAAATATACAAATTGATTATTATTATTATTGATTTGTTCTTGCCTTGAATGTCCAAATATCTAAATTTGGTATCGAGAAATGTCTAATCTATGATAATTTCATACAAAATATTCGTTGTGTTATTTCTTTGCCATTTCCCTTAACAACAATGATTGGCGTTTAAAATTTTTCCTTAGCCTTTGACGTCAATCATTTTTGTTTGTTTTTTGTTAAGCATACAATTCCAATTTTTTACAGTCCTCTTAAATGGATCCTGATGTCTCCTTGACAACTTATTTCGGGAGAACGCATTCAGGATGGCCCTCACATTGTTCATGAGATGATCTACTACATAAGAAATCCATTGTTTCTACTCAATTGACAGTTGCTGCATCCAAGCTCGTGCAGACATTTTTTTGGGTGAAAAGGAAAATCCAACGCTTGGGTTTGATATATTATTTTGTATAGATCTGATCAGTGTCAGAGAAGATTCGTTCATGTGCATAGAAGATCCAAGAGTTCATTTATTTGTTATCTGCTATTCATTTTTTCACGTAGCAAAGAGACGTGTTCAATGCGTCTAGAACAACGATACATATAAAGACCTAGAAATTGATATCTGATCTATCAATTACGTGATCCTCTATTCATCGTGTATATTGTTTAGAGCTCATGGTGCTTAGGCATGTACGTAGCTCATTGAAGACTCCAAGTTGAAATGCGTATCGTCTTCATCCCGGATGTATACAGGAGTTGTAGTTGTTATTGATGGGCATACTGTTATAACTCTAGTGAAACATTTGCATGCATGTAGATTTTGGTTTGTGAGTGTGCAATTAATCGATGATAGTTTTGATCTCCAAACACATCTTATCTTAAGACTTGGTTGAATGCTTTGCTGTCAAATCCGTCCATGCATCAGATTCGTGATTTCCTCCAAGAAAAGTGGTAATTAGCTGTGTTACAATTTCTTTTTCGAATTAAATTAGGTGTCACATGTTTAATCCGATTGGTATACTGTTAGTCTTAAGTTCAAAAAAAAAGTTACTTGACTAAATTTTTTTAGTCAAGTCAATATCCAAACCGTAACCTTGTGACCAAATTGGTTATTTAAAAATCCATATGGTTATTCAAACCATACAAATTGTTATGTTTGATTCTAATAAAAGTTAATTACTTTTTATCGTTCATGTATATTAGAATTAATGGATTTGTAATTTTCCATTACAAATCAAGTTTATAGTTATTAGTGTCTATTTGTTTGTAAAAAGGTGTATTTTTCAGTTTTAGCCGACACTTATTTTTTTATAAAATTTGAAGAGTCATAATGGATAAGTTGAGTCGCATTGAAAAATTTGAAGGTAAATATTTTCATACCTAGAAAGTACAAACCCAGTTGTTCCTAATCCACAAAGATTTGTGGGATATTGTTGATGGAAAAGAGAAGAAACCAACAAATACAGATGAAGCAACAAAATGGGCAAGCAGAGATTGAAAGGCTACAACAATTATCGGATTGGGTCTATCAAATGCTTATTTGCATCATATAGAATTAAAAAGTCCTCTCACACAATTTGGGAGACATTGAACAAATTGTTTGGATCACAAGTTGGAAGCGCAGCGATATCTTTAAAGTAGAGATTGTTCAGCCTCAAACTGGAAGAAGGCGACAACATGGTGGAGTATATTAGTAAGTTTCATTCTATTTGCAATCAACTAGTTGGAAAAAATATAGATGTGCCTAATGACGATGCTAAAGCAATATTACTCAATAGCATGCCTCCATGCTATTCTAACATGGTATTTACATTGAGTAAAATAAATCCAAGTTTAGAAGAACTTATTTCTTCTTTACTAGATGAAGAAAAAGAATCATGATTATAGAACCAGAGGAAAAAGCAATGTACGGTATGAAACAAGATAAAAGAAGATCTAAATCTTCTTTCAGACCTGGATCATCCTATAAAGATTCAAAGAAGCGGGTCACTTGTTATTACTGCAGAAAATCAGTCACTTGTCCTCAAATTACAAGAAAAGAGCACAAGAATTTCTTGATGGAAAACTAGAAGATAATGCCATGGTTGTTGATGAAGAAGGAGAAAATGAAGAGGAAGGAAATACTTTGCTCATACCAAAAATCAAAGTGATGAATATTTTCTCTATTATATAATTTATTGGAGGATGGAGGCAATGAAGGCTAGAGGTCAGATAATGACCTCTCGTCATTCACCAATGATGGGGCCGCACAGAGTTGTGGTGGCATATATAGTGTGAGTATATGCTTTTCAGTGTGGTTTCATGCACTTTAGTTTTTACATTTTACAATTTTCAATAAGTGGAAATTTCACATTGAGGGGGAACATGATCTCAATGTTCCATTTCTATTTTTTTAGTTGTGTATGTGATTATTCCTACATAAATTCCCCAATGCAAAAACATAGTGAAGAACAGATAGCATAGTGAAATGCAACATCATGAGTCTTGATGAGGTTGAATAGTCAGATGTGTTCATGTTCATACCTAGGTTTGTGGTTAGCCTTTGGAAAACCATTGAAGGCTATTCAGATGTGTTCCTGCTTGAGTTCCCACACTGTTACGTCAAATGTGTTCCCTAGAGTGGTGGTTGATAAGCGAGATGATTCCCGAGTGTTTTCACATCCTCGTAGGTCATATGTGCTCCCAAAAGTGTATGGTCAATAAGAATTTTATGTATTCCTTCTTCTACCTTCAATTCAAGTGTGTGCCAAGATCATGAGCGCGCGAGAGGCAAGAGTGCAGAGGAAGCGTGAAAGTTCTATTGCTACCATGCAAACATTAGGGGGATGTTAGGAATATTAATGTTCACATGAATATTGTGGGTGATTTCCCATTTGGTAAATTAGTACTTACTAATTTTCGGTAAGATATTTTTAGTAGAATATATTGTTATAATAACAATATATTTTGTGGTTATACTGTATCACTATTAATAGGTTTATTGTTTGTAATACATCCTATTTTATAGGATGTTTTGTTACCTACCTTCTTGGCTATTTAATATCCCTATATAATGTATGAAATATATAGAGTGATTATTATTATTGTTCTTTCCTTCGGTTGTCCAAATATCTAGATAATCAATTCGAAGAGGTAGAAACCTAATAAGATTATGAAGTAATTCAAGAATCTACCAAAATGACCCGTAATGAGTCTTGAGGAAGACCATTATGGAAGGAGATTGCACATGACCAAGAACTCATACGGTAATAATAGATCGAGCATTATCTCATTACTGAGACCTTGTGTACAAATTTTGTGATTTGATTTAACAATTAATGAAAGTTATTTTAAAAATACCATTCTTAGGCTTCTAGGAGGGTTACATAGTAAGACTACTAGGGCATAGTCTTTGGAGGCACAAAACCTTGATTACAAACATGAAATTTGAAAATAATGATGGAAAGAGAGTGTATTTTAGGATTTAAAAGGAATTTTATATTTTATTAGATAGTTTTTGAGATATGCTTGACAGTTTAGGAAGAGGAAACAAAACACGATCCGAGCCTAATTCTAGAAGCCTAGTTACAAAGTAAGCATATGAAATTATTGGAATCAAGAAGAGAAAATTTAGAGAGAGCTCTAATGCAATAATTGTTGCTTAGAAATATGTATATTTCACCATGATACCGTAGGAAAAGGAATATTTTCATGAAAGAATCTTTTAGAAAACCTAATGGAGGGTTTGTAGAAAAAATACAAAAAGAGACCTACAAGAAATTGTATGAAGAATTGATGTGGCGGCGATTGTAGGGGGAAATTGGCATGGAAAAATGTGATCTAATGAGTCTAGTGATGTTAGGTTGTGGAACTGTTTTCATGTGTGAAAGTGTTAAAGCGTACATTAAGAGTATTGTACACTTTCCACGTTTGGCCTTAAAACGTGCACGATATATCGGGAAACGTACTTTTTTCATATGGGTGTAATTTTTGACCCATAGGTTTATGGGACGGTTTTGCCCATGGTTTTAATACCCACGGTTTTGTAAAACTACTTAAGCAGTTGTATACTTGTGTGGTTTTATGCATATGGTAGATATATTATGTAACATTGCGAGATGTGTTTTGAATTTGGGTTTGAATCTGTAGAGTTTGTTGAGCATAGCTCCAAATAGATCTGGGTATAGTATTGAGAGAACGATGGCTTATAATAAAATGCGAGTAAGTGATTCTTGGTGGACGTAGCCCAAATTGGGTGAACCACGTTAAATACTGTCTCTTTGTGTTGTGTTATTTTATTTTACACTTTTATTTGAGATTTGTAATATTTTCTACATATTAGTTTCTATTGTATGATTACGTGAGGGAATATTCTACATATTTTATCTCTTATTTCCTAACAATTGGTATCAAATCTGGTTTGGTTTTCTTTGAAGTGTTGAATCATAGGGAAATTTTTATCTTGAGTGGGAGCTATGGCAAGATGATGGAAGATCAAGGAATGATAAATTCAATGGGCAAAATTTCAGTATTTGGAAGATGCAGATGGAAGATTACCTTTATCATAAGGATCTCTATATTCCGTTGTCTGAGAAGGTGAACAAACCCTTGAGCATGACAGATGTGGAATGGTATTTGCTAGATAAGAAGGCACTTGGGACAATACGGCTATGTCTTGCATCATGAGTATTATTTAATGTTTCAAAGGAAAAGACTACAAAAGAAATGATGGATGCATTAGGGAAGTTGTATGAAAAATCCTCTACCATATTTTTAATGAAATTTTGTTTAATATGAATATGTCTCGAGAATGGTTGAGAGTTGAGATCATTTAAATGATTTTAATACGATTGTAAATATACTATCTTCGGTTATAATATAATTTGATGAAGAAGTTAGGGCTTTATTAGTTCTGTGCTCTTTACCTGAGAGTTGGAATAGTCTGGTAATGGTGGTAAGAAACTTGGTTCTAGCTAACTCAAAGTTGAAGTTTGAGGATGTTGTAGGGGTGATTCTAAGTGAGGAAATGTGAAGAAAAATCTTTGGGGAATCTTCTACTTTATGGAATGCTTTGATAGTGGAAACTAGAGGGAGACAGAAGAATAGAGGAAGCCGTGGAAAATCAAAGGATTAGGCAAGGTCAAAATCCAAAAGAAAGATAGTATCTTTGGCACTATGGAAAATGCGGACATGCAAAGAAGGATTATTGGGAACTTTAGGACAAGAAGAAACTACAGAAGAAAACAAGGAGGAAAATGTGGCAACGGGTAATGTATGGCGAATGCTCGATTCTTTCTTTGCATAATATTACCGAATCTTGGGTTTTAGATTTGGGGGCTTCTTTTCATGCTACTCTATATAGGAATTATTTTGTAAATTATGTTTAAGGGGATTTTGGGCATGTTTTTCTTAGTGATGATGAGCCTTATAGTATAGTTGGAAAAGGATCTATGCACGGTTAAGATGAAAAATGAGAATACATGGCTATTGAAGGATGTTAGACATGTGCCTACTTTAAAATGAAATCTGATATCGGCAAGCCGGTTTGGAAGTGATGGTTGTATTGTGATATTTACAGCGGACTCTTGAAAGGTTACCAAGGGTGCTCTTGTGGTGGAAAGAGGTAAGAAGATTGGAACCTTGTATTTAACCACTTATAGCACTAATGTTTGTAATCTTGTGGCTTATGAAGTAGATACAACATCATGGCACTATAGGCTTGGTCATATGAGCCATAAGGGCATGGAGATCATAAAGAAGGATTTTTCCGGATATACAAAAACAAGTTTGGAGTTCTATGAGGACTGCATATATGGGAAATAGAAGCGAGTAAGGTTTCTCAAGGTTGGACCTATAAAGAAAGAGAGTAAGTTAGAGTTGGTGCACTCTGATGTGTGGGGGTTGGCTCATGTATCATCTCTTGGGGGTTCAAGTTATTATGTTACTTTTATTGATGATGCAACAAGGAAAGTTTGGGTTTATTGTATTAGAAACAAATCTGATGTATTTGACACTTTTGTTAAATGGAAATCCTTGGTAGAGAATGAAACAGGTCTTAAGCTAAAATTTCTCAAGTCAGATAATGGAGGGGAGTATTGTAGTAATGAATTTGATGATTACTGTTCTAAGAATGGAATCCGTAGGAAAAATACGAGTTCAGGAACTCCATAGTAGAATGGGGTGTCAAAAAGGATGAACAAAACAATAATGGAACATGCTAAGAGCATGAAGTTATAAGTAGGACTCACTGTTTCATTTTTGGCGTAAGCGGTGAGCACGAGTTGTGTACTTGATAAACAAAGGACCCTCAAGTGCCTTGGATGGAGGCATACTTGTAGAGGCTTGGTATAGTAAGAAAATTGATTATTCATTTCGTAGAGTCTTTGATGTGAGGTGTTTGTCCATATAGACAAGGATGATAGGACCAAGCTAGAAGCTAAATTAGAAAAATGTACTTTCATTGGTTATGGTGGTGATGAATTTGGATATAAATGTTGGAGTATTAAGGACAAGAAAATTATTCGATCTAGGGATGTGGTATTTAATGAGAAAGTCATGTATAAGCAGTAGTTACAAGAAAATAGGGAAGAATCCAAGAAATAATATCTATCGGTAGAGGATCTTACGGATGGGAAAGTGACACATGAATCGAGACAGAACATCCTCAACAAGAACCCCAAACTCCTATATTAAGGAGGTCTTCTAGGGTAAGAAGAGAACTATTAGTGCAGAATCACAACACCCCCAACTGAGCTCTAAAAGATCTACTTTTCTAAGGTAGGCTCATTTGGTGTGATTGCATAACATTGAACTTTCCCCAAGGTGTGGGACCTTGGAAAAATGGGAAAGCTCTCCAAATTAGAGGTTGGTTCCTTATTCCTCTATTTAGGTGCATATGTAGAAACTTGCGGAGAGGGTCTCGTAATTAATCCTAATCTAAAATTTACCAAGGAGACAACGATAAAAGGAATATAGAAATTAAAACAAATCTAAACAGTGATGCAGAAGGAATGATGGACACTTGTTTTGCTAATAGACACAAACCAACAAAATGCATACAATAGACAAGCACAGATAGCTAGATATATAATGGAAGACCAAATGAAAGCAAAAGAGACAAGAAGGATCTAAAATTGATCACAGACGTGTTTTATTGCTCTATAGATTGATACAGTCCATTACAAAGTAGCCAAGAGGCATAAACGTAATGTAATTTTGATAGAAGGCCTAAACCCCACAGATCCCTTTGCTAGAAGGAGAAGGGAGCCTACAAAACAAAGAATGTCCAACCCTTTACAATGAATCATGCTCTATCTTTATAGATTCAGCCTGAGAGAAGAAGGAGAAAGAGAAGCGGGAAAAATAGGTTGTAGCTCAACCACATTATTAATTCCTCGATGAAATCTATCCCCAAATATATCTTTCTTTACCAGTATCGGTCCTTGGTTTGGCATCTTGGAGTGGGAGGAAATGGTGGAAATAGATCAAATCCGATCTAGTTGTTGAGACTGGTGGATCCTGTATTAAAATCTTGAAGATGTTTTCCTCCATTTCCTTTACCTAACCTCCTCAAAAATAAAGTCTCAGACCTCCATTGCATGGGCGAGGCCGAGATATTTCCAATGGTGTCAGATTCGTAATATTTTGAGCCCTGAGTCGAAAGATATGCCCCTTCGAAGTTTGTATCGAATCCGTACAAGTGGGTGGGAAAACTAGTTTGAAAAATGGGCCCCTCTTTAATATGGGACACGTGGCAGTCTTTGGTTGGCTAGGGAGATGCGCTCCAACTTTTTCCTTTATGCCTTTTGAACGAAAGGAAAACTTTCACTTTTTCCCCACTCCCGCCTTGGCTTTGACTTGGGTCTAAGTGCTGACTTTTTCCCTAGGCGGAGTTGCGGGCCATTTTGCAACTTTTACCCCCTTTTGAGGTAAAGGGTGAAAAATCAAATTTTTCCCCGATGCCCCGCTTTCCTCTGGGACATGCATCAGTCTAGTGCTTGTTTGGAAGCCTTCTCTTTATTCAATCTTTGAATTAGTGCCATTAAGACACTTGGCGCCCTCGCTGGCTTGTTTGTGCATTGACTATTCAAATGACTCTGCCCCCGTTGGAATGACACGTGGAGGCACCACGCTTGCTTGAAAACCCAGCCCAAAGTTTTCCTTTGGAGAAGCGTCGTTAAGACACGTGGCTCCTTCCACTGCCTCTTCCATACTTAGTCATTTTTGGACCCTTCTGAACTGTTTTGAGCCGAGGACTTGAATCTTTGTCATTTCTTCTTCTTCCAGTTTCTGGTTCCTCTGTAGCATCTCCCCTTTTTTTGACCCTATTATTCCATTGTTGAGTCTACCTGTAACTTGTAGAATGAATTTAAGGCATAGAAATGGCCTCGACAGAGTCGTTTCTTTCTGTACATGATCCTTTGCTCTTTCTTCATCTCCACCACTTCATTGTTGAATCTTTTTGCAACCAATTTGTAGGATTAAAATGAGTTCTCTTGGTTCCTTTTATGCGGGGTCATGATTCGATCCAATATTTAGCTCGGGGTGAAATATGGATAACAATTTGGTGACTCATAGGGACATCTACCTACTAGATGAAGAGATCATTTGCTTGTCATATCTATTGGGTATGGAGTCAAGAATAACATGATGATACTATTTCTACCTCTGGTTCATGAGCCTAGCCACCTGCACTCTCAAATTTCATAAGAAAATCTCGAAATGAAGATTTCTGAGAGTAGAAAATTGTTTTAATCCAAGGCTTCATCTGTCTCTCTGAATGAACTGCATAAGAGCAACAAAACAACACCACAACTATGTACAAAATTGAAATCATACATGCTCCAAATGGAACATGCAGAGCATGCAAAGCACTTAGGAGAAAATTAATCTACACTACAACAAGACAATGTGCAGAAGCACTTAGAGGAAAAGAAACTAAGCTAATATGTACAAGGTGGGAGCCTTCCTTCTAATAGCAGTGTTTAAGATAGATTCCATTCACTGGAATCTGCAACTCTTCACCCTCCAATGTAGACAATTGGAAAGCATTACTACTTTTACATCTTGTTATCATATAGGGGCCACTCCAGATGGCGTCAAACTTAGAATGTCTCCCTAGTTTTGCTCGATCTGCATCCCATTTCAAAACCAGGTCTCCTTCCTAAAAGGTCCTTGCTCTAGCCTTCTTGTCAAAGCATCTTTTAATTGAGGTCGATCCTTTTCCATTATTTGAAGTGCATGCTCTCTAGTTTCTTCTAATTCCATCAAATCTACATACTTGGCCTCCATTGGTTCAAATTTAGACATCTCCAGCTGTCTCAAGAGTTCCAATGATGGCAACTCTAGTGATATAGAAAATACTGCCTCCTTCCCATAGAAAAGCTTAAATGGGGAGTTGTCTGTATATATTTTGGGCATTTACCTATCATCCCATAAGGCTGATTTGAGCTTTATATGCTAGGTCCTCTGGTTTTCATCAAGAGTTCTCCTGATGATCCTTAATAGGTTCTTGTTTGTAGACTCAGCTTGACCATTACCTTGGGGGTAATAGTTTGATGAGGTGCTCAAGTAAATCCCATTCTTGACTGCCCATTCTGTGACCTTGGAACCTATGAAGGCCAATGCATTATCTGATATGATAGTAGCTGGTACCCCAAATCTGGTCATTATCCCTTCATAGAAATCTAGGATACTAGACTCATTTGCTTCCTTGAGTGCCACTACCTCGGTCCATTTGGTGAAATAATCTGTCGCTCTCATGATCTATTTGTGACCTTGGCTTGAGTTTGCTTTAATGACTCTAATGAATTCCAATCCCCATTGCATGAAAGGTTGGTTCGTGAGATTGGGTGCAATGGAAGTGTTCTTTAGCATTTCCTTTCATTTGAAGAATACACAATTCTTACACCTTTTGATCCATGTGTAGCAATCACTAAACACTCTAGGCCAATAATATCCTACTTTCATGATTTTGAGTGTTGTCACTCTTGGAGCAAAATGGCCTCAGCTACTTCAACATGGAATTATTGTAGCATTCTCTCCACGTCGATCTTGTCCCAATGCATCTCAATGAATGCCATTGATGTCCCTCTTGAAAAAGACACCATCAATAAGAACATATGGGATGTCTTGTAGCCTTAAATGACTTATTTTTGTTTTACTCATCCAATGAGGACACATGCCTACTCAAAGGAAGTGCACCATGTCTTGGGTCCAACAAGGAGTAGGTGCATCATCTCTCCCTTCTTCTTGATCATTTTGTAGAACAAAAATAGTCTCCTTTTTCTGTTTGTTTCATCTTGCACGACTGAGGCTAGTTGTTCACATAACCCCTTCCTAAGGACCAACTTGGTGACCTTGATCTCAATGTCATATTCCATGACATGGGTGATCCATCCTTCACGTTTCTCATTCATGTCCCTGTTGAGAAGGAATTCTTTGACTCTATATGGGAGATCAATAGTTGGATTTAGTTGTTTAAAACCAAATGCTTAAACTCTTCAATCCCCGATCACCATCAAGACTTGCTTCTCAATGAAGGAGTAACTTACCTCATAATCTTCTAGCCTATGGTGAAGAAAGCAATTGGTTGTTTTGTACTTTCTTTTTTTTGCTACACCAAGATTGTAGAAATTGTGTCGCTACCACCAAAGGCATACAATATGAAATATTTGGAGAAATTTGGGTTCACAAGAGTTAGGGCTTGTGATATGGCTTCTTTGATAGCCTCAAAACTTGCTTTTCCTTTAGTTATCCACCTGAATGTTAAGCTCTTCTTCAACATCAATGTTATTGGCTTAACAAGGGTAGTAAAGTTTGGAACAAACCTGCGGACAAAATTGATTTTTCCCAAGAAGCTTTGAAGAGCCTTCTTATGACTTGGCAATGGCAATGCTCTTATTGCTTGAACTCTTTTCGGGTCAATTGCCAATCCTTCCTTTGATACGATATGGCCTAGAAGCTTACCTTCATGGGCCAAGAATATGCATTTTTGGGGGTTCAGTGACACCCCAAAACTCCTACATCGTTGGAACACCTGCCTTAGGTGGAAGAGATGATCTACTGCATTTTTGGAAAACATCTGTAATGTCATCTAGATAGATTGATACTATTTTGTTCATTAGCCCCTTGAATGCCATATCCATTTCCTTTGAAAAGTGTCTCGGTGTTAGACAATCCAAATGGAATTTTCTTGTATGCATAGGTGCCCCATTTGGTGGTGAAAGTTGTTTTGAATTGATCATATTCTTTCACCATGATCTGGTTGTACCCTGAGTAGCCATCTAGGAGGGAGAACCTTTTGACCCAGACACTACTTGCAAGATCTGCTCCATTGAAGGGAGTGGGTAGTGATCTTTGAGAGAGGCTCTGTTCAAATCTCTGAAGTCAACACACACCTGATTTCTCCACTTTTCTTTCTGAATAGGACAAGATTTGTAACCCAGCTTGAGTGTTTGATTGGAAATATGATGCTTGCCTCTATCAGCTTGTTCAGCTCCTTCATCAAAGGCTCTATATGTGGGTTGACTAGTCTCTGTTTCTACCTGATGGGCTGAGCAACTGGATCCAATTTGATTGTGTGTTGTGCTAGCTTGGGATTGAACCCTCTTAGGTCTTCATAACTCTAAGCAAACACATCAGGAAATTCTTGGCAAAGTTGTATGAATTCATACCTTTCTTACTTGGTGGCCACCTTGCCAATTTGAAGTGTTTTGTCTTCTCCAACGAGGATTGACTCTAAATCTTCTCCTTTGATCTGCATATTAGCCTTCTCCTTTCTGAATTGATCATTAGGATTGAAAAATAGATTACAAAGTGTCACCAAGCCTTTGGGAAGCTTCTTTGTATGCAAATACTATCTAATTCTCATATTGCTCTAGTCTGCTCTGGTTTCTAGCTGAGAATTCAACTTCTTCTTGCAAAAAGTTAATGATTTGCCGATCATTCTCAAACACCTGCCAGCATGTATTATTATCTGGCACTGTTGGCCTCACAACCACATGGATATGTGGTTGTTCTTTGTCTCTTTTGATGTTGTCCACCACATCAAATGCTTCTCCAACTACTGCAAGTCTATCGGCAGCTTCATTCTCCTTCCCGGGTATAGACACGATGTTGAAGGCCTTGAAATCCTCCATTAGATCCCATACCATATTCTTGTAGTTTTGAGCGAAGGTCATTTTTGACAAAGATTAAGTCCTCTCGACCTTATTGGCAACTAGTTCACTGTCATTGAATACTTGTAAGTTCTTGATTCCCAACTTCCTTTCCCAACAAATACCTTGGACTAAAGCCTCATATTCAAGCGTTGTTATTTGAGAAAGCAAACTGGAATCTGAAGGCTGAATAATATATCATACCTCTAGGGGACACAATCATGGCTCCTCCTCCGGATCCTTTTTACTCCTTGAACCATCAAAGAAAAATTGCCATACCTCATTATCATCCTTGTATTCGGCTTGATTATGTTAGAAGAGTTGGTTGTCTTCATGTAGGTAGTAGACACCTAGTTCAAATTCTTCCATCTCCTATAGGGATAAAAAGTATGTTTTTGTTGGCCCACTCATCTAGGGTCAAGTCCGGTATACATCCCACCTTCGTATCTGATTTCAATAGTATTTAGGAGGTCTTATTGATCAAAAGTTGAGCATTTGGCATTGATTGGGCTAGGCACATAGGATTCAATATGATAATCAACAATAGGTTCAGATCTGATTGTTTCCTTCACCCAATACCTTGTCCTAAAGACCATATATGACCAATCATTAGACGGTGTAGCCTCCAATTTTAGCGGTGAAGTCTCTAGAAAGACACAAAGCAAAATGTGGTGGCAGTGTCTATGATGACACATTTTATAAAACACTCACATTTGGAAAAACATATAGAGTGAGACTCGGATCCTTGATGATTCCACGGTAGTCATTGTTGTCCCATCTAATTGGACTACTCCTCTAGAGGTGACCTCATATTAGAGACCCAACTAATCAGCTATTTGTTTTAGCATCACGGAACTACTAGCCCTAGAATCAATCATACAATTGTGCACCAATTTGTCTCCAATAATCAATGAGAAATAGAAGGGAGGTGGTCTTAGGTTTTTACATTGTTGTTCTCCGTGGTTCCTCCCAAGCTGAATCGCATTGTAAGCACTCTTTCTTCTTGGTTAGGGGTTGATTTGAACTTGACCGATTCTACGTGGTAGTCTCAGTGAAGATCCCTCTACCTCGGAATGGCCAGTGACTCCCATAGTGAAATGTTCACACTTGTCTTTTCATCTACTCAATAATATTGAATGTGTTGTCCTTTTGTTGCCCCTTCCCAGACACATTTCTTTCTTGCACATGGGCTGTTACA
The DNA here is from genome assembly GCA_018340775.1 of Taxus wallichiana var. yunnanensis. Taxonomy (NCBI): domain Eukaryota; kingdom Viridiplantae; phylum Streptophyta; class Pinopsida; order Cupressales; family Taxaceae; genus Taxus; species Taxus wallichiana. The sequence continues at coordinate 51,608,957 of CM031235.1, forward strand.
ACCGGTGCTTAACTTGAGTTTAGGAGGTGGCTTGGATTGGTTCTATATGTTTAGAGTTGCACTTGGAACACCAGGACCTTGTGGAGTGATGGAAGATTGAGGGTCACCTGAATTTAGTGGCCGACCCTCTCCAATACTTCTCTTTTTGGACCATGTATTAGTAGCTACACTTTGAGAAGGGAACTGATTCATCCCATAGAAGTCTTAGGCCTTCCAGTTGACAAGCATAGTCTCGTTTGGGGGGCCACCTTGTTGAGCTCCTTGTTATTGATCTTCCTCTTGGCTAGGTTCTTGTGGCACCATACTGGTTTGCACCATCAAGGCCTGATTTAGAGCACCATTAAAGCATGTTGATTGGTTGTGTGGTTAATTGCATGGAAAACACCAATCATATTCCTGTGCCATATTGTTATGTGTAGGAACCAATTCCCTTGATGTTGAAGTTGTGTTAGGATCATACGGCCTGAAAGGTCTAGTAGCTTGGGGCTATCCTTGGTTCTGGCTCTGGTTTACAATCTAAGGTGGTGGCCTATTCTACTGAGTCATGGGGTGTTGCTTGATATTGAGCTTGGGGCTGGTATGGCCCGGAAATCTCGAGCTTGTTATATTTTTGATGGTCACTAGCTCATTCCCAAAGTTCTAAAGTTTCTTCATCACCACTTCCTGAAACTCTTTAGAGGTATTAGATGATGAAGTGGAAGCTTCATTTGAGCTTTGACTCGTGAGGGTGGGTATAGGAGCTAATGCAGCACTTGACTAGTATTAGGGCTTCCTAACTCAGTAAGGTACAGAGGTATAGATGGCCTAGGAGAAATTTTTCTAGCTTGAATCAAATGGTTCTCGGCCCTATGGGGAGGCTATAGGCTGCAGGAAATGTAGTGGCCCCCATTTTGAATCATCATAGAAATATCAAAATTTAAAGCCCTAAGAAATTATAAGAAGGCACCTTCATTAGTGGGATTTTGTTGTTGGAATCCTATCCCAGTCCATTGGAATCGAGGTTGAAGTCCATCACACCGCTTGTTCGGGGCTCTCTTGATTATTGTTAGTTGCTCCAAAAAAGACAAGTTATCACCTTTTCCCCCAAACTAATTGTGAAGGGCCTTGCACATCTAGTTCAAGTTCGGATAGAACACCTTCAAGACTCCTAAACCATTGTGAATCTTTCCCTTTTAATGAAGAGGTGAGAAACTTGACTAAAATGTCCATCTCATGGATCTCATGGATTGTACAAACATTTGAAATATCTTGGACATGGTCACCAAGAGAAGTTTGATTTTCCCCAGTGAAATGTGGGATGCTCTTTAATGCTGCAATTAGAACTGGGTTTTGTGCAATCAAGGCAAGTGGACTACTACCAGCGAAGTTGACATATGGATTTGGTTGTGTCATTCAGATTGGCTTAAGAACCCTTGCAGACTGAAAGAAAGGCCTTGCAGGTGGAGGTGTTGACAAGGTTCTACTTGGTGGAGACGGAAACCTCTGAAATCTTCTTCCCTCATTTTTTCTTCCTAGGGATAGACGCAAGTATTTAAATATACCTTCTTTCCTTACTCTAGACCAGGTGATATTCATGGATCTCCCAAGCTTTGGTCTGTTAAAACCAGTCGATTTGTTTCTTTTGGAGTCACCAAATGTACAATTTTAAGTCTTCTTAAAATCCATAATCACAGCAAGTGTACATCAATTCCTACTATAATAATATGGATACTTCTTAGTCCCATCGGGCATGCCAAAAATGTTAGTGCAGAATCACAGCACCCCCAAATGAGCTCTAAAAGATCTGATTTTCTAAGGCAGGCTCATTTGGTGTGATTGCATAACATTGAACTTTCCCCAAGGTGTGGGACCTTGCAAAAATGGGAAAGCTCTCTAGATTGAAGGTTGGTTCCTTATTCCTCTGTTTAGGTGCATACGTAGAAACTTGCAGAGGGTATGTTCTTAATCCTAATCTAAACTTTACCAAGGAGACAGAGAGATAGAAGGAATATATAAATTAAAAAAGCTAAACTATGAGGTGATGCACTGAAGGAATGATGGACACTTGTTTTGCTAATAGACACAAACAAACAAGATGCATACAACAGATAAGCATAGATAGCTAGATATATAATGGAAGACCGATGAAAGAAAAGAGACAAGAAGGATTTAAAATCGATCACGTGACATGGTTTATTGCTCGTACATTGATACACCCATAGAAAGTATCCAAGAGGTAAAAACGTAATGTAATTTTGATAGAAGGCCTAAACCCCACAGATCCCTTTGTTAGAAGGAGAAGGGGGCCTGCAAAACAAAGAATATCCAACCCTTTACAATGAATCCTGCTCCCCTGTCTTTATAGATTGACTGAGAGAAGAAGGAGAAAGAGAAGTGGGAAAAATAGGTTGTAGCTCAACTATTGTTGTTAATGCCTCGATGAAATCTTCCCCAAATCTATCTTTACCGCATTCGTCCTTGGTTCAGCATCTTGGAGGGGGAGGAAATGATAGAAATAGATTGAATCCGATCTGGTTGTTGAGACTGGTGGATCCTGCATTGAAAGCTCTAAGATGTTTTCCTCCATTTCCTTTATCTAACCTCCTCAAAAATAAAGTCTCATATCTCCATTGCATGGGAAAGACCGAGATATTTCCAATGGTGTTAGATTTGTAATATTTTGAGCCCTGAGTCGAAAGATATGCCCCTTTGAAGTTTGTATCGAATCCGCACAAGTGCGTGGAAAACTAGTTTTAAAAATGGGACCCTCTTTAATATGGGACACGTGGCAGTATTTGGTTGGCTAGGGAGATGTGCTCCAACTTTTTCCTTTATGCCTTTTGAACGAAAGGAAAACTTTCACTTTTTTCCCCAACTCCCCGCCTTGGCTTTGACTCAGTCTAAGTGCTGACTTTTTCCCTGGGCGGAGTTGCGGGCCATTTTGCAACTTTTACCCCTTTTGAGGTAAAGGGTGAAAAATCAAATTTTTCCCAATGCCCCGCTTTCCTCTGGGACATGCATTAGTCTGGTGCTCATTTGGAAGCCTTCTCTTTATTCAATCTTTGAATCAGTGCCATTAAGACACTTGGTAGCCTCCGCTGGCTTGTTTGTGCATTGACTATTCAAATGACTCTGCCCCTATTGGAATGACACGTGGAGGCACCACGCTTGCTTGAAAACCCGGCCCAAATTTTGCCTTTGGAGAAGTGTCGTTAAGACACGTGGCTCCTTCCACTGCCTCTTCCATACTTAGTCATTTTTGGACCCTTCCCGAATTGTTTCGAGCCTAAGGACTTCGAATCTTCATCATTTCTTCTTCTTCCAGTTTTTGGTTCCTCTGTAGCATCTCCCTTTTGTCTGACCCTGCTATTCCATTGTTGAGTCTACTGTAACTTGTAGAATGAATTTAAGGCATAGAAACGACCCGACAAAGTCATTTCTTTCTGTACATGATCCTTTGCTCTTTCTTCATCCCTACCACTTCATTATTGAATATTTTTTGCAACCAATTTGCAGGATTAAAATGAGTTCTCTTGGTTCCTTTTATGTGGGGTCGTGATTCGATCCAATATTTATCTCGGGGAAAAATATGTATAGTAAGAACCTAAAAGTTTTTCTCCTTCTCTTTATTATTTATTACTCACTAATAGTGGAGAGCTAGAGAGCTTTGATGAAGCAATGTAGGTAGATGTCAGGAAGAAGTGGGAGCAAGCCATGGATGAGGAGCATCAAACCCTCATGGAGAACTAGACATGGGATTTGGTGAAGCTACACGAAGACAAAAGAGCATTATAGAACAAGTGGGTGTTCGAGTCAAAGAGGAAGAAGGAGGAAAGAAAAGATACAAGGCCCATTTCGTGGTCAAGGGGTTTGCATGGAAAAAAGGTAACGATTTTGATGAGATTTTTCTCCGTATTAAAAATGACTTCTATTAGAACTCAAGTTATAGGAATAGTTACAGCAGAAAACTTGCACTTAGAATAGCTTGATGTAAAGACTACATATCTCCATGGTGATTTGGAGGAGGAACTATATATGTAGTTAACCAGAGGGCTATGAGGTCAAAGGTAAAGAGGAGATGGTGTGCAAACGAAGAATAACTTGTATGGCTTCAAACAAGCTCCATGTCAATTGTATAAGAAATTTGATAGCTTCATGATGGATCAAGGTTATATTATATGTCATTCGACCTGCGTGTATACAAAGAAATTTGAGGATGGCGCTTATTTTATCCCGTGTCTATATGTGGATGACATGTTGGTTCAGAGGTAAAAACATGCAGAAATAAAAGTACTCAAGAAGCTGACTAAGTGAATCCTTTGCTATGAAGGATTTGGGGGCAGCCAAACAAATCCTTGGTATGAGGATATCTTGGGATAGGAAGGAACAGAAGATGAATTTATCTCAGAAAGAGTACATTAAGAAGGTCTTTGAGAGGTTTAATATGAAGGATGTTAAACCAGTTGGGACTCCTTTGTGCCATTTCAAGTTATCAAAGAAGCAAAGTGTCCCAAGATAGAGCAGAGAGAAACTAGATGTCCAAGATACCTTACTCATCGGCGGTTGGCGGTTTGATGTATGCGATGGTGTGCACCTGGCCTAATAAATCCCATACAAAGGTGGGAGCAAAGTGAGTAGATTTATGAGTAATCTAGGCGAGAGATCACTAACAAGAAGTAAAGTGGATCCTCCAAGATTTGAGAGGGACCATGGGGATAGTTTTGTGCTACAGTGGATCAAACACCACTTTGTGTGGTTATGTAGATTCGAGATATGGTTGGAGATGTAGACAAGAGGAGGATCATGACATGTTATGTTTACACCTGTAGGTGGGATAGCGGTGAGTTGGACTTCATGACTACGAAGTTGGTGGCTTTGTAGCCAACCACAGAGGCCGAGTATGTTTCTACCATAGAGGCAAGTAAAGAAATGATTTGGTTACAACAATTTCTTGAGGAGTTAGGGCATAAGCGGGGAGAAAGGAAAGTTGCATGATAGTGATAGTCAGAGTGCTATACACCTAGCTAAGAACTCTACTTTCCACTCTAGGACGAAGCATATATAGTTAAAGTACCATTTCATCAGGACATCTTTGGAGGAAGAGAAGTTAAAGCTAGAGAAGATTCATACCAGTCAGAATCCTAGAGACACAATGACCAAGGTGGTCATAAGGGAAAAACTAAAGTTGTGTTCAACTTTGGTTGGTCTTCATAGAAACTAGTGAAGGGTTGAAAAGCTTGCTCAGAGGAAAACTAGTCTCCAAGTGGGAGATTGTTAGGTTGTGGAGCCTATTTTCATGTGTGAAAGTGTTGAAGACTGTACACTAAGGGTATTGTACACTTTCCACATTTTGGCCTTAAAATGTGCCCAATATATTGGGAAACTTGATTTTCTCATATGGGTGGGATTTTTGACCCATATGTTTATGGGACGGTTTTGGCCCTAGTTTTAATACTCATGCAGTTTTGTAAAATTGCTTAAGCGATTGTTTACTTATGTGGTTTTATGCATATGGTAGAATGATTATGTAACATTATAGATATGTTTTGAATTCGTGTGTGAATTTATAGAGTTTGTTGAGCATAGCTCCAAACATATTTGGGTATTTTATTGAGAGAGCGGTGGCTTGTAATAAAATATAAGCAAGTTATTCTTGGTGGATGTAGCCCAGATTGGGTTAACCACATTAAATATTGTCTCTTTGTGTTGTGTTATTTTATTCGAACTTTTATTTGAGATCTGTAATATTTTATGCATATTAGTTTCTACTATTTTGATTATGTGAGGGAATATTCCACATATTTTATCCCTTATTACCTAACAAGTGAGACCTTCCAGATAGCTATGAAAGAGTGAATTCATGGTTAGAGAAAGGAACTCATCTTAAGAGAAAGATTGAGGTCTAGAAGAAAAATGATGAAATATGGTTTTGTAGAACTACTTTGGTGATTTTAGCAAGTGTGTTTGGTGTTGTTTCACATGTTTAAAGTTGTTTTGAGTTTTGGTATAATGATTTTGTTTATTTTGCATATTGAGATAGTATTATAAGGTACGGGATATTAATAAAAGTGAATGATACAATTGATTTTGTCACTTCTAAGAAAAATTTTGGGTGCAATGAAGCATGTATGAAGGGTTCCGCATCACTATGTCACCATCATCCCCTAAATCGACCCTAATTCTAATGTGGTTCCTACACCACACCCATCTCCCAAATCTCCTTCATCCCCAACATCACCCAAATCTAATGTGACCCCCATATCACACCCACCCCCTTCATCTAAATCTACCCCATCCCCTTCATCTACATCTAATAATCTCAAACAATCTAAACCTAAGCCAAAAACACTACCTCAAAACCACATACTATAACCAATCCAAAATCAACCAAATCTATTTCTAGCTCTAAGACCAAACCATCCACTTCAACCCTTAGGATTAATCCATCCCCTTCATCCTATAAGCCACAACAATCTAATCCAACTCATAAATCCAAATCAACCAAAACATCTCATAATCCACCCAATCCTACACCCTTACTTCCTAATCCCCCAAAACCATTTAACCCAAACCACTTCACTCTTTTTGGATAGTCCTTGACCAACATCTTCCATCTTCTAAAAACATTCAACATGATCATTCATCCCCCAATCAAATCACATGATCAAAACAATCCCAAACCATCCTGGTATCATGAACAATACTATTGTGACTTCCATTGCACTCATGTACATTCAACCAATTATTTCATGTAATTTTGGTCTTATGTCCAAAACCTCATTAACTAAGGGATTCTTGTCCTTGTACCTATTTATCCACCACCTTTCCATCCCAATCCTCTCCCTAACCATTTTCCACCATCCAAATACCACTCAAAATCAAAACATCATCAGCCATCCAAATCTCATCATATATCCAAACATCCCTCACCAACCAAAAACCAAAAAAAATCTCACCTCCCATCTTGTTAAGTTCGGCCTCTTAGTGGATGAAAAAATACAACCCCAATCTCATGATGCCCACATGACATCATCTTCCTCATCCACTTCATATCCTATATCCAAAAAAGTGTTCGATAATATGAAACGTTGAGGCAAAGGCTTAGGCATCCATGAACAATGCATTTGTGAACCCATCTCCCTTCATCAAAATCCAGGTCATTTAGGATTAGGGTATAAACCTAACACTAACAACATCCCTCCCACTACTCCATCACAACCCATTTCTACCACTCCTCTTGTTGATCCTACCATCCCAACCAATCAACCCCATCACAAATCATTTAATCCCCCACAAATATGAAACACCTAAAAATGGATTGAGCACATAAGTTTTCACCTGCACATGGATGTTCTTTCCTTCCCACCCATCCTCCTTCCATCCAACATCCAAATACCTTTACATATAATCCATTCTTATCATCACATCCATTTATATCCTCTTCCAATCCATTCATTTGAACACTTTATTAGCTTTCTCACACATGTTGTAAGATAATAATACCTACTACAAATAGTGTGAACTTGGTATATCATTACCTCCAACATTCAAGCACAATTGTCCTCCTAGAGATCCACACACTTTAACACACTTAATAAACTTGTGGTGAAGACCCTTGGGTGTGTATTTTTACACTCTATCCAATTTCATATCCACACTCATTTCCATCCCCCCATCGAGCCCTTTGGTGACTCTTAACTTATATGATTCAAGAGAGTGGAACCTCTTTATGCAAAAAAAAATTGAATATCAAAAAGAAAAAAATTGTATCAAAATTAAAAATATCAAATAAAGTCCACCTCAATACTCTCTCTAGGGTGTTTCAACATCTCTATTGGGGTTATGGACACATAGCTAGTAGTAGAGAAATGTTGTGAAAATAATCGGATGCACCTTTGTTGGGGCTATGGATGTCGATTGAAAGTGAAGCAGTGCATGACTTAGGCTTCCATTCACCCTACATCCACCTATTTGAATTTATCACTCTCTATACATTGGCTAGCTTCTCTTCACATTCTACCCATTAAGTCTTCACTTCAAGTGGTAATTAACCATCAAAATCACACACACTTTGATCTCGCAAAGACAAAAGTCTCACATGTTTCTAGGTTTTTTTTAGACCTTGGTCACACTTTCCTTTTAGTCCACTTCTTTCCTTACTACATGTGTCATTAGGCTCATATTTTTTTCATCAATGATGTTATTTTCCTTCCTTCCATCACATCCACATCCATTTTCCCTTAGATCAAAGATCCATGGTCGAAGATGTTCCTTTCCTTTTCATATATAATCCTACTCATGTCCCTTTTCAACTATCATCATCATGAATGGAGGAAGCCTTACTACCATCCTCTAAGGGAATCATCCATTTTAGATACCCCTCACTTCCCATCCTACCCTACCCCTGGGGGAAAATCAAACCCATCCATTCATCCAAACAAGCCACCCTAATTTACACTTAGGGCACACTACATTTATCCCTCCACCCATCTCCCTATACGTGGGGGCATATTTTATCATCTTCTATACCCCTATCTTATTCTATTCCACATCTCACATCATATATATCTATCTCCCATCCCACGTCCCATCTAACCCTAACCTATCAACCAATCCCTATCATATCCAACCTATCTAATTTCCCTCAATCCTTCCCTTTCATCCTACTCAAACATGCTTTGGGAATTATAGGAGAAAGTTGCATCCCACCTTACTATTGGCATGTGCATCCAATGCTCCCTGTGAGTTTCATGACATGGACTAATCACCTCTTATGGATCCTAACTCGCAATTGTAACGGATATTAACTCTTACAAGTTTTGGTCTAACGAAAATCATGGTCAAAAATGGTATCAAAGCAACAGTATCGAGTTCTAAACTCACCCAAATATCGTTGGGGGATTATTAGCATGTGCATCCAAGTGCTCCCTGTGTGTTTCGTGACATGGACTAACCACCTCTTGGGGATTCACACTCACTGGTGATTGTAATGGAGATTAACACCTCTGTTTTGGTTTAACGGAAATGGTGGTCCAACACTTACATCCCTTATCATCCCCCCATGAGCTATCTCATCCTAAATAGTTGCATCTTACCTATCCTCAACCATTTACACCCATCCCAAATCCAAAAATCAAAAATAAAAAAATCAAAATAAATCCATAAAAAGATCACAAAACTAAATCATCAAAAAAATACAAAAATGTATGTGTGTGTTTTTCTTGTGCGTTTGTTTCCTTTTTCGCATTTACATCTTGGCCGATGATATAAGGCCCCTTTTGTTTCTTTTTTTATTTTTACATGGTTCAATGATATGAGGACCATATTTTTGTATTAATTTGTTCAATGACATGAGGACCATATTTTTGTATTAATTTGTTCAATGATATGAGGATAAGGGCATTTGGCAATTCAGTCATCACGGTATTTATACCTTGGTGCATTTTGCTCTATGCCACATCAATCACAATTGCTAATGATGATAACATTGGGTAATTTATGGTAGCACACCCCCTTCTATCATCATATTTTAGCTTTATCATCATCCACACCTAATCCTCATCATCATCTAACTAATTATCTAACCTCCTCATCCTCTTATCCAATCAATCCTTTATCAATCAATCAATATCCACATCCAAATCTTATCATCTCACATCCAACATCCAAAATCCTCACCCCTAGTTGGGGCATCTTCTAATATCCTCTCATTAATCATCACCCCAATCCTCTCCTAAAAATGTACTATCATTCAAATCAATCCAAAAACCAATCATTATTCAAACATCCTTAATCTTCTAATCCTTAAAATCCAACATCCTACTATATCTTACTATCCAATTAATCAAAATCCAAATGTAACATCCTCAAATCCAAGATCCTTAAATCTAACATCGTCAAATCCATCATTCTATAATCCAAAATCCTCAAAACCTAACCCCTTGGGGCATCCTCTAATCCACCAATCTTAAATATTCACCCTTGTCATACATCATTAATTGGGGCATCCTATACTCCAAAATCCAATATCTTATAATCCTCTAATATTGTAGTCCTCTAATCCTCTCTCCTAATATTCTAATCCTCTAATCATCTCTCCTATCTTATAATCCTCTAATCTGACATCCTCATCAATATCTTGATCAACATCAACAATCCTTCTATTCTCTAATCCTCAAATCAAATATTATTAATTTCAACCCCTATCTTTGGGAATCTTATAATCTAACACCTTCAAATCAATCTTCTCCTCCTCTAATTCTATCTCATCTAATAACTTGGACCTCTCCACTTTTCGAGTGGTTAACTAACTTGTTTCTCCCGCCTAACCCTTGACGGGCATCATATCACTATCCTAACATCTTCTTATCTTTTTCTTTGAACGGTCATTGCTACATAATAACCATTCAAAGAGGGGAAAAATGTAGACATCTAAAATGTTGACATGATTAATTATGATTAATCTGTCCGGCATCATCACTATCTAAATCCACATAATAATTAATCACAAGATTAATTATTATTAATCCATTTTATCTTATTTACCCTTTATCATTATTTATCATTCCATCATTAATCCTTTTAAATCATTATTATATCCCATTTCATCCTTAATCCCTTTTATTTCATTATTATATCCTATTATCCCACTATTAATCCCTATTATCATTTTATAGGAATTTAATATTCCTACACCCACCTACCCACCTACTCTACACATCCCTACACCTAGCCTTTCCATGTAATACACCCCTAATCATCTTTATTAACCTAATCTAACTCTAATCCTAATCACATGCTCCACCTCTAAATCTAGAGGCTTCTATTTCTAGAAGCCTCTTTAAATTTTCCTCTTTCATATTTAAAACTTAAAATATATCTCCCTCCCTCCATTGAATTTTTAATTCAATGGATACTTCTCTCAAATTCTAGAATTCTCCATTCTTCTCATGCATTCTTCACCCTTGATCCAAATCCAACTTGGCTTCATCCTAGCCATTGAAACCTCCACTCCTCAGCTATAAATTAAGCTCTCCTCCTCCATAAGAGCCATGAAGTCATAGAATCCATAACAAATATCTACCAATTTGTTTCATCAATCATCCATTTTATCTTCTTATCCAATCAATCAATCCATTCCTTCAATCCAATCTATCATCCATCCATTGATCTTCATCAAGAAATCCAAAGGAAATCAAGGGGAGGTGATGCTCGTGTGTCTCCACCAACATCTGAAGAAATCAACACCAATCAAGAGAAAATATAACACATCAAAGGAGGAGCTTTGCAACTTGTAGGTAAGTGTAGGTATTTGTCTCTCTCCCCCTTTCAATCCATTGCTCTATCTGAGGTTTTGTTTGAGAAGATTAGATTAGGAGAACAAATTTTCTTATTTTTCTTGCATTCACAAGTTATTCTTTTCTTGCATTACATGCACATTAGGTTAATTCAAATTCCACTACATAAAACTTTATATCCTTTTGTTATTTGATCATGTTTTTGAGTTTTTAGTGCATGGATCTAGGGTTTTCATCTATTGCATGTCATTACATGGGGTGTCACGCATTTGGGAACCTTAACATCATATAACCGAGTACATTTCCCATCCATTTAAGACCATAATAAGTTACATATCGCGGAAAACCATTCGTCCAATACTACATAGCTCAAGGACTGAAATTTACCACACTCTAGGATAGGTCTTACGGTTCTATACCGTCATAGTGTTAGAGACGAAGCACTTCCATATCTTTACAAGTATACACTTATAGTATGTACATATAGATCATTTTGTACCTCTATAATCAACTAAATTCACTTACCCTCTTGTGTTTTAATCAATCATTTCTATCATTATATCTTACAAACTTCTTTGGGAGCTATGTTCTTTTTTCACATAAAATATTAACTAATAAAAATATATAACTTGTACTACCCTTACACATTTAAATAAATAAAAACTTAATCTAATGCCAAACCCTTATTTATTTATTTAGGGTGTAAATAAGAGGTCACCCATCTACCTTCTCACATCTAAGATCATGGAAAATAATTCATAAATGAGCTATGATTATTTTCTCCTTTAATATGATTTCAAGACCAATATATGTTGTTTTGTGGTGCTCATAGGTAGGTTGAACTCTATAAGTGTTGTCATTTGTTACATGCTTCTTTTCTCCACATAGATATTCTAAATGTTTCATTCATTTTTGTCATTTTAAATGTTTTGGTATTCATTAGGAAAATATCACATCCACTCATTCATTTGTGGTTTTGTTTCATTCATATGTTCTTTCTTATGTATAATTTTTCTTCCTTTGTTTCCCTAGGCCACCTATCAATCTCCATATTATTTTGAAGTTTTTTTGTAATTAAGAAGTTCTAGATCCTTTCTAAATTTACATCCATTTCAATTCTTTCAAAGCATCGCGTTCCTGCACCACAAACATACAAAAATGGGTTGATATATTGTGAAAATAAGAACTTGGTGGTTTTACAATACTAACAAATTTGTATTCTTACATCTAATTTATATCTTTATACAACTTTCCATTCAACCTATATTTTTTTCATTCTATATGTGTCCTAGTTGGTTTTTAAATTCAAGACCTATAATACTTGAAATTTGAACGTAAGGCACTTGTCATAAATAATTTTCCATTTACTTGACCATTATCCCATTTATACGCTTTATTTACTTAATCTTAGGGAATCTTGCTCAACTCTCAAACTCTTTGTCTATTAGATCACCATTTTTCTTTAACTTAGCACTTTTGGACCCAATGCACCCTATACATAACACATATACATACTCCTAGCTATTCACCACATCTTTGATCAAGTTCCCAATTAATCCTAGAAAAAGTCATCAAAAAGGGTAGAAGCCATTGACGTTTTTGTCCAATGTTGATGATTTTATCTTTATACTACAACAATCATATTTGCAAATACACAAACTAGCCTAATCATATTAGGGTTAATTTAGAGGTGAATTATATGCACAAGTCACTTATATAAGCATGTACACTTTAACCTATGTGGGACATCTTTGATCATTTAGGAGAGTATAATTGATAACACTCTAAGAAGGAATTTTGTTGTGAATCATTGAAACATCGATTCCTTATAACATCATAACAAGCTACAAGTCTGAATACATCATTATTTGCTTCCCTAGATCACTCGTATGCACCTGATTGAAGTCAAAGATCATTCTCAAGTGTTGAAGGACTTATTAGGACTTTCCAATTCATATTATTTACATGCACTTTAATATATGTCCATCAAGAGGGAGAATTGCATGAGTTTGAGGCCCTTTTGAGGTAGTTATATTTATGAAACACTCGGTAATTAGGGGATTTTCGAGATCAATCTTAATCATTAGATTAACCCCCTTTCTAGGTTATAAGATGAGGTGTGAGGGTTTCAACAAAGAATAATTCATTTGTAGGTATAAATGTGTGATTTCCATATTTTCTACACATTTCCTAGATTTAGAGACATAGGTGCACTAAGTGCCAAAGTTGAGTCATAGATCAAAGCACTAGGGGACAAAAGCACCACCTAGGAACAATTTTCTAGGCATTTCTCTATGGCATAGGCGACTCTATCTAAAACTCACTTCTAAGTTTCTAGAATTTACAAGCATAGTTACAATACTCTACACAAGATATTCTCACAATTTCACATCAACATCACATTGTTATACCTCGTAGAACGATGCAATATTTCTAACCCCAACCTTATTAGTTATTTATATAACTTTCGGAAGTTGTGTTGATCATATATTTATCCTATGATGATTTAGGACTATTGTATTCCTTGTATTTATTTTTCGAACCATATTTGAAATATTGATTCTATAATTAATTGTAATTAGAACATGATATTTTTTATTACAAAACCAAAAATACTTTGTTTCATTGCCACTTTAATAAGGTCTTCTTTAGATGAGAAGTTGGAATGTTTCTTTTTTTCATTCAAGGGAGAAAACCAATATCTTAGTTTTATTAATATTAATTTCCATTCCTATCTTTTGACAAAATCCATGGATTGTTTTTCTAATTAAAACTAGTATATATATGTTAAATGCATATAACTAAAAATGTAGATAGATATAAATATCGAAGCCTTCATTTTGGACGTTTCACATACCATAATTATTAATACATTAATTTCTTTTTAGACGTATTTTTCATGACTAGGGACAAATGGTGTGAATCTAGATATATTAACATGTGAAAAAAATTTCCTACGATAACACGAATATATCATGTTTTTGGGTTGACATTCTTAAAAAAACAAGATTTCTAAGTGATCATCGAATGGAAGTCAAATTTAAAATTGAAATTAAAAGTGAACACATTACATTATAGCCCACCACCACCCCTAGGATGCCATTGTCGAATGCCTCCGAGTTTACTTACATCATCAATGTATAAACATGTGTTTCACCTAATGAACCCCTATGTCTAGAATGCCATTGTAGAATGCCTCTCAGTTTACTTACATCATCAATGTATAACCACGTGTTTCAACTAATGAACCCCTATGCCTAATATATAAAGTTTTATAAATTTAAAATTATATAATATTGTAGTCATATAATTTCGACTATATAGTACGTTTAGAAAGTATACATTTTGAGATTATAAATATTTCATACACATTTTTAAATTTTTGAGTCTAATTCTATATACAATGGTAAAAATACATTGTCACATTTTATAAGAATGGATACCCTTAGCATAGAGTGAAGGCGGAAGATTATTCATGCACTTTAAAGAAAATATTCAAATATCAAAATATTTTTGTTTTAACTTCAATTTTCTAACAATTTGATCACATTGTGTCACTTCAATATTTATTAAATTCATGAGAATTGTGTAGTTCAAAAAGATAACAAAACTCTTAAAACTTAATGGCCAAAAATACTAAATTCAAGATCCATATTTAAAATTTTTTAAATAATAACACTATATCATGGAGTGCAACATACATAAATGATACTCACAGAACAACAAATTTCTTAATTAAAATAACAAATTTCTTAATTAAAATGGAACTTTCATTCTCAAAAATACTGACTGGCATAAAACAGAGGCTCCTCGGACGTGATTAATATCGTTCAAAGGACGCAGTGTAAGGTGTTTGCAGGCACGCGTGGCGTGGGAACAACACGGTACGTCGCGCGTGACACGTCTACGCCGGCGGCGTCATTGCTTTGCCTGACGTGGAGGACCAGTTGACGAATAGTATTAGCAGTACAGGCGAGGCGCAGGAGGCAGACAGTGCAACTGTGCCTGAGCCTGAGCCTGAGCCTGAGCCGGCGGCGGATCCTCTGCATTTTCTCATACCTAATTAGTCTGCCACCGCCCGCACTAGTGTCCCCACATACGCTTGCATCATCATGAATTACACTCTGCCACGGTGTATTAACTGCAGTCTGCAACTCTGGCAGAGAAACTGCAACTGCCACTCCCACTCCCACTCCCATGTGACACCAACTTTAATTTTGTCGAGGCGCTCTTGTTTTGTGGTGCAAGTACCTAATGCGATTGGGGTATGCTCGTTGCTCATGCTTCACTCTAAATAAAATACTGAAAATAAAATAAGATCATGTTACCTTAATTATCAACGTCACTAGGTACCATTTCGTCCCATTTGATTTTCATTGTTAAGATTTTAAAAAGTTACCTTCTACAGTTTTTAAAATTGAATTAGTTTACAAGAGTTATAAATTTTAATGTTTTTAAAGATTAAACTAGCAATCGCATGTGTATAATGCAATGTGAACGCTATATGTTATTTGATTTAGAGGGATAGTTATTATTTTTGTAGTTGATATCGATAAGGGGTGTAATTGATTTTGTAATTGTAGGAATATATATGAAGCATTAAATTTAAAGGTGTTATCTCTACATTTCAAATTTGTTACAAATTCGTACATATACATTTGCAAATCTTATATCATGAATGGTAGCCTTTCGTACATTTGTGGGCTATTTTATTTGAACTAAACATGAATACATGAAGACTTTTGTACATTTGCAGATTTTATATCATGAGTGGTAGCCTTTTGCTTATGCTCTGCCCATCTTCGAGATATATCAACCTATCCCTCTTATTATTCTTAATCATTAAAGGCCCTCAAAAGATCCATCAAATGCACATTCAGCATGTCTATCATGGACCATTAAATGTGCAATGAGAGCTCTGTCACAGTCCACCAAATGTCCATTGAGATCCTTTGTAAGTTTAAATCACGTTCTTAGTTCTAGATCTTTAATCAAGGGTATTTTTATGTTTAATTTGAATGTGCACATAGAACTCCCCTTTCACATTTGCACAAAAGTCTTATGTCCTTGCTCTCAGGGATCTGTTTTGCTACCGTATGTATGTGCACCCAAGAATTCAATAGAAAATATAAGTACCTGATTGACAAGCTTCTAACCCAAATTTGAGGTCCAAGATATAGAGCACCGTTCTATTTTTCCTTATATTTAATAATGTATCATTTATGCAATGGGCAACTTGAAACTTCAAATTTGAAAGGGGAACCAGATGCAATTCTAATTTTATTTTCCTTTTTTATTCAATTTGAGTTCAACGTTGCTCATTTTATTTGATATGGAGTTTATTGTATAGCTTGCAATGCACACCAAATTTGCAGTTCCTAGCAGGTTATACTATTTTCTCAGCAAAAATGAACAAATGTATTGACAATTAAAATATGTGAAAAAGTAGCACAAACCGCTCCAAATTAAGCACTACGAACTGAGAATGGTAATTTTAACATGGATTACATTTTCTATAGACTTCTAACAAAGAATTAGGGAAAACCTTGCAAAGAAGCATTTTCCTGAGGGCTCAAACTGAAAAAAATGTGATTCAAGCTAAAATTTACCCATAGATAGTATCTCTTATATTGGCATCATCAGGGGTAAACTTGAATTTTGTAATATATTAATAATTACACCCCACTGCATATCAGAGGGGGTAAACTATCTACATGAATTATGAGTAGCATAAATTCAAGAAGTGGACCTACATTCTAAGATATGGAAAGAAAGAAATTATTCGTGAATGGCAAAAGTTACTCAAAAGTAAAGCAAGTTACACTAATTAATTAGGAAAACTGATGGGAACTGTAACGACTACAAATAACCTTTCTAAAGCTAAATTTAGGAACTCCTGCAAAATATAAGATCCATTCACTCCATATATCTGAAATCGAAGATATAACATACCATAAAAGTTACCACTAAGATATGCCAACATCATTTGGCCATTAAAATCATCACAGAAGTTGACTCCAATACTGGATAAAGACTTAAAAGGGGTAGTAGTGTGTGTGCAAGTAGAAAAAAAAAATATAATAGAAATAATAGAAATTGTTTTGACTTGTGCACCCTACTTATCAATGTCATTAGATCAACCACTTGAAACAAACTAAATAAACTCACTACATGCCTTTCAGCATAAACAACTTCAATGTTCAGCCCAGTTCCATGAGGAAACACTCAAGATAGTATCCCTAGATGAAGCACGTTTCTTTTAAGACATTATACTAAACGCTAGAATTTTGTATTGTTCTTAAATAAGTTGCAAAGATTAGGAGTTCAAAACTCAGAATAACAATCCTAGCTCAAGTTGAATGTATTGCAACACTAATTTGTAGAATAAATAACACAATGATAGAAATATTTATTTGATGAAGGATATCAGTTTATGTGCTTTCAAATCACCTTCAATAGAAATGCATAGGTGGTAAAAACATGTAATAAGTCGTGCACCTAATTCAGGAGTGACATCAAATTAATCATATCGTAACTTCATAATCTCTTCTCGTCTAATACCTTCCACATTAACTACTATTTCTAATCCATCACCCTGAGGAATAACATAACACCCTTATCAAGACCGTAGATGTGATATTTGAATGACTAATCACAACAAAAAATATTCTAACATGCCAACAAAAATACAAAAGTTACATGCAAAAATTGAAAAATATATGAATACAGGATGGAGGTCATACAGTGTATATGTCTCTTTATGAAGCTGAAGCAAAAATATCCTTCACGAGATCCACCACTTCAGATTCTGACAGGAGAGTTGTAGCATCCTAATTGATAAGAATAAGAATGAACCATTAAACAGTTTCAAAACAAGAATATATTGGAGAAAGATGAATTCTGACCTGCCGACAAACAAAAATTCATGTTCTAAAAACATGTGTACTATTATCGTAGAAGTGATTAACACGATGAGATCCCTCTCCACCATTAGTTCGAGCTTTTGGTGTGATGACAAATCATTTGAAGTAACAAAGCCAGTGAATCTCTTAAGTGCGCCGAATCAATGAATCATGATATCATCTTAGCCCCTAGAGTAATATCACTTGGAATGGGTGACCTCCCGGGAAGTCCTAGTTTCATTGCCTCCTAATGCTATTAGGCCTAATTGGTGTATACGTGGTGGGCCAAAGAGCTCACGTGGTTGCATCTGGCTCCATCATGTGGGGTGTGTTGGCATAGCAGCTGTTTAACACGATGAGATCCTCTCCACCATCAGTTCAAGCTTTTGGTGTGATGACAAATTGTTTGGTATCGAGCTAGGCGGTTAAGCGCGCGCCTGCCCAAAGTAGTGTGGCGATGGGTGACCTCCCAGGAAATTCCCAGTGTCACTTTGCCTCCTAATGTCATTGGGCCTAATTGGGTGTATACATGGTGGGTAGAGCTCACGTGGTTGCATTCGGCTCCATCATGCGGGGTGTGTTGGCGTTGATTGTTTAACATGATGATATCCCTCTCACCATCGGTTCGAGCTTTGACTTTTTGGTGTGATGGAAAATAGTTTGGAAGTATCAAAGCCGCCCAGAGCGGTTAAGCGTGCCGGCCCTTAATTTAGAGTGGCGATGGGTGACCTCTCGAGAAATTCGGTGTCATCTAATACCTCCTAATCTTTGTTACGATTGGGTGTATCCATCACCTAAGGCTCCATCGTGCGGGAGGGTGTTGGCGTAGGTGATTAACATGATGAGATCCCACTCCACCAAAATTTCCCTCTCGAGCTTTTGGTGGAGAGGGATCTCATCGTGTTAATCAGGCTGCTACGCCAACACCCTCCCACACGATGGAGTGAATACACCCAATGGAGGCCCAACAACATTCGGAGGCAATGACTTGGGAATTTCAGCAGAGGTCACCCATCGCCACACTACACGGGGAGTTGTAGTACGCTAATTGTTAACGGCTAAGAATACCAAACGATTTTCCATCACACCAAAAGCTCGAAATGATGGTTGAGAGAGGATCTCATCGTGTTAAATAAACTTCACGCCAACATGTACATCAAATGCTCAACAATTATAAATCCATGGTTCAAAATCCAATAGAATTCCAAGTAGACTTCTAAACATTGTATCGGTACAACTCTTTGGGGTTTTAGCAGTTCTGTAAAATGGCACGGTATTACATCTTTTCAGGAATAACTTCTCGTGATGTAATTAGTGAATATCTCGATAATCTTATAAATTCATGTGCTTATTTTAACTTGAAATACTGTCATTGAGATGGAAGTAGTAAAATCTGGAGCTAATGTGTAGAGGGTAGAGTGAGATGACTTATCAAAGTACAAGTGAGATGCAAGAATTAACATGTTTAGAGTTACATTACATTTGGGAAATATTTGCCAGCTTTTGTTTTTTCAGGTTGGTTCTTGATGTGCTTGATGGAGATGAGAAGGAATAACAATGTTTGGTACAATCTTTAGTCATATCATGACTGGATTTGTTATTGGTTATGTTAAAATGCTTGGGGATGTGAAACCTAAAGAGAAGACAAATTCTACAATTGTCAACTGTTACCCATAAAATGAAATCATGTAAACATAACATGTCCATCATGTACCTCATGTTATTGTACTAATTACCAAAGCATCATGCAGTTCAGTATAAAGCATTACCTGATAATGTGCAATGTGAAATCTTATACAAGATTAACGAACACATTATACCTCGAGATGTTTAAGGGAGTTTTCCAGTCTTAATAAAATACTTTTACTTGTGACTAAAATACGTTATCCACAGGATTAGACAACACTATGACCTATAACATAGAAACAAAAAAACTGAGCCATATATAAATAGTCAAGAGTCCTGAAATACATGCCAGAAAAATCAGTATAAACATACTTTAGCTGGCAAGAGCAGAGGACTGGGAGATTTAAGCTGATTATCAAGAACATGCATCAGCAGGTTTCCAAGTGGAGAAAGTGAATATCCATGCAGACTCAAAATATTCGATGCTTGATGCTTCCAACTATTTCCAGCTCAGTTTCAAATTCATGAGAGCTTTGTGGGTAGTGACTACAGGTCTCTTTATAGCAATCGGCTTACAATTCTTTAGAACACATTTATAAACAAAATTGGCTATGTTGGAACTTCAAACATAAGATAACCATGAAACTAAGTAAATCAGATATTTCCCTTTGTGGGTTCCCAAAACAGGGGCATCTAGGTTGATTGTGATCTAAAAACAACCTTAAAATTTTATAAATTAATGCATCAATCACAAAATGATATCAAATTTGTTCAAGAACCATCAAATCCTCCCCAACGTCTGATCTGTAAACTCTTCAACTTTGGAATTATTCACAAATCACAAATTAATAGCTATTGTTTACTTCCTATTGGAAAATAACATAGATAGCTAGTGAAGGAATCATTATTGTGCTTAGAATCAACAATTGTAGTAAAGGAAAGAATAATAAACTCATAACACCAACAATTTTATCTTGGAAAACCTCCAATGGAGGAAAAACCAGTCGGGAAGGGCAATTGCTCTTTCTTCCCACTTCTATTGGCCAATTCAAATCAACAAGTACAAAATTTACAATAAGTAAGAAAGAGAAGTAGATAATATCTCAACACTTCCTTTCTTTACTTGCTTGCTTTGTCTCAACACTCCTTTCTTCTACAAAATACAATTTCCAGCACCAAGAATTCTTGCTCACTTTCTCCCATGCTTCGATGCCCTTCTACACTTCCTCAATCATGTATTTATAGCCTTTCTCATGTCCTCCCATGCACTGGAGAATGGGAAAGGTCACGAAGGAGAAGAGAAACAAACATCCTTTCAAATTCAGAGGTTGTTTGTTTCGATTTTAGTTTTCTGTCTGTAATGGCTATGACCACCAGCCCTGTGCAGATCGGTGGTTCTAGGGTTGCCACCCAGGTGGGCGGTGGATTTCTAATTGCCACCTGCGCTTGTGGTGGCGGTCTTGTTACTTAAAAGACAAAACCTCTGTTTCATTGTTTTCCTTCTTTGTGTTGACTTTTTGATGAAGTAGAGTTATTTTGGATCCCTATGGATCAACGTCTCATGATATATGGTACAAAAGTAAGCATGATGCTCATGAGCAGGGAGCTTGTACCGAGGATATTTAAAGAGCATCTATAATTTGCATGACTTGTAAGGTTGAAAAAATAACCTAATGGATGCACCTGCAATAGTCATGCACAAGCACATACAGAAATCTATAGATTCATCTGCAAAGTTGATGCCCAATCTAGATTCCTAGGATGACTTGCAAGTTAAAGGTAAAGAAGCACATTATTAACCTACATAAATGTGAGAAATAATGAACAATCACTTTGCCTACATGAAACAGGTCAAGTACCATCATTTATAGCCCTACATAGTGAACATGATTGGGGACCTCTCCTTGGCTGTCAAGAGGCATATATTGGGCCATGATGGCTCTGATTTCAGAGTCCATGTATGACTTCATCCAAGGTTGAGATATACAATATATCAGAAATAATACCATATAATTTGCATGACTTGTAAGGTTGAAAAAAGAACCTAATGGATGCACCTGCAATAGTCATGCACAAGCACATACAGAAATCTGTAGATTCATCTGCAAAGTTGATGCCCAATCTAGATTCCTAGGATGACTGGCAAGTTAAAGGTAAAGAAGCACATTATCAGCCTACATAAATGTGAGAAATTGTGAACAATCACTGCACAGAACAGGTCAAGTACCATCATTTATAGCCCTGCATCGTGAACATGATTGGGGACCTCTCCTTGGCTGTCAAGAGGCATATATTGGGCCATGATGGCTCTGATTTCAGAGTCCATGTATGACTGCATCCAAGGTTGAGATATGCAATATATCAGAAATAATACCATGCACTTGTCAAAAATGAACTACAATTCCAAAGTTTTTAAGCCTAGAAAAATGACACCAATGCAATTTAGCAACTATTTACTTACTCTAAGTTTGTATTTATAAACTACATAACCTCCAATAGCAACAACGGCCAGGAAAAATAGTATAACCCATACAACATCACAAAATCACCATATATTAATTAAAATCCCAATATTGTATATAAGTCTTATACAACATGCAAAATATGGGAATGAAACAGATTGCACTACGTACTTATGCAAGTATCAGGGTCTCTGATGTAGGGTATTTTGTGATGAAATATGGGCTGTTAAAGGAAAGAGGGGTTTCATCAATAAAAATTGACAAAATCTCATGTAAATTCCATAATGACTTCTATTTTTCTTACCTGCAGTGTGTGGCGTGCCTAAAACAGGATGTTTTCATCGACCTTGGCAACATGTACGGCCATATCCTGCATCACATCATGAACTTTCACCTTCCAAATGTCGATCCCATTTCTTACCTCTTCAAGGTCGTTAAACGTCCTCATGAAAACACTCGAAAAGAATAAAGCCTCAGCGACCCTCTGAACACAGACATCAACAAGCAAACTCCAAGCACTTTGACAAATATAAAATTGCTCAGCCGTAAGGCCGGCAACAAGTTTGTAACCCACGACCTCCATATGCACACCCTCAAAACTCTCGAGCACCTAAATAAAACGTATTTACAGTTAAATAAACCCTACAAGAGTAAAACCCTACCAAATTTGAAATGCCCGCTTACAGTTGTGCAACCAAAACAATGCCAAAGTTGAAATATGTAACCTCAAGAAACAAAACAAGAAAAACCGACAATTCTAAAAAATAAACAAACAAAAAAGCATATTTATTTAATATGAAAACATTTTAAAATATTGCATGCTCGAGTTATTTTATTGAATAAAGCTTTTCAATTCACTCGTTGTCTCAATTTTGCATTGAGTAATGTGTAGTCTTAAACTAAAAAAACCTTTTGAGTTGCATTTCCCACGATTGTTATCCTTTTGAATTGCATTTCCATAGTTTTCTAAGTTGTTTGCAGGAATTTAGAGGTCAAGTTTTCCTTCGAAAAGAGTTGATAATGGGTTCCGTGGCAAGTAGAATGAGGCAATGCGAAATAGAAACACACAGACAAAAACAGAGACGAGAGATAGGAATTAGATACTTGAACATTGACATTCTCATTGAAATTGCAAGCAAGCTTGATTCTTGTGATGTAACAAAAATGGGTATTATGTGTCGTCGTTTTAAGGAAGATGCATATTCTCATCCTGTGCGGAAAACAAGAAACTCTGTCTTGTCGGATGCCAATTGAAATTCTTAGATTATATGAATGTTGGTTTTTATTTATACCTAATTCTACTTGTAAAACCAAAAACCCTCATCCAAATTTTGATATCGATCACAAAACCGTAATCGTTGCTCACGGTTCCAACATTCTCGATTTGGGATTCACGATTCAAAAAGAGGTTGTTAAACTGATTTTCATTGTCAGACGTGAGGGCATAGATACACTCCATTAGATTATATGGCAATGAAAATACATGTTACGCTACTTGGTCCACCAAGGCGTTGATTTCCATCCAGAAGACAAAGCCGAGCTTTAGAAAACAAGAATAGTAACCAAAAAATTCTTCGCCATGATTAAAGCCTGAGCTTGCACCTCAGAATGCGAAAGGGGGCTTAAAATAGTTGGAAAAACGAAGATGGCCAGACAACCGTATAACCGTCAAATTTAACACAATTAGAGAAACGTCGAAGGTCCTTTACCATAGGGGGAACGCCTTCGGTGTAATTAGTCTTTACAAATTATTATGTGGGATTATTACAATATACAATTTATTAGAAAGTCCTTGGCTCATGCTTTGCATAAGTGCATGAATTATGCTTAAATTGTAATGACTCAATGAAGATGTTCACAATCTTAAACTCAATAGACAAACAATTTTTTTATGAATAAGATCTAATATTATATTAACTAGTAATTGTATGTGGGGTGTACAATGGAAACATTAAAGGGGATGGAGCGAAGAATTGAAAATTCGGGAAGCAAAAAAAGGGTAAGGATGAGGGGCGGTTGAAAAAGGGTTTGATGGAGGGGAAGGGCATTGTGGTTCACTATATCATCTATATCTTGAATGCATAATTCATGTGAGTGTGAATTACATTTAAAAGATAACAAATGTAAATTGAGCAACAGGGGCAGAAGCCTGATAATTGTATTAAACTCAATCAACCAAGAATACAATGGAGTGCTGCAATTCTTATAGGAATTGAACAACCATGTGTAGACAAATAAATAGGTTGCACAGGTAAAACTAAACTCACAACAACTTCCAAAATACATCCGGAAGCACATAAATTGTTATAACAATTATAACAATTATGCATGTGGAAATAAAAGACAAATATGGTTTAAAAACCATATAACAACATTATTTAATTAATAACATTAATTAAATAATTATTTATATGATGCATAATTAATATATTAGGTAAACAATAACTAACCTAACAAAAAGGGACAAACCAAAAAATGGGGAAAATCCAAAAAGTTTCATGTTTGAGACCCACCCGAAAAGTGAGAATCAAATACCTATGCATGTTTCGCACCTTTTCCATGTCTTAAATTGTAACACCCAATTAAATTTTGTTATCTATGTTACACTTTATTAAATTGATCTCTTTCGCATTATTCACATGAGTGTAATTTATGCTCAAAAGGGCCAAAAGAAATAATGGGAAAAATCCAATAGGTTCCATGTTGAAAACCCAACTGAAATGCTTGTTTCTTGGTTTACTTTGTAGCCCTCCTTTATAATTCTAAGCTCAAGTGCGGGGAAACAAAAGATGTGTGAACAATCATTGAGAGTTGAGTTTACATTATTCATGTGACTATAATTTGTGCTTAAAGGTGCTAAATTAAAAAAAAGAAAAACCAATTGGTTCCATGTTTGAAGCCCATTCAAAATTCTTGCTTCTTGGAGCACTTTGTATTCCCACTTTACAATTCTAAGCTTGAGTAGGTGCAGTGAAATAGGAAACATGTAAACAATCATCAATAATTGTCCTTTATTTGTGTTCCACTTTATCGTCAC
This sequence comes from Taxus wallichiana var. yunnanensis, assembly GCA_018340775.1. Lineage (NCBI taxonomy): Eukaryota > Viridiplantae > Streptophyta > Pinopsida > Cupressales > Taxaceae > Taxus > Taxus wallichiana. The sequence goes on from CM031235.1 coordinate 51,634,260, forward strand.
TTTGTATTCCCCCTTTACATCTCTAAGCTGAGTAGGTGCAAGGAAATAGGCTAAGTAAGTTAATAGATGGCGTGTAAACAATCATCAATAATCATCTATTATGTGTCTTCTACTTTATTGTTTCGATCCCAGTCACATTTTTCACATGAGTGCAATTTATGCTTAAAGGGGCCAAAATTAAAAAAATGGGGAAATCAAAAATGTTTAAAGGTCAAGAACTAAACAAAAATGATGTCAAGGTTTTCAATTTGATAGTGCTTTATTTGTAATATAAGATGAAAACATCAATGAAAAGTTGGAAATAAAAAAGTGAAAATTAAATACCGCATGCACCACACATTTTCCACGGGTCAAAGTGTAACACCTAAGTAACATCCACTATTTATGTTCCACTTTATTGACTTGATCTCACTCATTTTTGTGAGTGTAATTTTCCCTTAAAAGGAGCATTAAACTATATATAAAAACTATACTATAAAGTATATATTATAAACTATATATACTATAAACTATATATTAAAATCCTATTTTACGAAGAGCTTAATTCCATTTTTTGATTTATTGTGAACATTAGTTTATTTTTAAGGAGTATAATTAGCCACAGGAGGGGCATATAAAGTACAGCTCACCGCAACATTTTACACCCAAATTTCTCCTACAATACTTAATTTTGATAGAGGGAATATAACTATCATCTTTGCATTTACACTCCGCACGTGGACAACTTAGCTTAAGCGGAGGCCGTTGATACGAGCTAAGAAATAGTTGGCCGAGATCACCGCAAGTTCATACGAGTGTCAGAGACATAATTATTTATTGAAAAAGACACACATCATGAGGAGCATAAGACAAATTGCATCCAATCTTATATGTACAACAAATCCCATTCAATTGTCATGTGTTCAATTCAATATTTTATCTTTCATTTCCCTTAAGTGGTACCCCATGAACAATTTTAGTGTATACATACCATAACTATTATGACGAAATGCCACCATCTTGTTACACAATAAACCTGCAACCTGACAGACATAGGAAACAAAGATGCGGAACGATCAAAATGTGCACGGATTCCATTACCCATTTTTATTAATAATTCTTGGAAGATGTAGTAGCTCATCTTCCAGACTTATACATAGATTTGATTAAGGTAGTAATCATACAGGCTCGGAAAAAATCATTTTGCAAAATTATCTTCTGCATTAAAAATATGTCAAAATATACAAAATCAGTAGTTATTTCTCCATCGATATGGAGCAAGGAAAATAAAATATCAAATGCATTTTACACAATCTCAAGAAATAAAAACTAGTAGGATGAATTTATATGAAAATTTCAACCCATATAATAAATCAAACCAAAGTATTATATTTAGCATATAAGCATAAATGATTACAAGCCGTAATCTAGTAGCAATACCAAATGCAAAATGGGATGTTGTTATCCACCATCTATCTTAATACAAAAACCAACCATAATGAAGAACAATGTTTATAAATAAAAATAATTTATGAAAGGAATCCAACCAAATCAACAGAGCGAATGATAATGGCCAACGAGGTAAAATACCTTAGGATGACTTAGTGCGAGCTTTATATTTGGGATATAAATTCAGAAAAAAATCTATCAAAACTACGATTAAAAAATTTAATTAATTTGGATAATTTTAATAAAAACAAATTTAATCATGTGTCATCTTGGTTTTGATCTAAGCAATGGGATTAGGGGCAAATTGGCATGCTCATTGCTCGTGCTTCACTCTAAATAAAATAAAATCATGTTACCTTAATTATTAACGCCGATACCATTTCGTCCCGTTTGATTTTTATTTTTAAGATTTAAAAAAGTTACATTCTACAATTTTTAATGGTTTTTTAAATTGAATTGGTTTATAAGAGTTATAAATTTTAATATTTTTAAAGATTAAATTTGTCTTTAAAAACTATTAAGTGGTATTATTAAAATGCACAATTTATTAGAAAGTCTTTGGCTCATGCTTACAAGTGCATGAACTATGCTTAAATTGCAATGGCTCAATGAAAATGGTCACAATATTTAACTCAATAAACACACAAATTTCAATTGCATGAGCCCATCTAGATTCATGCACCTTGCATTGATGAAATATATGTGAAATTTAATATGCTTAGTTATAAATTTTAATATGTTTACTTTGAGTGTCTCCCCACTAGATTTTAAGCAATAACAACTAGTCATTGGTTATCACTCTTATGAAAAGCCAAGCTCCATCAATAGCTCCCATGGGCCCCCTATACATGAGATCTCATGTGTCACATTCATTGTTTTGTGGAAGTATATTAATAATTGGTTGGTGTAAAGTTAGATATAAATATATTATGATTTTTATGTTAATAGGATTAGAACTTGGGAGAAATGAGGATTTTTTTTAGAGTTGTAAAAAAATTCAAGATGTATTTAAGAGACATATTTTACTTGAGGTAGTAAGCATGTATTTAGATGTAGTAACTTTTAGAGTTTTCTTCTTGGAATTTTGAAGCACAAAGGAAGACTACAATCAATCAACTGATATGTTAGTAAGAGGTGTATTTTTATTGTAACATCTACCTCAATGGTGGATACACCAATGACCTTTGATTTTTGCATGCCCAAGTCAAGTTTGGGTCCCAAAAGGAAAATGTATCTAAAATTATTCAATGTTTCATCCACGTCTTCTACCCAATCCACATTATATATCCAACTATGTGCCCTTAGCCCCGATAAATGAGCTCATAATACCTATGAGTGGTACCCCAAACATACAAAAATATCCTCTTGATAGCTTCTAGTGGCTCTCTTAGGTTCTATAATGGAAAATTTAGGTTTCCTCTTACTAAAGCACTAAAAAATTGTGTAATTATGAGAGAATATTAGATTACAAGTAAATGACATCAAACATTAAGATCATAAATCATATTTAGGTAAAAGATGGTAAATTTCACAAGCATGTATGACCTAACTATGAATGTAGAAATTAGGGCTAGAGAGGATTAAAATCGTTTCAAACTAAGATGCGATGGTCCAACAATTTGAAAATGTACAAGAAGGGTGTGCAAGCTATTGTTGAGATGTATTGAAAATATGTGAGTGCAATTCTGCAAGTAAGACAAAATCTTCTATATTATAAAAAGTTACTTGGGTGATTTTTTCCTATTTGGATAGTTTTATCGTTTTTGGTTATAATCACGTGATCACAATTGTTCAACTAATTGGGTTTTTCATCTTCTTCTTTTCTTAGGGATGTATAAAAACGTTACTAATTTTGGCTCTCCCGCCATACCTAGGTAGCACTACTACGAAGAGGAATCAAACCCACATAGTTCTACCACATGGTGTGAATGTGTGCAAGATGTATATCATAATGTGTTTCGATATGAAGACCATATTAGGACCTCTAATACTTGAAAAGTATCTTTCACGTGTGATGTATCTTTACAAATGACATATGGTAGTTTTGTATGATGTTTGCATACTTAGAGGTGGATGAATTTTCTAAAGACTAATTTAGCAATTGGGTGCTTTGTTGTGATCTCCTAGGTAGCCCAAAGATGTGAGGTGTGAGGCCTTTAGAATGGGTTATGTGAATGTTCTTATATAGGTGAATGCTGCAATAAGATTTCCCGCACAAATGACACATGACAAACTAAGGTAGCTTGTGAATTTTAAAATGTGTCCATTAGAGTTTTTATGTTTGATTGTATGTTTGCTTGCTATTATCCAAGTGTGTGAAATTGAGTGCTTTTAGTAGTGTAATATATGTATCTAGATCCATTAGTAGAAATATTGGATTATAATATTGTTATTATTGGACTTATTTGAGTTCCAATTTCACTATTATTAGATTCTAATTTATCTATTATTGGATTCTAATATCACTATTATTGGATCCCAATTTCGATATTATTGGATTCCAATATCGTTGTAATTAGATTCCAATTTCATTGTTTTTAGATTTTCATGTTGGGAGTATGTAAGGTTAGCGGCCGCTAACTATAATAAGGCATGAGCCCATTGGATTAATAAAAATAAAAAACTAATAATAAATTCTTACAAAAGCAAGTTCAAATTGCAAGCCTCACAATTTGAAAAGGTGATGCTCACACTTTCCTCACACTTTGAAAGTGCAATCCTCGATGTAAGGTTAGTGGCCACTAACTATTATAAGGCATGATCTCGTTGGATTAAAACTAAAATAAAAATAACAATAAATTTTTGTAAAACCAAGTTCAATGTGTGAGCCTCACACTTTCAAAGTGTTAGCCTTCGCACTTTTAGAGTGCAAGCCTTGCTCTTTCAAAGTGCAAGGAAATTGCAAGCCTCACACTTTAAAGTACGAGGATCACACTTTCAAAGTGCAAGTCTCCCACTTTTAAAGTACGAGGCTTGCACATTCAAATTACAAGGACTCAAAATTCCAATGTTGGAGTCATTATGTGCATCCTTGATATTGGCATTGACCTTGAATGCTAATGGTTTTATGTTTATTTCTGGTCAAGTTTACAATAAAATTAAGTGCTCACATTTGTTATGATTCTCTCAAAATATGACCCTTATATTTGATATTATAATATTTAAATTATTGAAGAAAAATAATGATTTTTTTGTTTTGGTAGACATTTAAGTTTTCTTATCTCGATCTGTTGTCTGTGTTTTTGCATATGTAAAATTCACCCGAAAACAGGACAAATATACCCTAGTGTCAAATTTTTCATGTCATACCTTCCCAAGACATCCCTATATCAGCCAACCCCTTAGTTTTGAGTCCAATATCTCCTTCCAAGATGCCATATGTGATGTCAACAGTCCTCCCTAGGTGATTTAGGAACAAAAGAATCATTCAAGTATGTTGGAGAAATGGTTTTCAAAGCAAGATTTCTAGCACACTTAGAAGGGGCTTTCATCAGCCTTTCTAAGCTAGGTGCATCATCATTAGAGAATAATGGAGGACATATATTCATCATGGAGGTGTATTTAAGATCTAAAATCATTGTGTGACTAATTCAGGGAAAATTTGGAAAGATCTGAAGGTTTAGGAGAGGTCACTGAAAGTTGGTTTTTGAGGCCTAAAGAGCTTACACTGAAAAAAGTACCTGATCTTCATGGAAGGATTATAGGAGCTCTAGAAGGAGTTATGGTTCAAAAAATATATCATTTTAAATCTCTTTCATTCCCCACATTGTGGAAAAAACCTATCATCTTCAAACACCATGCATTTTTCTGGCCATCTCATTATTTCCATGCACAATGGGTAATCTTGAGAGAAAATGATAAATTTTGAGGTTGTTTAGTCAGAATAAAGCCTTAGTACCATCACCATTGTTATCATTATGTATTTTACATGAAAAATCATATAAATAAGCTCCCAAAAACTCATCTAAGAGCTCAAGTTATGACCCTCACAAGTCAGACTTTCAAGGTACACTCTTCGGTACTTAAGTAAAATGGAAATATTGCGGTCATCACCAAAAATACAAAGGGTTCAAAATTCAATTTATCTAAGCTTCTTGATTAGTACAATAGTATGGGCATGTTACAAAGGTCATAGCAGGGTCATTTTTGAGCTTCTATCTCTTAAGATGGGATCTTCATGAGCAACACTCGTGGTCACCAATGGAATCATTCGACATTGTTTCTATACACTTAGTTCATAGTGACCGTGTGTCATTCGAAGGAGGTTTCTTATGGTACTAAGCATTAAAGGACTCATATTTCATTGTGTTTGAGCATTTCATCATATCATCCGGTAAGGATCAGTGGAGTTCATCAGAGATGGCTTCTTCTTCATTGACACTCCTTCTCAGTTCTCTCTCTCCCCTTTCTCTCTCTTATCTCCCCCCACTTTCTCTCGCCTCATTCTAATTCTTCATTGGGCTTTTAATTTTTCATAATTATTTTGATGAATTAAAAATTACTTTATTATTCAATGTAATAAGTCACCTTAAGTCATAAAAAGGTACTTAATCTTTTCCTAAGGATGTAAATAGTCATAAGTCGTGAAAAGGAATGTGAAAAGGCAATTAGGGGTAGGTGAAGAGTCATTTTTATTTCTATAAATTTTAAGGGCATCCCCTATCCAAAGGGTTTTCAGTTTTGTAAGCTCATGAGAGAGTGATTCTTATGAAGGAAAAAAGATATAACTAATTTTCTTCCACATCCCATTTCCTCCATTCTTTCCACTCTTCCATGTAAAATTTTGCTCAAGATTAAATAAAAGAGAAGGAGTTTTTGCCTTTTGGATTAGGAGGTTTAACTGAAAATTTGTGTTCATTAAATCTTAACTGGTCTTATTTCAAATGGCTTGATTGTTTCTTCTATAATTTACGTGCATTGAATTTTTTGACTAATGGGTGTAGGAAAATGATTTTCTACCTACAACATTAATCCCCCTCCCTTTTGCTCACTCAATTTCCTGATCTCTTGCAAAGTCCTTTCTAGCAATTAATTGCTAGCTTTTCTCTGAGGGTCCATGGAGTTCCCTTGTTGGATCCTCGACCACAAGGCCACCACAGAAAACCACTTTTGCACACGTGCATGTAAACACAAAGGTGCGTCGTTCAAGTAGAGGGACTTAGATTCCTAGAGCATTGGCAAGAAGTCTATAGATTTGTCCACCCGACAAATTTTCTCGTCAATAGTTTTGGCACCCACCATAGGGTAGACTTGGTAGCATCTACACCCAAAATACGATCACAAGATCCAAAAAATCCAAAAAAAAAAATATTCCAAGAATGAAAAAAAAATTGAAAGTTGAAAAAATAGAAAAAATAGAAAAAGAGTTCATGGATATCCATTGTTGAAAGAAACACGATCGATTCTTACAAGTGACCTTTTTATTCCACAGTGTCTTTTCATATTCCTATTACAAATTTTTCTCGAGATCTAGATGAAGGAAAATATACCGAGTTGAGTAGGTCCAAAGGTGTTATGGATTCCACTTTTGAGGCTTTACAAAATCATCAAGAATGAATCATATACAATCCCTATTTATTCTCCCAAGCATCATCTCCATCCGGGTCTTCAAGTGGTTCACCTGGTAATCCCATTCAAACTTCTATTGATACTCCCCCTATAAATTCTCCCATATTTAGACCACAATTAAACATCAATTTCCCAAGTGAAGAAGAACAAGAACCAGAAGAAGGATTGGAAGAAGAATTTTCCAAAGAAAGAGAATACTTTGAAGCTGAAACATAAGAAAAAATGGAAGATGAAGTAGAAAGACCTCAACCCATTGTTCCATGGGAAGAAATATAATTCCACTCATGCTCACACCCCATCTTCACAATCTACAACCAGGTTCCCGCAAGGACTTTCCAAAGTTAAAAGGTGATGACACAATTTTTTTGAAGAACACATCGCCTTTGTCACCACATCATGTAGGATTCTTGGATTCGAACATGAATATGTGGCCGTAAGGTTGTTCATGGAATACATCCAACAAAAATTAGAAGAATGGTTCTACCTCTGTCATCGCGAGATCAGTCACTTGTTGGAATGATATCAAGTCTAAGTTTGAAGAAACATTCAAATCTACTGAGGAATTTCAAGATCTCCTTGTTCAATTTGTAAAAATGAAGAATGAAGAAACCAAAACTACAAGAGAATTTGTGGCCCATTTTGACTAGTTGCTCAACAAGATACCATAAGAAGATTCACCAACCTGAAAATTTTTTCAAGAGATTCTTCATTAATGCTCAATCACTAGAGGTAGGATTTTTATATGAAGAGTTCAACCGAGGAACATTGCGAAGCACAAATAATGGACATTAAAGTCAAGGATAACCTCATCCTATATGGCAAGATCAAGAACCCTTTAAAGGGTAAAGCTCAGATCTGAAAAATGAGAGAACAAATTCATTTTACATATATTGGCAAATGAAATGTCATCATTGAAGAGGGAAATTTTTGAATAGGTATCTCCTCAAAGAAATAACAAAAGTAGATTACAAGAGCACCTCGAAGGCTTGCCTTGGAGGCCCCACCTATCAATTCCCATTGTAGGACTCAAGGAGATGAAGACGAAATGAAAAAATAAATTGAATATAACGATCCTCTCGAGGTTGAGGACGTAGAGAATGACACAAAAATAAGATTCTACGAGTATTCTAAAGGTGATGAAGATGAGGAAAAATATGCACCTAGTTTATCATGTGGCATGTTCATGTGCTCTCGAGTATCAAAAAGGAGATTCTTCCTTTCTTTGTTGATGTAAAGGACAATAATATTGAAGATCCTCTGGTGGAGACTTTGTAAAATAAGTGTTGTTGCAAATCAACAGCACCCTTGGATGTTGTTCAGACTTTTAGTTGATAGTTTTGGACATCCAGTGTGATTACACAACATTGAATCCTCCCCCAAGTGTGGGACTTGAAAAATGGGAAAGGAATCTCTAGATTAGAGGTTGGTTCCTCAACTCCCCTGATCAGATATATCACTTACAAGTTACAGAGGTTTAAATTCCTAGTTCCTACTCTAAATTCCAAGGGGACAAAGATAAGGAATGCAAGAAAATGAAGCTAATGCTAATGAGGTGATGCACTAAAGGAGTTACAGACACGATACTGCAATACATATACAATCCCTAAGAAAACACAAAGACAAATCATGCACAAATTTCTCAAAATGTAATGAAAGATCAGGAAAACAATGGTAAATATATGAAAGGATTGAGAGATTTTAATCACAGAGCATATATTAACATTTCAGATCCAATATAATGCATTACAGTGATCAAGAGGCAAAAAGGGTGTTGTATTACATGGAAAGGTAAAGATTTCCACAAAATTTTCCAAAAGGGAAGAAAAAGGGAAGTTGCAGAGTTGAAAAAGTGTTTCCCTTCAAAAATGAACCCATTCTGGCTTTTACAGTGCAAGCCACGACCCCACGAGAGAGAAATATTGGAAAATGTGGGAGAGCTTCAACCACTAACCCAAAATGCATTAAAACAGCATGGGCATCCTTACAGGCCCATCCCCTGACATTTTTCTCCATGCTGGGAGAGAATGCGAGCCATTCTTCATTAAAAATGGTGGTTGAAACATCATTTTTGTCCATGACCACGTGCCAAAGGTATTTTTCAATTTTCTCTCTCCAAACTCCATCAAATGAAAAAATGACCTGGAATCTTGTATATAATTTCACCATCTTTCCATTGATATAAAGAACGTGAAAAACTAACCTTTGGATCGAAAGATATGGCCGTTTGAAATTTTAGGGCAAAATAGGGCCAAATCAGATTGGCGGGAATTTTTTTTTAAATTTTCCACTTTTTGGTCATTTGGAAAATTTTCCAAAATTCCCTACACTCCGCCATTCTGGGTGCCACATGGCATGCTCACGATTGGGCGTGGGCCCTCTCGTGCTTCATTTTCCTTTGTTTTTCCCTTTGGAAAATTTTCCCAAAATTCCCCGTTGGGCCGATGAGCCGAGGACATGTGGCACGTGCTGATTGGATGCGGGCTGTCTTCCTAAATTCTTTTGTCACTTTTTGACCATTTTCCCATTGGACACGTGGCAAAACCCCATTGGATGCGGGCCTGTCTTGATTTTTTTACCACCGGACACGTGGCATGATGTGATTGGTCCGCATTTAGGGGGTCGTTTTTCCCCTTGAAATTTCCTTCTTTTTCCTTCGACCCCCACCACTTCCTTGGACATGTGGCACCATCTTATTGGCTGTGGGCCTTTCAGGGGAAAATTTCCCACAAAAACTCTGCCGAGCCATAACTTCAAAAATACATGGAGTTAGGAGGAAAACTTTACCTTTCTGGAAAGCAAAGAAAGAGCTCTATCCAATGATGCCATTTCCAAAAGTTTTGAGTTCTGAAAAGAAAAAAATTATGACTGAGGCACAAGAGAGGGAAGAATGAAAGGAGTTAGCCACAAAATGAGCAAGGGGCACATTTTGGATAACAATTTTGGTGACTCGTAGAGGGTCATCACTTTCCCTTTGGATGGAGTTACGGTTGCATGAAGCAATCCATTGGGCATGGAGTCATTAAATTCTTCGCTTGGTACCCAACTGACTAGAACACTGCAAGGAGGAAGATGGAGGATGGAACATCACCTGATGGAGCAAGGCCTGCAAAACACATTTCCAGAATAGCAAGCTTGTGCCAAAGCACTTAGGGAAAGAAAAGCTAAACTACAACAAAACAATGTGCACAAGCACTTGGAGGAATGAAAACCTAAGCTAATATGTACAAGGTGGAGAATTCCCTTCAGTAGTAATGCTTTAGATGGATTCCATTGACTGGAATCTATAATTCTTCACCATCCAATGAAGACAATTGGAAAGCATTGCTGTCCTTACACTTTGTGACCATGTATGGGCCACTCCAAATGGCATCAAATTTTGAATGCCTTCCCGGTTTTGCTCTATCTACATCCCATTTTAACACTAGATCTCCAACTTGGAAAGATCTATCCTTGGCCTTTCTATCAAAGGTCTTCTTTATCAAAGCTTGATCCTTCTCCATTACTTGGGATGCCTGATTTCTGATTTCTTGGAGCTCCATCAATTCTACATATCTAACCTCCATGGGCTCAAACTCCAATAACTCCAACTGTTTCATGAGTTCTAACGTTGGCAACTCAAGTGACATGGGCAAAATTGCCTCTCTTCCATAAACAAGCTTGAATGGGGAGTTACTTGTAGATCTTTTAGGAGTTATCCTATCAGCCCATAAGGCTGATTTCAACTTAGTATGCCAAGATCTCTGATTTTCATCAAGGGTCCTCCTAATGATTCTTAACAAGTTCTTATTTGTAGATTCAGCCTGGCCATTACCCTGAGGGTAATAGTTTGATGAAGTGCTTAGGTAGATCCCATTCTTGACAGCCCATTCAGTCACCTTGGACCCAATGAATGCCAATGCATTATCTGATATTATTGTAGTAGGTATGCCAAATCTAGTTGTTATTCCCTCATAGAAATCTAGGATGCTAGATTCATTTGCTTCCTTGAGTGCTACTGCTTCAGTCCACTTGGTGAAGTAATCTATGGCTATTAAAATCCATTTGTGCCCTTGGCTTGAATTGGGATTAATGAATCCAATGAATTCCAAACCCCATTGCATGAATGGCTGGTCAACTGAAATTGGATGAAATGGAAGGGCAACTAGCCTCTCTTTACCTATGAAGAAGGCACAATTCTTGCACCTCTTGATCCATGCATAACAATCATTGAAAATCTTGGGCCAATAATAATAGCCAGCCCTCATGATCTTTAGATTTGTCACTCTTGGTGCAAAATGACCACCAGCTGATCCACCATGGAACTCTTCCAACATCCTATGAATCTGATTTGTACTAATGCATATCAGCAACACTCCATTCACATCCCTTTTGAACAAAACACCATCAACAAGGGCATATGGGACAACCTGCAATCTGAAGTGTCTTCTTTTGGTCTTGTTCATCTCTGGAGGGCATAGGCCTGTGCTTAGGAAGTGCATTATGTCTTGGGTCCAGCAAGGAGTGAGGACACCATCATTCTCTTCTTGAGTGCTTCCTTGCTCATGGCTGTCTTGCAACGCCAAAACAACCTCCTTCTCATTGCATGCTTCCTTTTGTTTGTTCAAGACCAGCTGCTCACACAATCCTTTTCCTCTGACCAACTTGGTGACTTTGATCTCAATGTCATACTCCATGACATGAGTAATCCAACCTGCTCTCTTTTCATTCAAGTCTTTGTTGAGGAGGAAGTCTTTAACTCCCACATGAGAAACCAACAACTGAACCTTGTTGTTTGAAACTAGATGCTTGAATTTCTTCAAGCTTCTGATTACTGCAAGAACATGCTTCTCAATGAAAGAATATCTCACCTCATAGTCCTCCAAGCTTTGGCTAAAGAAAGTAATTGGCTGCTCATCATTGCCTTTGTTCTGCTGTACCAAAATTGCAGAAATAGTATCATCACCTCCAAATGCATAGAGTATGAAATCCTTGGAGAAATATGGGTTAATGAGAGTTAGAGCTTGAGAGATGGCCTCTTTGATTGCTTCAAAACTTGCCTTTGCCTTTTGATGTCCATTTGAAATCTATGCTTTTCTTTAACATCTTGGTGATAGGCTTGACTAGGGCTGCAAAATTTGGGACAAACCTCCGAACAAAATTTATTCTCCCCAAGAAACTTTGAAGGGCCTTCTTGTGGCTTGGCAATGGTAGTGCTCTTATGGCTTCAACTCTTTCTGGATCAATTGCTAATCCTTCTTTGGAGACAATGTGGCCAAGGAGCTTTCCTTCATGAGCTAGAAAAATACACTTTTTAGGATTCAAGGATACTCCAAATCTTCTGCACCTTTGGAACACTTGTCTCAAATGAAAGAGATGGTCTGCTGCATTTTTTGAAAAAACAAAGTGATATCATCAAGATATATCAGCACCATGTTGTTAATCAAATCCTTGAACGCCATGTCCATTGCTCTTTGGAAAGTAGCTCTAGTGTTGGACAAGCCCAAATGGAATTTTCCTATATGCATAAGTTCCCATTTGGTTGTAAAGGCTGTCTTGAACTGATCCTCTTCTTTCACCATAATCTGATTGTACCCTGAATAGCCATCAAGTAATGAAAACCTCTCAGAGCCAGCAACAACTTGCAAAATCTGCTCCATAGAAGGAAGTGGATAATGATCCTTGAGAGATGCTCTATTCAAATCTCTGAAGTCAACACACAATCTGATTTCTCCACTCTTCTTTCTAACTGGAACCAAGTTGGCTACCCAACTAGAATGCTTGATAGGGAATATGATTCTTGATTCTATCAACTTATTCAATTCCTTTCTCATGAGAGGCTCCATGTGTGGATTGATTGGCCTTTTTTTTGTCTGATAGGTTTAGTACTTGGATCCAATTCAATGGTGTGTTGAGCTAACTTGGGATTGAAACCTTTCAAATATTCATAGCTCCAAGCAAACACATCAGGGAATTCTTGACAAATTTGTATGAACTCATACCTTTCTTTGCTCGCTTATCACTCTACCAACTCGGAGTGATTTTCCTCCTTCCACCAAGATGGACACCGAATCTTCTCCCTTGACTTGAATGTTTTCCTTCTCCTTCCTAAACTGATCATTAAGATTGAAAATGGACTCCAAAGTAATAAGTCCCTTTGGTAGTTTTTTGGTTCTCAACTGTACCACTTGGTCACCATACTGCTGCTCCAACTTTTCCTATTTTTTAGCTGAGAACTCAGCCTCTTCTTGCAAAAAATGGATGATTTGCTGATCATTTTCAAACACTTGCCAACTTACATTGTTGTCTGGCACTGAATGCCTTACAATCATATGGATGTTTGGCTGTACCTTGTCCTTTTGATGCTTTCAACAACATCAAAGGCTGCTCCAACCTCTGCAAGCCCACAACAGCTTGGTTCTCTTTTCTAGGAATGGATTTTATGCCAAAGCCCTCAAAATTTTCAATGAGGTCCCACACCCTGTTCTTGTAGCACTTGAGTAGATCATTCTTGATAGCATGCTGCCCCTTAACTTGGTTCGACAATCAACTCACTCATCACCAAAGACTTGTAAGTTATTTATTCCTCTCTTGATTGACCAATGCAATCCTTGTATCAAAGTTTTCATATTCAGCAGTTGTTATTAGAGCATGCAAACTGAAATCTAAAGGCTGAATAATACTTAACTCCTTGAGGTGAAACAAGCACAGTTCCCCCTCCAGCACCTTGTCTGCTCCTTGATCCATCAAAAAACAACTGCCATACCTCATTGTCATCCTTGTGGTTTGGCTTGGTGATGCTATGAATAGGCTGATTTTCTTCATGCATGCAATAGACTCCTAGCTTAGATTCTTCTATTTCTTGATAAGGATCAAAAGCATGCACCTTGTTTGCCCATTCATCAAGAGTTAGATCTGGGATACTTCCAACCTTGGTGTCAGCTTCATCAGTGCTTGGATAATCCTCTTGATCAAATGCTGAACAATTGGTATTGATTTGACTTGGAGTGTAAGGCTCAATGTGAAAGTTTACAATAGGCTCAGATTTGATTGTGGCTTTAGTTCCATATCTTGTTCTGAAAAACATGTGTGACCAATCAGCAGATAAGTAACCTCCAATCTTGGCTGTGAAATCCCTTGATAGACATAGGGCAAAGAGTGGTGGAAGATCTATTACTGAGACATCTTGCAAAACAACAATGTTGGGGCATGCATGCAAAGTAAGACTCAAGTTTTTTATCACTCCAACTATTGTTACTGTTGTCCCATCCAATTGCACTACCCCTTTGGATATGACTTCATATTGAATTCCCAACTGATCAACTATTTGCTTGGGCATTACTGAACTACTTGCCCTAGAATCAATCATGCAATTATGTACTAATTGGTTTCCAATGATCAATGAAACATAGAATGGAGGGGGCTTCAACATTTTACCTTTCTATCCTCCATGATTCCCCTTAGGCTGGGCATCATTTTTGAGCACCTTCTCTTGCATTTGGACTTGCTAATTTGAAGTTGACCAGTCCTTCATGGCAGCTTGTAGCAAATCTCTTTGGCCTGGGATAGATAGTGATTCCCACATTGATATGTTTACATTTGTCTTCTTCATCTGATCAATGATGTTGAAAGGGGATGAAGCATCTCTTTGTTGTCCCTTGGCCTGCACATTCATTCCTTGCATATGGGCAGCAACAACTGGCATTTGAGTTGGCCTAAGAGCTGTTTTAGGCAACCCTTGTGTGTTTGGAACTGAATTTTGTTTGCCAATAATTTGTGGAGTAGTAGGAGGTTGTGGATTATTTAGAGCCAATGGCTGTTCTTCACCCAAATTTCTCCTTTTTGACCTTGTGTTGGCTGCAACACTTTGGGAATTGTTTGATTCATGCCACAAAAATCTTCTGCTTGCCAGTTTACAAGTGTGGTATCATTTGGAGCTAATTGCTGCTGGAATGTTTCTTGTTGTTGGTTATTTCCTTGACTACTTTCACCCTCCACACCAGTTGTATTCACCATTAATGCTTGATTTAAGGCACCATTGAAGCACATAGACTGGTTTTGAGGTTCATTTCATGGGAAACACCAATCATACTCTTGAGCTATGTTGTTTTTCACTGGCACTAATGCCTTAGAGGTAGATATAGCATTGGGATTATAGGGCTGAAATGGTCTGTTGGCAGGAGGTCTTGCTTGATTTAAATTTACAGCTGGATTGGGTGGTCTTTGAGGTTGGTATGGCTACCTATTAGGTTGAGCTTGAGGCTGGAAAGGAGGTCTAAAACCTTGGGCTTGCTGCCTCTTGAGTGTAACCAGCTCATTGCCTAGATTTTGCAATTGCTTCATGACTTCTTGAAGTTCATTTGAGGCACTAGAAGATGAAGTAGAAGCTTCACTTGAATTCTGATTTCTAGGAGTGGGAATAGGAGCTAAATTAGGTGTTTGATTAGTGTTTGGGCTCTCTAAACTTGGAAACAATGGCATTGGAGGCCTAGGAGCTAGCTTGCCAGCTTGAATCAAACAATTTTCAGCTCTAATGGCAATGCTATAAGCAACAGGGATAGTTATGCCTCCCATGGATTGAATTAACATAGAAATATCAGAATTTAAAGATTTAAGGTAATATAGAAAAGAACCTTCTGCTGCTTGCCTTACTACCACTGGAATTCTCTCCCAAGTCATTTGAAATCTAAAGTTAAAGTCACCACTACTCATTGGGAGCTCTCTTGATGGTTGTCAGCATTTGCTCCAAAAGGGACAAGTTGTCTCCCTTTTCTCAAAACTACTCATGGAGGGCTATATATAGTTGGTTCCAATTTTGGATAGAACCTGAGGCAAGACTCCTGAACCATTGCAAAGCTTTCCCTTTGAATGAAGATGCCAGCAGTTTGACAATAACTTGCATCTCATTGATCTCATGGATTGCACAAATATTAGCAATATCCTTAACATGATCACCAGGAGTGGTCTGATTCTCTCTAGTAAAGTATGGGATGTTCTTCAATGCTACAACTGGGATTGGATTTTGTGCATTGAGAGAAAGTGGGCTGCTGCCATTGAAATTGACATAGGGGTTGTTTTGTGCCATTCTCGATTGGCCTTAACCCTTTGATTTATAGAATGAAAGACCTACTAGGTGGAGGAGTTGATAGAGTTCTATTTGGTGGAGATGGAGACCTTTGAATTCTCCTCCCTCTTTGCCTTCTTCTTGGAGATAACTGCAGATACTCAAACAACACCTCTTCTTCTCTAACTCTTGACCTTGTGGTGATTCTTCTCATGAGTTTTCAGGTCTGTACTGCTAAAACCAGCTGATTCTTCTTCCTTGGAGTTACCAGATGTGCAATTTAGGGCTCTTTAAACATGGAAACTTGCAACAAATGCACATCAATTTGTTGCAATGAAGATGAAGACCTCTAAGGTCCCACCGGGCATGCCAAAACTATTGTTGCAAATCAGCAACACCCCTGGATGTTGATCAGACTTCTAGTTTGACATTTTGGACATCCAGTGTGATTGCACAACATTGAATCCTCCCCCAAGTGTGGGACTTGAAAATGGGAAAGTAATCTCCAGATTAGAGGTTGGTTCCTCAACTCCCCTGATCAGATATATCACTTACAAGTTGCAGAGGTTTAAATTCCTAGTTCCTACTCTAAATTCCAAGGGGACAAAGATAGGGAATGCAAGAAAATGAAGCTAATGCTAATGAGGTGATGCACCAAAGGAGTTGTAGACACCTGATACTGCAATACATACATAATCCATAAGAAAACACAGCAAAAAGCATGCACAAATTGCTCAAAATGTAATGAAAGATCAGGAAAACAATGGTAGATATATGAAAGGATTGAGAGATTTTAATCACAGAGCATATATTAACATTTTAGATTCAATACAATGCATTACAGTGATCAAGAGGCAAAAAGGGTGCTGTATTACATGGAAAGGTAAAGATTTCCACAAATTCTACCAAAAGGGAAGAAAAAGGGAAGTTGCAGAGTTGAAAAAGTGACTCCCTTCAAAAATGAACCCATTTTGGCTTTTGCAGTGCAAGCCACGACCCCAGGAGAGAGAAACATGGGAAAACATGGGAGAGCTTCAACCACCGACCAAAAAAACATTAAAATAGCATGGGCATCCTTATAGGCCCATCCCCGAAATTTTTCGCCATGCTGGGAGAGAATGTGAGCCATTCTTCATTAAAAATGGTGGTTGAAATGTCATTTCTGTCCATGACCACGTGCCAGAGGTGTTTTTCAATTTTATCTCTCCAAACTCCATCAAAATGCAAAAATGACCCCAAAATCTTGTATAGAATTTCACCAGCTTTCCATTGATATAAAGAATGTGAAAAACCGAGCTCTGGATCGAAAGATATGGCCGTTTGAAATTTTAGGGCAAAATAGGGCCAAATCGGATTGACGAGCAAATTTTTTTAAATTTTCCACTTTTTGGTCATTTGGAAAATTTTCCAAAATTCCCCACGTGCTCCACCATTCTGGGTGCCACATGGCATGCTCTGATTGGGCATGGGCCCTTAATGCTTCATTTTCCTTTGTTTTGCCCTTTGGAAAATTTTCCCAAAATTCCCGCCGGGCTGATGAGCTGAGGACACGTGGCACATGCGATTGGCGTGGGCCCTGTCTTCCTAAATTCTCCATCACTTTTTGAAAAATTTTCCCATTGGACGCGTGGCAAAACCCATTGGATGTGGGCTTCTTGAATTTTTTTGCCTTGCCACCGACACGTGGCATGATGTGATTGGTCCGCATTTGGGGGTGTTTTTCCCCTTGAAATTTCCTTCTTTTTCCTTTGGGAAAATTTCCCAAATTCTCCCCACCTTCCACCGGTCTAGCACATGTGGCAAAATTTCATTCACCGTGAACCCTCTATAAAACATTTTTCCTTTTGCGCAATCCCTTTGGGAAAAAATCCCAATCTTCCCCGCGCTCTGCCATTCTGGGTGCCCAGGGGACACGTGCCCTATTTTGAATGGTTGGCGGGCCTGTGGGCCAATAATTTTCATTTTGAAATTTGGAAAAAACACTTCACCAAAATTCTAACTTCTCCTCCATGCTCCACGGTCTCGATGCCATAGGACATGTGGCAAAACCTCATTAGGCATGGGCCTTTCCTTCAAAATTTTCCATGCGCCAACACTTAGCCAAATTTTTCAATTTTTTCCCTTGGACACGTGGCAAAATTTGATTCGCCAGTGGGCCTACGAGGAAAAATATCCCTTTTGAAAACTTGCCAAACACTTGGAAAAAAACCAAGTTTTCCTCCGACCCCCGCCACTTCCTTGGACATGTGGCACCATCTTATTGGCGGGCCTTTTAGGGGAAAATTTCCCACAAAAACTCCGCCGAGCCATAACTTCAAAAATACATGGAGTTAGGAGGAAAATTTACCTTTCTGGAAAGCTGAGAAAGAGCTCTATCCAATGGTGCCATTTCCAAAAATTTTTGAGTGCCTAAAAAGTAAAAAATTATGACTGAGGCACAAGAGAGGGAAGAATGAAAGGAGTTAGCCACAAAAATGAGCAAGGGGCACATTTTGGATAACAATAAGATAATCCATTGAGGATGTCCACTTTCACTCTACATGGAGTCCACATTGGAGAAACCTAATCTTGTAGCAAGTAAGAGGGATCCAATGATTCCAAGTAAGTCTTCTAATGCCTCCTCTAGCTCTAAATCCACTCCTACAAAATCTAGTACTTAGAAAGTTCCTACTGTACCTTCCAAAATACCCTCCATTCCCCAAACATCTACACTTACTTCTAAGCCTATCTTGAATCCAAAACAAGTCCATTAATCCCACTTGTTTTCATCCAACCCTTTTGACATTTTAGAACATGCAAACATAACCAAAGTGAAGATTACCGAAACCGAATATTTTGGACTCACCCCAAATAATTTGAGAGATTTTTTACGGCATATTAGGAGTAATATTTCAAAACCTTATAATGCGGCCCCTAACTCTAAAGGCCTATTACCAAACCCACCTACACCTCCATCACAAAACATGTTTTCTCTTAATGCATCAAAGATCGACAAGGTCAACCCTTTCTATGTCTCCATTCTTATTAGAGAATATGTATTAAAAAATTACATAATATATTCAGGTGCCTCTAACAACGTGATGCCTGAGAAGGTCCCCAAGGATCTCAAACTCACATGACTCTACTCAGTAGCTCTTGTTACTCCATGGAGTCGAAGGAAGTCCCAATTATAGGTAAGATCAAAGATGCATAAGTGGATCTTGCTAAATTTCTAGATAAAAAGATGTCGATGATGATTTTGGTAGTGGACATCCCGACAACTTTTGGACTTTTTTTAGGTCAAAGTTTCTAACAAGACTTCATAGGGAAAATTCAGATGAATTGGTCTTTTAGAACCATACTAGTTAAAGGAGATATGGAAAATTTTCTTCCTATGAAGAAGATGAGATATACAGAGTGTGAAATTTAGGAAGCCCAAGAGCCAACATATTATATCAAGATAAAAGGAGGATGAATCTTTTCATAAGAACTCGAAGAGGAAGATGAGATTCCCATCTTAATAGGAGAAAATATTCCTTCCTAGAGAGGTTTGATCTTGAATAAGCATCAAGGATTTTAAGTTGCAAGATGATAGACCTAAGTTAATGGATGATGCAAGGTAAGAAGAAGAGGAAATGGTTCTCAATGATTTTCAAGAGAAAAAATCAGCTTATTTTCTTACCCATGATGAAGAGATGTTATCATTCCCATTTGAAGATGAAGATTCCATTGATCATGTCTTCCATGAAAAATAAACCCAACCAATTTGTAATGACCCCTTGAGTGTTTTGAAAGAACCATATGCACAAGATCACCTAAGAGCCACTGAAGAAACAAAAGACCTTGAGTTGAGTCTCAAACTCTTAATGAGAGCTATGGATTTACAAGAGAAGCAAAAATCTGATTTGGGATATTAACGTAACTTAGATACTAGTCATGATGGAGAAAAGAAAGGTAAATAACTGTTGACCTTCATGAGCCAACATGTGATAGGTGTCATGATGAATTTGAAACCTTTTCATTTCCTTTTGAAGAATAAGATTGATTATGTGATCAAATGATTGAACCAAGGAGTTTTGAAGTCAAGACTCATCCGTAAAAGGAATGGTATAATGTCATGATACTCAAGATAATGAAGAAATGCTCTCAGATGGTTTCCTTGAATTTAAAAATGAAGAATATTTGAGCGGTGAAGGAGATCTCTCGATAGTTTCAAATAAGGATTCAATATAAGAAATATTGGATGCGGTGAGAGGTACAAATGAGATCCTCGTGATGAGTCTCGACCTCTTGATTCAAGCTATGGCCATGCATGATAGGCATGAGGTTGTGTATGATTCCTCACCCAATTTCAAAATAATTCATGACAAAATAGAACAAGAAAATAAATTCAAAGCATATGAGGAAAGGGTTCTCAGTAAACATAAATGTGGAAAAAAGGGAACTCAAGATGTTTAATATATTCAAACAAAAACCAGCCTTGGAGAGGTAATGATATGCTAAATGAGAAAGCAACAATGTGGATGAGAAGTGAAGGAAGTTGGCACTTGAAAATTGATTTCAAGGAGTAAAAGGAACAATAACTAGATCATACTAAGCCAAGAATTCAGATGCTAATCAAACACCAATATCAATAAGATGAAAGCAATTTGCCAAAATAAATTTACCAAAACCTTTGCAAACAAATGAGTAGAAGTATTTATATTATTATGGAACTTAATGAAATACAATGAGAATGGGCCTTGTTTATATAAGTAAGGAATAAAAATCTAACTAGTCAAGGTGTA
The DNA here is from genome assembly GCA_018340775.1 of Taxus wallichiana var. yunnanensis. Classification (NCBI taxonomy): domain Eukaryota; kingdom Viridiplantae; phylum Streptophyta; class Pinopsida; order Cupressales; family Taxaceae; genus Taxus; species Taxus wallichiana. The sequence continues at coordinate 51,655,062 of CM031235.1, forward strand.
GATTAAGCCATAAATCAATGAAAGAACTAATCATCAAAGAACTAGTCAAGTCCATAGATTTAGGAGAGAAATAGACATCAAGGATCTAGTCAATATCATAGATCAAGGAAAGAACTATACCTAACAACTAGATAGTATCCCCTAATATATAAATAAATAAATAAAATATCCACACACATAAGTGGGTGAGGATAAATACAATAAAGGTAAATAAAGTAATTAGGTGAACATGAGCTAAGGTAAATACTTACTCTAACACCCCGCTCAAGTGAAGTTAGTAAGACAAAATAGAAGTAGCATGTCCACAATATGAGTCCCGACAACTAGGCTCGATGAGGTATTCATGTACAATAACTGGGAAAAAAGGACATGCAAGGTACCCAAAACCAATAACAACAAAGTAAAGAGAGTAAGAAAATTCTGCAAGGTATCCCAAGAAGCTCACTCAAAAACTCGTATATGTTGAAGAAGTTTAGTGTACATTGTGGTCCGAATCCACTGCTCGATCATAGAAATAAAAAACAACTTATACTGGGATTCACGAGAATAGCCTCATACAAGGAGATTATCAATAGAGTGATGTCAAAAGTGTAAAAAAACACCAAACATAATCGATCAACTACTACAAATAGGTGTGCCATGATCTAAGAACAACCAAGACAACAAGGCAAGGACACAAGATCCAAATAAATTGGAGTGCCACGATCCAAGAAAAGAAAAGGTAACAAGGAAAGGCCACAAACCTGAAGAAGTAGTATCAACACCACACCCTCCCATACTGCTGAATGGGTAGAGTGACACCACAGATCTGTATGAGTTGCCCAAAATCAACTACTCGAACACTGACAAAATAACACTGGGCTTCACCAAAATAGCTCCCCCATAAGAGAGACTATCAACATGCCAAAAATGTCAAAAATATAGATATAAAATCTCTCAACCAACAAGAGAGATACACTACACATGCTAAATAAAAATTCTCAAAACAAAGAGCATTACAATGCAGAAGGTATAGAAAGTGGAGCAAGAGGCCAAATGGTGGAGGAACCACGCCTGTAGGGTCATATCAAGGAATTCCCATGTCACCACCATGAGTGATCATATATCCACCCAAAGTAAACATGTATGAATGAAGAAGATGCCTACATATGACTTGGTGTAAAATGCATAATGGGTTCATGCAAAGGAACATTAGAATGCATGTTAGGTCGATCATGTCTAATAATTGAAATCTCAAGTTTCTCAAGCCTGAGTGAAGGTGTAGAACTCATGTGAAGCTCATGATCTTTGATAAGATTTGGGTGAGAAAAATTAGGAGCTCTGAAAATGTGTGATACCAATGAAGTAACTACTCAAAGACCAATCCCATGGTGAGAGTTCAACTTAACATGTGGAATAGGAGAAACAAAACCTTGTGAATGTCTACCTATACCTTCTCTAGTGAAACTCATAAAATGGAGTATGTGAGAACTAAATGTAGTGGTATGCTTCTTGAAAGAGCCATGCATATGAGTAGAAGTAAGATATACATCACATGTTACTGTAATAGGCACATATGTGGAAGAACATATAGTAACAAGAATCATAGGCTTAGGAGCATCAGGAGTAAGAATAGGCTCAAGAAATGAAGATCAAGGTCAGTGGGTGCTAGAGAAATAACTGCAAGTGGACTAGGAGCATGGATATGATAGTCCATAATATGATGGCGATGCTGCAAGCTAGCAAGTTTTTGTTGTAGTGAGTGTATTAGTGTATCCTTATCATGAATGAGTGCTTGTAGAAGAGAATTTCACTTCTTGAGTGATCTATTTTCTTCCAAAAATTTTACAATATCCTCTTGAAGTCCACACACTTCAGAGAAAATCATATCATTCTTAGAATCCATGATAGATACAAGAATGCAACACCCCCAAATTTGGCACTTTATAATTGAGTGCGTGTTACAATATGGAACTTTATAATTATAGTGTGATTCTCAAAATAAATATTTCCAATGGAAAGATCACAAAAAAACAAGCACTTTTACAAAAATGACACTCAAATCTGAGTTGCCGATCAAAAGATACAAGCTTTACAAGTTTATGCTCTGCTATTTATTTTAGTTGCCACTAAAACAAAATAAAATGCTCTTTTCTTCACCACATAAATAAAATGAAAGGGGGCTGGAGTTAAGAACCTACTAGTAGGAATCACAATATTTAATCCCTCATATGACCATACCATATGACCAAGGGCTAAGGATTTTAATGGGTGGAAGGCTCTGTTTTGCATAAAACCGCATGCAGAAACAAAATATGAACAAATCCCGAATATATGAATATACAAAAAAACTTATTTACAAAATTAAACTTATAGACAGATGTCAATAGTAATCTCTTGCTCTGATACCATAAAAGTAATGATAACTAGATCATACCAAGCCAAGAACTCAGATGACAATCAAACACCACGATCAATAAGATGAAAGAAATTCACTAGAATAACTTTACCAAAACCTTTGCAAACAAATGAGCAACAATATCATATATTATTATGGAGCTCAATGAAATACAATGAGAATGGGCCTTGCTTATATAGGAAAGGAATAACAATCTAAGAACCAATCAAGGTTGTAGATCAAGCCATATATCAAGGCAAGAACTAGTCATCAAAGAACTAGTAAAGTCCATAGATTTAGGAGAGAAATAGACACCAATGATCTAGCCAATACCATAGATCAAGGAAAGAACTAGTCAATATCATAGATCAAGGAAATAACTATACCTAATAACTAGATAATATCCCCCTAATATCTAAATAAATAAAAAGAAATATCCACACACATAAGTGGGTGAGGATAAATACAATAAAGGTAAATAAAGTACCTAGGTGAACATGAGCTAAGGTAAATACCTACTCTAATAAGGAGAATAAGAGCAATTGAATAACTCATGTAGCCACGCTCCTCAAAAGTACATAGAAGGTCATGCAAGCACATGAATTTCATAAGTAGTTGAGGATGGGAGGATACTTTCTTAAACCAAGTTAATAGCTTCATAGAACATCATCATTCAGTTACCTCTTTGGAGGTAACCTATGAACAAGAGAATTTATTTATTAAAAGTGGGTTGTCCCCCGCCTTATACCATAGGTGATATTTTTAGGTATGTTTCCCTTTCCTATTGTGTGTGTACTCCTTCCAGCCTATCTGTTTGGGTAACTTTGTATAGCCCAATGGATAAGGAAGCTGGTTAGTCTAAAATTAAGATTTTGGGATTCCTCATGTTATGTCCTCATTGCGCTCGATCCATAACATGTCCCAAGCTAGAGCCAATTATTACCTTGTGTTTTTGCATGGGCAAAATTCACCGAAAACAAGACAACTATACCCCAATGTCAAAATTTTAATGTCATACCTTCCCATAAACCCCGGATCAACCTAGCCCTTAGTGTCAAGTCCAATATTTCCTTCCAAGAGTCCATCTGTGATGTCACCGGTCCTCCCTAGATGATTTAGGAAAAAAATTCATTCAAGTATGTTGGAGCAATGGGTTTCGAAGCAAGCTTTCTAGCACACTTAAAAGGGCTTTCATCAGCCTTTCTAAGTCGGGTGCATCATCATCAGAGTGGAATGGAGGACCTATATTCATCATGGAGGTGTATTTAAGAGCCCAAATCATTGACACCTGATTCATGGAAAACATGGAAAGATCCAGAGTTTTAGGAGTGTTGTCCCCTCAATTTTCCCCCTTTTTGAAATCCAATTTCATGAAAATTGAAGTTTTGCCATAGAGGA